>JAGPOW010001296.1:116993900-117017596 GCA_030014935.1 Caiman crocodilus
ACCCCGGTGCTCTTTCCTGCCAAGGCAGGGGGTCGGACTAGATGATCTGCCCAGGTCCCTTCCGACTCTAACTACTATGATACTATGATACTATGTGCACAGTGCATATCACTGCAGTAGAGAAGTACAGAACAGTTCCCCTTTTCATCTCCAGATGCATCTGCACGTCATACAGACACGCAACACCTTGCACCTGTCAGGCCTGCAGCATCTCTGCCATTCTATTTTGCTAGGCACTTTTCTAAAGTTACAAGCCTGATTTAGAAACTTCCTTCCCCCATGTACAGACTAATTTAAATTGGCACATAAGTTATAAGGAAAGTATTTTAAAGAAATCTGGTACCTCCAAAGCTTCATATTTGGTTACTTTGCAAAATGAATTCTATGGTTCACTTCATTTTTTTCATTGCCATTTGCCAGTCATGTCTGAAAAAATAAATACTGCTTTGGACCAAATATACACAATTTTGAATTTACTGGCAGATAGTAGTAGTCTTGAATAGTTAAAGAAACAGATAATTATGCCTTAGCACTGAACTAAATCCTGAGGTCCTTACCTGAGACATTACCCTCTTGATTTAAATGGGCATTCGCCTTGCAAAGATGAAGTAAAAGACCACAGGATTTAGTTAATAGAGAAGGGACCCGATCCTCATTTGTTATACATCAGTATAAATATATCTTGGTCTAAGATGGGTTAGATATGAATGACCTTGCCTTGAGCCAGGGGTTGGAGTAGACAAATGGCCTCCTGAGGTTCTTTCCAGCTCTGCACTTCTATAGTCAAAGTAATATGACCATAATCGTGTTTTGCCAACAGTCCCGTTTTAAAATACCTGTCCCAGACATCCCATTGATTTCTTTAAACCTCCCCTGCTGAGGGAGTAAAATCTTATGAAAGTTGGACAAAAGCATTAATTTGAAGAAACTGATGATACAACTCGCACTGATGTCTCACTCCCCTCCCCCCTCCCACTCAGCTACATGCTCCACCAAGACTGAAGCTCAGAAACAAGCTAGGTGGCATGTACCTTTCCTATTTTGAGATTTGAGACACAGGGTCACCCTAATTCAGTGGAGCTACACAAGCTGAGAATTTCTGGCAACACACAGTACTGTCCAACTAACTTCACAGACTGCTAAGGGCACGGGGGTTTGCACCAATCCAGGAAAGCAGGCATTGAATTTTAAACCAATTTTAAAAATTCATTGCTTGCAACAGGCACCTGCTTATTTTAAATTGTATAGTGGCATTTATAAACACACCAAGTAAAAATGTTCACTTCCATACCTCCTGCTATTTATTGACAGGAATTTGACAGAGCTGACAGCTAGGTAGCAGCTTTTACATCTGCAGTTTATTTAATCATCCAGCAATAAATACTGCTGTGACACCTGCAATCTTTTATTTCCTGAAATGACACCCCAAAATGTTTTTACAATACTGACAAGGACTTCAAAATACAGTTCTCTGGAAAATTTCCACTGCAGCAATTATTCTTGCTTAAACACCCAGTGAAATGGACTGAAAAACTTTGTGACCAATATTTTCAGTTTATGATCTATATTACAGACACAGTGCAACAAAAGAGCACATCTTCAAATTCCATGGCTTTTGTACAATAAAATAGTGATAATACTGCAGAGCTGGGAACAGTCACTGGATTTTTTTATATATATATTTGAAGATTTAAAACAAACAAAAAAATAGTAATTAAAATTAAGTTGACATCAACTGTTGATTCTTTGTAGCAGCAGGCAGAAAAATAAGCCTGACAATAATGGGACACAAATATGTGCTGTGCACTCCCATACCAAAATGTTTCCATGGCATCAATAATGCTTCTACCTTCAGAGTGCATCATAAATATTAATCTACTCTTAGAGCAGCCATTTGAGGCAGGTAAATGTCATTAGCCCCAGGACATGAAAAGGCAATGTGGCTCAGCCAAAGCCACAAAGCGTGTCACTGGCAGAACAATAAATGTACCTGGCTCTTACAAAACTACTTTCCTTCTCTATTCACTCACCTCTTCGAATGCTCATGGGAAATGACTGAAAAGGCTGCAAGGAAGCATGGGCCAGCATTTTCTGACAAATACGTAAAACATTTATAGATTAGCTTGCAGTTGTCATAGGAAATGCAGCAATATGCTGCACACAGCATCATCATACAAAAACCTAATTCACTAGTTATTGTGAATGCATGAGTGTTGTGGGTGGGGGAGATCAAGATGGTGCAATGGGGGAAAAAGACAAAAAAAAGTCAGATTCCTTATTACTGTTAGTATCCATCAATAAAAAACACAAACACTATGTTTGGACCTTCCCTAGGTATAATTTATCTGGCCCTTGAACAAAGATTTAAAAAAAAAAGATCATGCTCTCTCTTTTGTCGCTGAAAGGACCAAAATAAAAACATTTGTTGTTCCTTCTTCTATCACAAACTACTTCATACATATTAGAATAAAGGGGAACAAAACAGGCAACAGTCTTCTATGGAGCATTTGCAATATAAAATAATCTGATTCAGTGGGCTCTCAGAGCAAAAGACCAGCACCATTTTTTACTTAATCTAAGTCAGGAACTCAAGTATCCAGAAAAGTGTCTTTTTATTCCCCCAGGCTGGTATAGCACTGGTCAAGCTGTTATGCATAATGATGTGCCATGGTGTGCTGGAGCTGCCACTGGAGTAAACCAAGAGCAAATGATGTTACATTATTACTCTTTAATACAGCCTATTACTGGCCGCCTTCTGCTAGTCTCAATTCTCACTGCAAGTGTCAGAGTTTTGGATAAGACGCTGGCAGTGAAAAAAAGGTGGCACATCCTTGGTTCCAGAACTCAGTGGTGCCTTACTCAGCATTCAGCTCCGCTGTGGATAGCAAAAGTCTTGTACCATCAGGCACTGCTAGGTGCAAGCAGGTTTTTTATACACGAACAGCAACACTTACTGCTGGAGTCTCAAAAATTCCTTGCAAAATCTTGCAGGAGCTAAGGAAAAAAAAATCTTACAGTTTCATCCCCAGCCCAGCAGGAGCTGGGTGTCCTCAGAAGACAAGGAAAAGAGCCATGGCAGTGAGATGAAATGGAGTACTGGTAATTCCTATTAGCCTAGTCATGCCTGTTGGATTCAACACCAGCGTTAACTGCAGCAGCTCACTGATCCTTGCTGAGGCAGGAGACAGAATACAAAAATGTTTAGTCTTGGATGGAGAAGAGCACTGGGTGAGCAGAGTTCACTACAGCTCTGTGACATGTTCTTGTTTGCTGGGGATTTGCATAGGGTATAAAAAATGTATGCAAACAAGTATTTTGCAACACAAAATACCAGGTTACTGCCTGAGCCCCAATACCTGCACAGAGCTAGAACCAAAGAAATTATAATGGAAGTACATAAGAGAATTAAGTGCTTGGAGTAAAGTATCATGGCTAGACCAGGTGCATACTGTACAACTGTTCTTATTTCGTGGAACAACATTTAAGGCAGGGACAGAGCTTTTTCCATGGACAACTTCCCTCCAAACTGAGCAGTTCTGATACATCTTCCCAAATAACAATAGTGCTCTGTTACATTTAAAATATATTATGGAGTAACATTAATGCCAAGGATGTGACTGGTGACCTTAGTTACATCCCCAAGCTTTGTACTTGCAGTTTATTTTAATTTCTTAGAGGAGTGACTTCACATTTTTTATACCAAATCTTCCATCTTTGCCTTCAGCTCCACTTCAGAAATTTGTTGGGTCATCCCATGCATTATTACCTCCAATATAGATAGTCTGTGCAGCTGATCACACCCGAGTTCACTCTGTAAAAACATCCAGTTGTGATGAGTAAGTAGCCACACAAGCAAGTCTTGAATCCAGAGGGTCAAAGGACTCTCTGAAAAAGAATTCCTCACTGGGATACAGCCAGTGGGGAACATCATTGCTTGAGGTTGCCACACTGCTGACCAGCCAAAGTAGCTCCACCAGCAGCAATCCTGAGCACTATAAAATGGAGTGCACAGGTCCCATAGATGTAATACAATCCTTGTAGTCTGGCTCATTCAATAACAGCAGAGATGCACTAAACTGCTGCAAGGATGAGACACACCAAGCCAAGCCATTTGATACAGTCACTGCACAGCGATTTCTTTGCTCAGTACAGACAAGAACCTGTTTATCTGAATCATTTTTAACCTGTCAAACTTGTGCCTTCACAAGCCTTAAATGAACCACCTTATAAACACTTAAACAACAGATACAGACCCAGCATTACCAAGGTACAGCCAAGCACCCCTCCTGACCCCACAAAATGGACACGTACTTAACAAATGGATGGTTTCCATCCAAGTGTGAAATGTTGAGGTCCTATGATTTGAATGGTTGCTTTAAAAAGCTTCACTGATTTTTAAACAGATCAGGTCTGGAAGGGGATGGTGGAGATGGAGAAGGCAGTTCAGTACATCTTACAGGAAAAAAAAAAGCTGCCAGTTTTGTTAATCCAGTCCTGTTTTCTGCTAGAGGTAACAATTTACTTAAATTTCATCCCAGTTAATGTAAACTTTACTTTAAAAAGAAAAAGTGAGCTTCCTTCTTCCCTTCATACACTCATCTGAACCTTATTCTCTTTACTTAGCACCACAGAGGCAAAGGAAAGAAGTTAAGTTGTTGCAAGACTCCAAACCAGCACAGCTGCAACTAACCCAACCAGCTGCTAAAATAAGGAAGTGCAACAAACTACAGCCCACCTGGTACAAGCAGGATATCTGTGCACTAAAACTGGAACTGGAAAAGAATAATGTTCTGAGGGCTGCAAAGGGGTTATCAAGCAAGTCTGAGGGGATAAAGAGGTTATGAAGCAAGTTTAATGTAAAGCCATAAGGCAAGGAAGCCTCTGCAGAAACCAAAACTTAAGCAGCTGAACCCCTATGAAGGGAAACCTGAACAAATGTATCTGCTGAACACTGTTGCAATTCATTCCCATCTGTGGCCATGATTTATGATACAAGGTTGCTATATTCCATTTTTTTTCCTGGTTTTCCTTCTGAAACATCACTTGAATTTCCTCTAGGGAATAAAGGAGATAGCAGGTCAGATGATTTGTCCACCCTGTCCTGTATTCTGTTTCTGGCTGTGGCCTAGGACACAATTTAACAAAACACCCAGTAATTCAGAATAGCCAGAAACATATACTCATCCCCACTGAGGAGAAGGAATTTGCCCTTCACCACAAATCATAATTTTTACCCAAGAGTTACTGATTGCATGTAAAGATGCTTGATATTTTATTCATTTCTTATTTTTTATTCTTTCAATATGCCAGGCCAATCTCTTTCAGCAGAGACCCTAATTTCATTGTACTTTGCATAGCTTTTCCTTTTTCCTTCAAAGTGCTGACTTTGAAGTGCTGCTGTCTTTTGTAATACAAGAAAAATAAAAGCTCTTCCACTGACTTGACTCTCCTTATCCATTTGCTTTCATACCTATATACTTACTGATGTATATATCTGCTCATCTTTCTTGTCTGTCCACGCTGAAGTTATATGTTAAACATTTTCAGAAGTGTTTTGTGTGGCTTTATTATTGTTTTTTTCTGTCTGTGAACTCAAAAGAAAGGTCTTATGCTTTATTTTCATTAGTACTGAACAGCCATAGCTTTAGACAGTCAGTGAGATTTCTGGGTGCTCAGCAACTTCAGCTGTCAAAAAACCCCTGAAACCGCTTTGGAAGTTTGGCTCCCCACTCCTATGAAGTTTTGCCTATTTGAAAAAAAATGTTTTGCCCTTCATTTCTGCCTTAGACTTTAAGCTGTGGCAAATAAGGAGTTAATGCAATTTGGAAGGACATGCCATTTTAAAATTATTTGCTAACTTCTGACTGAAAATGTAGTGTATTACAAAATAATCCTCCTTATGAAAAGTCCCTCAAATCTATAACTGTCATCTACCATCACACTGCTCAAATTCACATATCAAGCCTTCCTTGCTCACTTGACTATAAATGAAAGGACAAATTCCATTTGTCTAATCAACCGAATAATGCCAGCTTTCCAACTTTTCTGGAGAGTCTCGCTCTTTCCATTTTCCATCCTTTAGCTCTAACACTTTTGTCCACCTATTCAAAGAAAAGCAGAATTCCAAGAAACCACTGCAATCATTTGTCATGAACTTATAATGCTCTTTGCATCAACGCACAACAGCTGTCCCAGGTGTGGTTGTAAACTTTATCACTTCTAACACCTGATACAGTTCAGGTCCAGCTAAACTGCTGCAGCTTATGACAACCTTACCTTTGTAGGCACAAGCAGCAGCCAAGCTTGGCAAATGCTAGGGTAAATTGTCCCTCATTCCATCCCATAGCACAGTGCTTCATATCTAAGTCACCCTAAAAGCCCCGCTCCAAGCAGCAATGCTGAGCACTACAGAACAGAGTGCACAGGTGCCAGAGGATAAGACTTGTGTGAATGCACTGATTCTTTCAAAAGCATTACGCATGCAGCACAAGGATGTGTGGCACACAAAGCCATTCAATGTGGGCACTGAAGACAAGAGCCTGTTTCCTATCTAAATCAGTTTTAACCCAAGTCAAACTTGCTTCTCACCTCACGACTATTTCCTTGAATTTGGTCTGCTACAGTAGCCAAAATAAACTATAGTTTTCTCCCTTTCCCATTTCAACACTCACATAATGTTCATGTTAAGATTGTTTTTAGGCTTACAATCAGGACAGGGAAAATCAGTTTAATATTTATACTGGGCTTGTGACTGAAATTCCAGTACTTTGTGGAATGTGTCAATAAAAGTAAGTAAAATCTGAAAACAATCAATAGTAGGGGTATTCTTTTTCTAAGTTCAGTCCTCCATGTTGTAATAACCATTGCATAGCATCAAGGGCCCAAGATTAAAATTAGCTCCTAATAAAGGAAAGGAACTTTTGTCAGTCTTTCGTCTGGGTGGAGTAGCTGTGTGTAACTATAGATTTCTGTCAGTAGTTCAGCTACAGTATAGTTGCCTTCATCTTATTAAGACTCCCGCATTACCACTATCCACTCCCATTTGCATGTTACAGCTTTATGCCCATAGTATAGAACTTAAAAAGCTTTCATGGCTCAACACCTTTCCCCACCATTTATCTGCAGAGAAACAATTGATTCAGGGCAGTCACCTGTTTCTTGGAGATTGTCTCCAGTTCCTCGGATGGGCCAGTCAACTTATTGACTTGCCAAAATCTGTGCTTCCTGTGGAATTTAGCAAGAAGCTGCCTTGCTATTCTTAGCTATTTGTTCCTCCAATCTCTTCTTTGTCCTCTGATCTCCAGTTTTTATTTGTTATGTAGCAGACAGACGTGTCTGTTCTTCAGAAATAGAAGACTTTTCTGTATTGAGCTGGAGCAGAGAGGTGGTTTCTCACACTTGCTGGCTGAGTTTTGCACTGGGATAAGCAAACAAGTAATGACTCGCTCAAAAAACCTTTTGAAGACATTGTTCCTGGCTCCTCAGCTCTATCGCAAAGATATAGGACCCAATTCTTGTTAGGCCCCAGGAACTCCTGGAATCAACATAATCTGATTGTTGACAAAGTGGTTGTCAAAGAAATACAGAGAAATGTGCCTTGCCTGCTCTGTCCTTTTTCTTCCTGTAGGTAATGGTGGTATTAGAGAATGGTAGTGGCAGCTGTGAGGGCTATGGCTCAAGCTCCATCTCACCTCATCAAGCTTTCCCTTCCTTTCTCTAGTTCAGGGTTTCTTATAGCCCTCCTCCCAAAAACCTGTCAGCAGAATAACTAAGCTCCCACATCTTCTGGTTAAAAGGGCTTACATCCCATTTCCATAAACCTGGCAGCAAACCCTGGCTTCATGAAGTATGACTATTGCTGCCAAACTGCTGCATATAAATTCGTTTTTACAGGAGTTTGACTTCATAGGCATGGACTTCAGATTCACTCTGGACACTGTCGTTCTCCAGTAACGTGCCTGCTATATCAAGATGTCGACCTCATGATACATTTTGTCTTCACTTGACTCCATGTGCACTTAAAAGAGAGAGACAAATTACACAGATTTTGTTTGTTTGTTTTTTTTAAAAGGCTTGATTTTTGCTGCCCATCAGCACTGTCTCAACATATTGCACAATGTTTTATTATAAAAAAGTGTCTTCTGTATCAGGCAGAAAGAAAAAGGTTTCCTCAAGGAGCTACTAATGCGTACCATTGTCTGTAGTTAGAGGTAAGTGGTTGTTTATGTGTCCATCAGGAAGTGGGACCTAATTGGATAGAAATAACAACTTATTAGTTGCCTGTCCAAAAATTGCATGCATTGCATGGTTTTGGCTTGAATGCACAATCCCCTCATTTTTGGCTTTTCTGTGTTCTTGTGATTTCTCCTTTCCCGCAAAGTATAAACCATCCAACTATAACAGCCTAGCTTAAAAAAAAAAAATTACAAAAAACCAAAACAACCCCGCCCCGACACACATGCTCAAACTGTTTTTAAAAGCTTCTTATCATGCTTCTATTGAAGAGGATTCTGTTTGAACATCTTACACAAGAAAAGTATTGGGTGCTATCGTTGTTCACTCACATAAGAGCTGGTTTTTTAAACAAACCTTATACTGTGCTTGAAAATGGTTATACCATTTCTTTAAATTTATCACAAAACAAGTACTCTTACCGATATAGATTTATACGAGCCCAATCTGAAACGACAGCAGATGATTTCCACTATGAATCTTCCAATGCCATGTAAAATGCCTGTAATATCAGACAGGGTTCAAGTTTTTACAAGGGATGAGAGAACTCTGCACTAAAAGCTTTTGAAATGACAACAAAACACTGTTTCAGGACAATAGACCGCAGTGTATGAACAGAAAAAATATGTTTATACTTTTGCTGATTTCCTTAGAGACTTCTACGTTGTAATGAAAAATATTTTAGTTCTTACAAATACCAGAGCAAACTCTCCCCACCAGTTTAATTTCAACTTAAGAAAGCATGAATTAATCAACAAAGAGATTTGCATTTATTCACTGGCTGAGTCAGCCGTGAGAAACAAACAAAATTGATTCTTGATTGACAAACTATTAATTTAGGCCAAATAATAAAATAAAAAAAAATCCATCCATAAAGGAAGACTGTTTTCCACCAAGGACCTGACAGCTTTTTTGCTAGCTCAGTTTTTAAACCAAAAGAAGTATAATTGTACTGTATTCTACAAAGTGTCCCCTGGCAATAGGCATGTGTTACACAATTGTATTATGCACTGAATAAGTCAGTGCTTTGAACTAAGACCTGTCTACAATTTATAACAAGGAAGACATTGAACAAGATAAGTTCTTAAATTGCAAATCCCATCCAGGGCACTGGTAATCAGAGTTAAAAAGCAACTTTGTCCCAGGAAGCAACACAGAACTAATCAACAGTTTCAAGCTACAGAGGTTTTCTATGGAACTGTTCCAGACACATACATTTTCACACTTTTCTATTTCTATAGAAGCACCAATATATTATTTTTTCCTTGGAGACTAATGGAATTTGTAAACATTTTATTGGGCTTGGTGGTGGCTGGAAGATCTAGAATGGTCACTCAAGCAAAGTAGGGAAAGACTTAGTAACTTTCTGGGAACAAAGTCATAGAAAGACTGTTTTCAGTACCACTGTGGGAATGGAAAAAAAGACAGACCAAGAATATCAGCCTTGGTTACAAGCTGTGGCAGCAAAAACCAGAATAAGACAAAAAAGATTAGCATGGCCTTTTTGCAAGGATGACAGGTTACAAGCTCAAAGACAACTGGTGATCTGAGACCACTCAAGACACTACAGTAAAATCTTTGTTATCCAGTATTTACCTAATCAGAATACTTTATTAATCAGAATTTCAGTGGCAGGATGCACACAGTGCTGCACTGCTTTGCTGTCTGCTGTGCTATTTTCAGCAACAGGATGCACACTGCAGTGTTAAGTATACTGTACTTTTAAGTGATCTAGGTGTACACTATGCACTGCCAATAGTGCACTACATACAACTTTAGTGTACTATACTGTACATCACTGCCTCAGGATTTCTCTTCACTCCAGTGCTGCTTTACTACTAAATTGGTGAGTACCTGTATACTACTTTATTTTTTATACGGTATGTTATACTGTAATGTATGGTATACAAATTCTTTGAAAATTTGCACTACAAATATGGCACTGTCTTCCTTGCTAGGTATACTCTCAGATAACTGGCACCCCCCAATCCCTACTCATGCTGGATAACAGATATTTTACTGTATTAGTGACCTGTGTAAACTGGATGTTGGTTAGTTATATTTTTTCTATTAAAAAAACATAACAAAACAAAACAAAAAACACCCCTGCTTTGGGACTGGTTAACAGAACTGGGCCCCAAATGCAGGAATGAGATAGATATATATCACTGTATATCCAAGTACTTCCAGGAAAAAGCAGATAGTTTTTAATTATCAACAAAAACAATGGCACATCCACCCTGAGTGCCCTTAAAAGGTCTTTACATATTACCTTGAGATTAAAAATTGAATAGAAATCTAACAGACTACTAGCTAGGCTCTCTAACATTCATGGCCATCTAACAGCTCATTTACACAAACTCTTAAGAAGTGTAACCTGGATGGTTAATGGAATCTTGGCTTTTAATCATGACATCCTACCCATCTGGTAAGGCTGTAAAAGAGAATGCATGGTTCACTACCTGTAGTTGAGAAAATTCCTCCAATAATACCACAGAGTCTCACTAAGAACTGCCAAAAGGGCATGTGTTCTTCTGTCACTGTCACCATAAGCGAACTGATGTCATATTTCATGAATATTCCCGACACCCCATGGCTGCCAGCTGCATGGTTTATGACTCTTTCCTAAGGATGGGAGGCAAAAGAAACATACAAGTTATAACAATACCACTAATGAGAATATCGGTCACAAGCAAAGCATTATTTAATGGACAAGGTTGAAAAAGAAAAAACAAAAACTTGTTGTTCAAATGATCAGCAACCAACATGAGACAACAAAGCATCAAAGGATTCTTAGTTTTAATTTCTCCCTGAAATCCTTTCAGGCTGCTAATTTTTTGTTAGATAAATGAAGTAAACCTTATACTAAAGGGCCCAGAACTAACTGTCAATATTCTCAGCTGTTTCACTAGGGCCCATTTACATGAACTTGTAAATGTAGCTCCAAGATGGTTTTTTTTCTGTTGCAAGTTCACATATCATTTTTTGTCCTGTACCTCCAAGAAGTTTCTATATTTTTTTACCATTTTCAAGTGCCCATGTATATGTATGTCAATTTGTTCTGCCCACCTAGGATATTACCTTCCACTTGCTTGGCTGATTCTTACCTCATTAACTTGAATCTTTGTTACTGGTTACTGCTATTCATATTGTCCTGTTAAATTAAGAATGTTCTGTAAGCTTGAACATGCTTCCTACTATCCTTGTTCTCCCGATTGTTATTATGGTCAGTACAGGTATGCGAAACGGGCCATATTTGATTCGGATTGGGCCTGAATCAAGGGACAGTTATTCAATTTGTTGATTCGGGTCATTGTCCTGATCCAATTTGGCTGAATCTGAAGATTCAATGCCGATTTGGAGAATCAACGATTTGGCCACAGACCGCTTTAAATGTTTTTTCTACATACTTTGAGGTACAAGGCATGGTTTGTGATTGCTGAGATGGTAGGGCAGGTGGAGTGTCCCACAGGAGCACAGGGGCCTCCTGTGTGCTTGGCAGCAGACCCAGAAGTGGACCGGAAGTACGTCCATACCACTTCTGGGTCTGCTGCTGCACTCATGGGGACTCTCCTCTCCCTGCACCTCCCCTGCTCAGCAACTGGCCATGGGGGAATCCCAGGTGCATCCCCCAGACACAAGAGGCCCAGTCACCAAACCAGGGGGCAGGGTCCCCCAAGTGCTCTGCAATGGCCCCAGAAGTTTACTGGAAGTGCTTCTGGTCCACTTCTGAGTCTGTCACTGAGTGCGCTGGGGAACCCTCCGACCCGTGGTATGCTACATCTGCCCCAGCATCTCAACGTTCACAAGTACCTTGAGGTACGTATGAAAAACATTTAAAGCTGTGTCTATGTCCGAATCATCAAATCTCTCCGAATTGATTCTGAGGGTTCCGATTCGATTCAGACAGATTAAAGGGGCTTGATTCGATTCAGGGATTCGGCCACTGAATCGGGCTGAATCTAATCAGTGACTGAAGCTTCACACACCCCTAATGGTCATTGATGAAGCCAGTTAAAAGGTTTTATCGTAACATGCACAGTGAAGCTCTTCAAATGGTTTTCAAGAGAAGCAAAGTCCTAACAATCTAAAGTTTCTTTGAACTCACAGAATCATAGAAAAGTAGGGTTGGAAGGGACCTCAGGTGGTCATTTAGTCCAACCCCTTGCTCAAAGCAGGATCATCCCTAACTAGATCATCATAGCCAAGGCTTTGTCTAGCCGGGTCTTAAAGACCTCCAAAGATGGAGATTGCACCACATCTCTGGGTAACCTGTTCCAGTGTTTTACTACCCTCCTAGTCAGAAAATTCTTCCTAATATCTAACCTAGCCTTTCCTTGCTGCAACGAGACCATCGCTCCTTGTTCGGTCATCTGCCAACACGAAGAACAGTCTAGCTCCATCCTTTTTGGAACCAACCTTTAAGTAATGAATTAAAACTATTAAATCCTCTCTCAGTCTTCTTTCTAGACTAAAATAACCCCATGTCTCTCAGCCTCTCCTCAGAAGTCATTTGACCCAGTCCACTCAATATTTTCATTGCCCTCTTTTGGACACTAATTTGTCCAAATCCTTTCTGTAGTGGAGGGGCCCAGACCTGGATACAGTACTCCAGATGTGGCCTTAGCACTGCTGAATAGAGGGGAATAATAACTTCCCTTGATCTGCTGGCAACACTCCTACCAATGCAGTCCAGTATCCCGTTAGCCTTCTTCACAACAAGGGCACATTGTTGGTTCATATTCAGCTTATTGTCCGCTGTAACCCCCAGGTCCTTTTCTGCAGAGCTGCTGCCCAGCCAGTCAGCTCCCAGCCTGTACTGATGCATGGGACTGTTCCATCTGAAGTGCAGGACTTTGCACTTGTCCTTGTTGAACCTCATGACATTGTTTGGTCCAATCCTCCAATTTTCTTGGTCACTGTGAATCCTAACCCTACCCTCCAGTCCCCAGCCATCTTTGTGTCATCTGCAAACTTTGCTGAGGGAGCACTCCATCCAATCTTCCAGGTTGTTGATGAAGATATTAGACTAAACTGGCTCTAAACTGACCCTTCAGGCACTCTACTTGATTCCAGCTACTATCAGGTAGACAAAACCATTGATTACTACTCTTTGAACCCAACAGTCTTGTTAGTTTTGTATCCACCTTAGACTCCGTTTGCTACCTTTTGGTTGTAAACGCTCTTGATAAATATGCTGTCAGGTAAACATTGTTGAGGAAATGTGCAGGATAGCAGAGGAGAGCTAATTCAATGAAGGAAGACAAATTCAGCAACAGCTAGGCTAATGAGATAAAGTAGATAAAGGTGAACAAAACTAAACAAAGTCAATATATTACAGTGTAGTTCTTCCCCATTTAAACACCTTCCTCTTCGTGTTATTAAAAAAAACAAATAAAAAACACAACCAGTTGATTCTGTTGTCAGATTCAAAAGCTGACAACAGCTAGGAAAATAGACATCTCAGCCTTATGCAGTAAAATGGAAGTTGACAGGCAGAAGCATATTACATTTATAATGTAAAGTCGCTCCTGTGACAGGATGCCAGCTTTACTCATCAATTACAATAGCTGCCACAGACCTTTTACTGCAACATTTAAAAAACTATAGCAGAGAAGACACCTAGGTTTATTTCCCAATTTTGAAGATCAACAGATTGCATTAAATCAGGGTTGTCCAATATCCCCACAGCTCTGGGTTGCATGCAGCAGTAGCCACATGCTTCAAGGGGTTGAACCCCCCAGGATCTTCCATAATGTTGTGTAGGCAATAGACAGCTGTCCTCTGCATGGGTTGCAGAGGCTGCACACAGACTCACCATGCAGGCTCCATGGCTGGCACACCAGCCTCTCAGACCTCCCCCACAATGCAGCTATGGGAGAGGCAGCTACAGGGGCCTGTGGGCCAAGTGCTGGCCCTTGCAGGCTACATGTGGCTCAAAGGCCGTCAGCTGTACAGCCTTGCATTAAGTAAAAAAAACACACAGAAGCAAGCATGCATCAAACTGACACTGCATATGAATGAAAGTCTGGCTCCTATTAGTAAGGTCACTAGGCAAAGCCAAGGATCATAAATAACAATTCTTGTCTGATTGGTATACAGGGCCCGACTGGTAATCCTGAACTATCATACATCTATGGACTTGAATGGAGCTGTAACATTTTACTAGCAGGGAATCTGTCTGCATCATAATAGAAACATGAAGACATATGACAAGTATAGCCTTCACTCAGGTCTCATATAGAACAGAAAGCTTTAACAAATCCAAACAAAGATTTTCAAACAACAGAATTAGCTAATAATTCAAACCATGGCTTCGCAATGACAGCTAAACTCTATTGAGAGTCAGGTTTAATCTGTGATGAGGTGACACAATATGGATCATGAATTTTTCAAGTCCTGAGCATTAGGGCTGCGCAAAGCTTCAGTAGCCGATTCAATTCAGAGGAGATATGGCCAAATTTGGCAGCCAAATCGAATCAGGAGACCCATTACAAGGTCAGACTTGAATCATAAGCCTCTGAATCGATTCAGAAAAGATTTGGTGCCAATTCAGGGATTTGGCCATGGATTAAATAGGCAGCAATCCTCAACCATGCTGGACAGGACACAGCTGCCTCCAGCTGGTAAGTCTGTTGTGGTAAGCAGAGAAGGGAGGGAAGGGGCTTGGGAGTGGAGCAGGGAGCAGATTAACACCCCCACAGCGAGGAAGGGATTGGGGCTGAGGCTGGGACCCAGGCTGGGGCGGCTCGTGCTGCTGTGCGCCACCAGTCTGGGAGCTCCTCATGTGCCAGCTTGTCAAGCAGCTCCCACCGCCAGTCTGGGAGAACACGGGGAGTGTGGCCCATGATCGGTGAAGGCAGGCACAGCTGGGGCTGCACCAGACAGGAGGTGGAACATGCCGGGAGCAGGGGCTATGCCGCCCCACTACTCACCCAGCTGGTGTGGGGCCAGCGTGAGACTGAGCCACTGGGCTGCCTCCGTACAAGCGGCACACAGCAGAGGGAGATGGTCCAGCCTCCCTGCACCTCCTGGACAAGAAATGACTTCACCCCAACTGGGTGAGCAGTGGCAAGGCATGGAGGAGGGCCTCTGCACTGGGGCAGAGCAGGCAGTGGAGCGGGGGCTATAGCAAGTTTTAGGGCGTGCAGTCCACCACCCTCCCCAACTCCTGCACCACCCCTTTGCCCCGGCTGGGCAGCTTGTCCCCACTACCCTTCTTTCCCCACTCCACATACCACAACAGACTTACCAGCTGGTGTGGAGGCAGCTATGTCCAGCGTCAAGGACTGTGCTGAATTTCTGGATCTGATTCGGCCAAATCAAAATTTGGGACAGCGATTCAAATCACATCACTGTCCCTCCAAATCGGATTAATCCAAATCTAAATCGAATACTTGCCACTTCACACAGGCCTACTGGGCTGTCCCAAGTGTAATACAACCGATTCACTCAAGAGTTATCCTCCTTTATAACTAGAGTCCTACCTAAATTGCGGCAGCAGTTCATGGCTCATCAGCCCCTTTAACTTCACTCTTTTCGTTGCATACCCCCATCCACTCTGTGGCTGATGGCCGAGAGGCAAAAACCACAGCCTTAACTGCCTCTCAGCCACTCAGCTGCATTGAAGGAGAGACCCATAGTGGAAAGAACAAGATTAAAAGTGCTGTTGCACTGTCGAAGTCCTTATTTATAACCTCCCCTAATGCATTTTCTAGCTAAAAGAAAAGACAAAACAGTAGCAAGCAGGTTTGCTTGCTTGCTGTGGGGTACAACACAACCCCACATAAATCTCAGTTGCTTATAAACTGTTTACCGAGGCAACTTGTATTCCTGAAGCACCTTTCCTACAAATTGAATCACCCAGTAATGCACAGAGTTCAATGTGATCACAGAGGTAAAAGAGAAGTTTCCACAGCAGTGACAACTGTGACAGAATTACATGGATGGTCAGAAAGGCAGAGAAATTTAGAAAAACAGGTTTGAGGTATCAGGGCCTGTAAATAAGCAACAAGACTGTGTAGGGCAGAGTGGCTTGGTAAAAATATTTGATGAGCTGGAGGAATGGGGAAACTAGTAACATCTTACACAATGCAGATCATTGATCATTTCCTTACTTTTTGCCCTATTTTGAATTCTGTAGTGAATTAACAGCCAATTTCCTCAACAGTTATAAAGGTCTTGTGGCTGAACAGTGGACTACACGTACTCCCGATTGCACAGTACCTGCCGGCACATGGGTCACTTTCCACCCTACCGCACAGTAGTAACAAGCCTGCAGCAGCAGTGGCATCATGGTTTGCACCTGCTGACACCACACCGCCATAGCGATGAAATATGTAGCTGTAGCTCACTGCTATGGCAAAGTAGCACCTCCTGTAGACACACCTAGCATACCATTCCTTATTCCCCTCCACAGGCCTGGCTAATGTAGTATGTGCACACAAACTCAAACACCCCTTCTATACCCACCCACCTTTCCCTTAAGCAGTCTAGTATTCTTTATTCTCAATGCAAGATATGCAACTGATGTTTCAGTTAAGTTATAATTTAGTGATCTAGCACTCCAAAAAAAACCAAACACCTTTTAAAACACAGAACCACCTACCTGCCTTTTTTACTTCAAATTTTTGTAAGCCCATTTCTTTGCCTTGGGAATATCAAGATTTTTCTGAGTTTTATGATTGCTGAGGGATCTGGTAACAAAACATCTTACTATACTATGCTACAAAGCCTCTTCCGCATAACAGAATTTGGGAAGGAGCACGTTTCCTTTTTTTATAGATCTGGTTTTCTTTTTTTAAAGATGTGGTATTTAGGCATGAAGACAGATAAGAGAACTATCTCCATGGCTAAAGATGACAGAAGTCTCATAAGTAAGCATCTAAATGAATAGCAATAGCTACTTCAGCAAATGCACAGCAAAAGAGCTGGGATACAAAAGACAGAAGCTTTACGTATCCTTGTGCTGCCTGAATAAACCACTCTGTCCATTTCTGACAATCTAGTACCACGTCTGATCTATGAGAACTTCAAAGCCTTATAAAAGCTTCTGCTTCCCAAAAGGAAAAAAAATCTAAACATAGCATATAATTTGTATGACAGTATATTGTTGCAATGATTTTTGAGAGATCATTGCATGCTAATACTGAAAACTAAGTAGGAAAGGTAGGCTGCCAATCATCAATTCTGATGCTGTGAATCAAGATTTCTGGAAGTTCATTTTTTTTGCATTACCTTCTTTCATAGACATTAAGGGCTGGAAGGGACCTCATGAGATGGAGTCCAGCCCCCAGCCAGAGGCAGGAAGTCTGCAGAGATCAAGTGATTCCAGCAAGATGAGCATCCAAATGCCTTTTGAATGAGTCCTGAGTAGGTGCTTGCACCATGTGTCACCAAATATATAACAGTTTGCATTCATGTTACACCATTTACAAACAACCCAACAAACCTTGGGATATTTCAGTGTGTGCTCATGCCCAAAGGGAACAAAAACCAATCTGAGTCTCAGTGTTTCACACTGAGCTTAGACAAAAATGCATCATTGCTGCCACAGTCTCTTTGAACTGTTTCTAGCTTGGACTTACCCTTTCTGTCACAGAAAACTGATGAGTTTCTGCTGAAATTTCATACGTATGGAGTTTTGTTGGCACAACTGTGATAAAATATTGGAACATCTGGTTGTCTGAAACACAAACAAATCTCACTAAAAATTAACATTAATTATAGGTTATAAAATCATTTAAACATAAGGAACATTTAAAAGCATATTCTGAAAGGACTATGGGATAAATGTTACCTATTAACTCTGGTCTAAACTGACAGAATTCTGATTTCCAATGTCAGGGCCTAGAAGGAGCTAGTATTACACATGGTGCACAGCCCTACTGAAAGCAATCAGGCTGCTCAATTCCAAGGTTATGCAATCTCATGAATCTATTTGGAGACCTAGGGTGGAAAGCTAGACATTCCTACCGTTGTTATTAACCCCATATCATGCAAACCTGTGTATAGCAATAGGCTCTATTGTCAAAAGCAGTTAAAATGGGACTTCAGCCACAGCACTGTATGCACAAGAGCTTCCAACACTGGCAACACCTAGCAAATTTCTTTTGAGGAGACAAATGCTTTGAGAACACGTAGTAAACAGTACTTTATGAAGTCCTTTCACCATCCTAACAAAGCACTGATCAAACTAAAATGATGATTTTAAAGTTAAATATTTCAGATAATCACCAACTAATCTGCATCATTGTCTGATCAAAGAGCTAGGGTTATGAAATTTTTTAGCAAGTCATTTAATTTCTTTTAAACAGTTAGGCCAATATACCTACCATTGACAAGCACTGCTGTTATTGTTACTTTAAAACAATGCATCCAGGGACCTCAGTTGGTTTTGAATACTAGTTAATGAATGTGTCAAGTATTCAAATAGATTTCATCATGATACTCCTACGAAAAAGGTATGTCTTAAATTTATACATGAGGAAACTTAAATGATTGCCAGAGATGACATTGTATTTTAGCAACCACCACAGGAGCACAACCTGGAAATCCTGAAGCTCAGTCAAACTCTTAACAGACTTTCTCTCCTTTAAAATAGCAAGGGGCTCTGTTTCTCCACCATAATACACAGCTGCAGGGTCCTTTAGCACTGTCCAAGCTAGATGATTGGCTCACCCATAATGTAAATATAGTATAGGCATAGATGTGCATGTATGAGAAATTGCACATCATCTTCAGAAGTAGCAAAAAACACCCATTGGCATTGAACCAATTCATTAATGATGCAGTGTAAATAAAAACAGCAACTCAAAGCTGCATTACAGATGTCCAATTGAACAAAATTTTACATTTGTATCGGGTAGCATTCAAGAAAAGAGCACTAATTCTTTTAAGCTGAAATTAAAAGAAATTCTCAGATTTCAAATTCACTTTCAATCATACAATACTTACGATCTGATGCAATTTTTTCTGTTCCATCCAAAGGATTAATAATTCCTGGAATAAGCTCTCCAAAAGACAAATGATCTATTCTATGAGAGAAGTTGTATGCTGAAAGATAACAGACAACAACCACCAAATAAGATTTTCTGGAAGAAATATCAAATATTATCGCTTACACAATTGTCATAATAGGAAATGTATCAAGTTGAATATTCAACTCCTTTGGGAGACAAATATAAACATGTTAACAGATGAGCATACACTAGAATCATAGACTATTAGGGTTGCACAAGACCTCAGGGGACCATCTAGTCCAACCACCTGCTCAAAGTAGGAACCATCCCCAACTACATCATCCCAGACAAGTTTTTGTCTGGCCGGGTCTTAAATACCTCCAAGGACGGAGAGTTACCCAGAGGGGTTGTGGACCTGTTCCAGTGTTTCACTACCCTCCTCGTCAGAAAATTCTTCCTAATACCCAACCTAGACTTTCCTTGCTGCAACTGGAGACCGTTGTCCTTGTTCTGTTACCTGCCAACACTAAGAACAGTCTAGCTCCCTCCTCTTTGGAATCCCACTTCAGTTAGCTGAAGGCTGCTATTTAATCCTCCCTTAGTCTTCTCCTCTCTAAACTAAATAAGCCCAGTTCCCTCAGCCTCTGTTCATAATACATGTGCCCCAGCCCCTTCACCATTTTGTTGCCCTTCGCTGGGCTCTCTCCAATTTGTCCACATCCTTTCTGGAGTGGGGGGTCCAAAACTGAACACGGTACTCCAGATGTGGCATCACTAGGGCTGAATAGGGAGGAATAATCACTTCCCTGGACCAACTGGCAACACAACTACCAGCCCAGTACGCCATTAGCCTTCTTGGCAACTAAGGCACACTTCTGGCTCATATTCAGCTTATTGGCCACTGCAACCCCCAGGTCCTTTTCTGCAGAATTGCTGCCCAGTCAGTCAACCCCCAGCCTGTACTGGTGCATGGGACTGTTCCATCCTAAGTGCAGGACTTTGCACTTGTCCTTGTTGAACCTCAGGAGAGTTTTTTGGCCCAAACCTCCAATTTGTCTAGGTCACTCTGAATCCTAGCCTTACCCTCTAGTATATCTACTACTCCCCCTCAGCCTGGTGTCATCAGCAAACTTGCTGAAGGTGCACTCTGCCATCTTCCAGGTCACTGATAAAAACACTGAACAAAACCGGACCCAGGATTTTATTTTCCCAAATCCCAAGTTGCGCCTTACTACAAACATTTGCAATGTTTAAATGACAGTATGTTCCATTTTGCCATGGCACTTCTTAAAGAAAAGTAGGCAGGCACATACAATAGACCGAGTTAAAGATTAAAAAAAAGGTGTTTCACAGCCCAGGAAACCTCTAGGTGGCCAAACAGTGGTACCAGTCTACGATTCACATGTCAGATTTGAGAGACTAGTTTTGTTGGAAAGATTGAGTTGTATAAATAAAATGCACAAAATAATTCATTCCGGATCCTGCCAAGATGCGTGTGCACATTGATACTGTTTATTTGAAAGAAAGGGAGGGGGGAAGAGGGGGCAGGGGGACAAAAATCTTACCCTCATGACTCACAAGGGCTGCCAAGTGTGCATGGCCTCTGGGATGAGGGATTGCCCTAAAGAAACAAGAGAGAGAGATGTTGTATGAAACACTGGTTCATGGAAAGAAACTCAGTTAAAAAAACTTGAATTCCTCCAAGCAAGTTACCAGTTTCTCTTATTTTGAATAGGCCTTGACAAAATAGTTTTGACTGCTCATAAAAAGAACCAAAACAACATCTGAAAATGACACTGAACTCAAGAAAATCCTCCACCAAATAATCTATTTTTGTGAAAAAAAAACAAACCAACCACAGACTGGCAAGCAGACTGCGATGGAGATAGATGTCAATCCTACACAATCAAAATTCTGTATAATAGTCCAATTGCGTTTCTTCATTGCATTTGTCTTTTGACTAGATACAGAGTCAGTCTCATTTGCAGGCCTGTGCAGTTCATGCATTGGGACAGGGTGGAAGCAACAGAAAGGAAATTGGGGGGGCACCAGAAACAGTGGAGAAGGAACAAAATGAAAGGGAAACTGGAATGCCCCTCTCCCTCACCCCTTTGGGACCACCAGACTTCCTTACCTGTGCTTCATTACATCTGCATGACCAGTGCTGACCCCACCCTCCACAGACAACTGAATTAAAGGAATTCCCCCTACACATTTGCACAAATGAAAAAGTGGATGGATAAGAGACTGGGAAACCAGGCAGAAGGATACTATGATACATTATGGGTAGAGGCCCCAGTTATAAGGCTGATCTGGGCAGATACTAAAAAGCAGGCAGCAACAGGATTTAGCAAAAGCACAGAGATTAAGAGAAGTGAAAAGCTATTCTTTCACCTAATTAGCTACAAGGGTTCAATGTGGCAATAATGGTGAACAAACAAGAAGCTGCTTAAACAAATTTTCAAGAATTCAAAATTCTTCATTTTTAATTACAAAGAGGTGGTTCAACTGTACCAAGAGATATTGCATGAAAAAAAAATTATGATCAAGAAGCCAGACTGTATTAACAAGAAAATCATCTAGCTACGCAATAGGCACTCAAAGCATTTTTCCTTAATTATGAAGATATGTCAGTCATTTTGTAGTATTTTCAGCAACTGAACAGAACATACTTGCCCACGGTTATGTGAAAGTTCCCTGCCACTTTATTGACATAAAGATGGCCATGAATCCGGCATGCATCTGGAGGCTGTAGGGAATTATCTTCCCTGTTTGAACAAGAAACAGTAAAGCAGCTTAAATACATAGCAATTGAAAATACCCTTCGCTTAGGTGAAACAATGCCAGAAAAATTAAAAATTTAGTATCCAAAGTAAAAAAAATAATAATAATAATAATAATGTTCTTGTATTCTTCTGGTACAGTCTAGCACATCAAGAAAACAAAATTGGAAACTATGAACACTAAAGTATCCAAACTTCCACACTAACAAGCATAACTTAAAAAGGCTAACAGAGAATGCATCTGAACACAGAGGTCCCTCCATGAAACAGGGAGAGGAACAAAGTAGGAAATTAGTTTATACACAAGAAAGCTGATAAATTTTAACAGTTTCTTTGCCTCTGTTTTCTTGAACAGGGACCAGGACATCCCACCTACCAGAGGTAGGGACAATCTTGGGAATATCTTTGTCAGGCCTTCAGTTAGTGCAGATGTAGTTAGGGATCTTCTGGAAGGGCTAGAGGTCCAGATGCCCTCCAACCAAGGGTGTTGAAGGAGCTGGCAGGGGTCATTGCAGAGCCCTTGGCCCAGCTGTATGAGCATTCATGGTCATCTGGCCAGGTGCCAGGGGATTGGAAACTGGCTAATGCGGTCCCAATTTTCAAGAAAGGGAGGAAGGAGGACCCAAGTAATTGTAGGCCTGTAAGCCTCACCTTGGTGCTCAGGAAGATCTTGGAGAGAATCATCAAGGAGCACATCTGTGGGGGGCCAGCAGGGGAGATCATGCTCGGGGGCAATCAGCATGGGTTCATCAAAGGCAGGTCCTACCTGACCAACCTGATTGCCTTTTATGACCAAGTAACTAAATCCTTGGATAATGGTGTCACCATGGACATAGTCTTTCTAGACTTTAAGAAGGCCTTTGATACTGTCTCTCACCCCATCCTCATCAATAAATTAAGTGACTGTGGCACTGATGCCTACACAGTTGGATGGGTAAAAAAACCTGGCTGATGGGGTATACCCAGAGAGTAATGGTGGACAGGTTATACTCAACCTGGCGAGATGCGAGCAGTGAGGTGCCCCAGGGCTCAGTCCTCAGGCCCACACTGTTTAACATCTTCATCAGCGACTTGGGGAAGGGGGTGGGAAAGCACGCTGTTCAAGTTTGCTGATAACACTAAGATGTGGGGCAAGGTGGATACACTTGAAGGGAGAGAGAGGCTGCAACTAGATTTAGACAGACTACAAAAGTGGGCAGATGAGAATAGGATGGGGTTCAACGTAGATAAATGCAGGGTGTACTGTGCTCAGTACTGGGCGCCGCACTTCAAAAGGGATGTGGCCAGCCTGGAGAGGGTTCAGAGGAGGGCCACCCTCTTGGTGAGAGGGCAGTAGGACAGGCCCTATTAGGAGAGACTGAGGGACCTGAACCTGTTCAGCTTCAGCAAGAGGAGGCTGAGGGGGGACTTGGTGGCTGCCTACAAGCTCATCAGGGAGAGCAACAGCAAATAAGTAGAGCCCTTTTCTTCCCCAGCACAACCTGGGGCGACAATGAACGATGGTAATAAGCTGATGGAGAATAGGTTTAGGTTAGGGATCAGAAGGCAATATTTTACAGTTAGGGTGGCCAAAATCTGGAACCAACCTCCCAGGGAAGTGGTCCTCACCCCTACCTTGAGCAAATTCAAGAGGAGGTTGGACGATCACCTGTCTGGGGTCTTGTGAACCCAGCATTCATTCCTGTCTGTGGCAGGGGGTCAGGCTAGATGATCTGTTCAG
>JAGPOW010001296.1:117035644-117047163 GCA_030014935.1 Caiman crocodilus
TAGTGCCCCAGTTTTGAAATGTGTTCCATGCAGACAGAGTCTGTGGAGCTTGCTGTAGGATCAGGAAAGCCAATCTAGCCACCTTCTGTCATTTGGCATTTCTGCATTTGCTTGCCTAAATGCTAGAGGAGAGTGCTTGCCCAAGCATACATTGTTTCTTTTTTGTCCCACACTGATGCAACTTTTTTCCTTGCGTCAGAGATGCACAACAGTTTCCTCTTGTATTTACCTGGGCCTAAGCCACTATTCAAACAGTGCTTTTCCCCTAAGCCTACTCTCCTTCCTTTATGCCATGTACCAACTCATAATACTACTCTGTCTCTCACCCTTCCCAAGGCCTGTGGACTTTCTCAATTGTAAGCACATACTTTGCCTATCTTCTTCCTGATGTCCTTGCCCTCTCCTTCACACCATATGTCCCTGTGTCTGCCTTCCTACAGGCCCAAGTTATTTACCTCTGTCAGCCAGACTGCTCCTTCCCTCCTCACCCACATCCACAGGCAATGCATAGAGAGAGCATAGGTAGGCATATGCCTCCCCTGCAGAGACTGGCCACTGCTAGCTTCTATGGGCTGTCGCAACTCATACAATCCTCCCCACCCAGCCACTGATACCACCACCAGCATCTGCAGGTGGTCCCCACTCACTGCTGCTGGCACCATTGCCCACCCTGCCCCCTCCCCACCACTGCCAGTGTCTGCAGCCAGACCTCACTCGCCCCTCACCAGTCTCAGGAGGCACCAGTCATTCATGCCCACATCGCTTTTCTTCTATTTCCAAGGTCACACCCCTTTTTTCCCATTTTCCTCATACAGGCCTGCTGCTTCTTTTTGTTCCCTGCAACTTCTCTCCATCCTCAAGCCCTGAGACATAAGCTGATTTTCACTGTCCCAGACTTCTGACACCCAATTGTCTACCACCCCACTTTTTGGGTTGGGTCTCTTTCCTCATAGCTGACAGCAGAAATATATATATCTCCTCTATTTAGGTGTTGGGATGGTCTTTGCCACTTATTTCTCAGTTCCTTCTCTCAACCCTCCTCAATACAGCGGGCTTGGATCAATTTGCACCTGTCCAATAAGAAAAAAGGGGCAGATTGCAGTCAAGCAGAGGACTATTAGAACAGTTGCCGTTCATGTGCAGTAGCATTTAGAGGACAGGTGGCTGAAGGCTACTTCCTACATTGTCTCCAGAAGCTGCTGCCTTTACAACAATGGCATTTGAAGGCAAGAGAGGTTTCCTCCTCTCACTGAGTACTGCCAGCTGCTTCTATACTTGGTTTTGCTGTTTTCATCTGTTGCCAGCTGCTCTTGACTAGTGGAGATGTCAAACCTCCATGTGGCAAGGTGAGGCTATGAAAGCAGAGGAAGTCATTATGTGCTTGTTTCTGTCTGATGCGATAACTTATGGTAGAGACAAATATGTATTTATAGGTCTGCTTGGAACAGTTGTGTAAGTGTATGTCTGGGTCCAAAAGGTATTGTTATGATGAATTCTATTCTATGATACTGCTGAATCCCTTATAGTATTATGCAGGACCATGAAAAGAAGGGAATATTTGTTCTATGAAGATTTGGGTTTGACGTCTATATGATTCTTTTGCACCTTACCTACATGAGGCTGCTTCTGCTGCTATAGTGAAGCTGACAGTGCCCATATACATCCATGTGCCTCCTCGTGGCTCTGTACTTCTCCTGTTCCGTCTATGTAGCTCTGCTACGGTGGCTCTGCTGACAACTGACCTTGGACTGCTGGAGGGACTGTGGCAGATGTACTTAAAGATACTTGAAAGCTGCTCAGTGGTAACAGCAGCCTTCTTTCACCCAGAGAAGTAGCATTATTCTGCTGGCAGGAAGAAAGGTTTATGTTGCCACAGGAGAACCCTGAGTGTGGCTACATTCACAGGTTTGTTGGAAGAACCCTGGCACAAAAATATGTAATTCAGTATAATCTCATAAATCCAGATCTCAAAAAGCTGGACTTCTCAAAAATCTGGCATTGCTCCAGGACTGGCTCCTGTTCTCCCCCACCTCCCTTGAAGGGAAGCTTGGGGGAAGGGGGAAGCTTGCACGCAGCAGCTGCTGCTGCCATCCACCACCCCACACTGTTGTTCCATGTGCGGCCGCTGCTCCGGGACTGGCCGCTGCTTCTCTCCCTACCACCCTGCTCCACAGCTGCCTACACGGGCTTAAAAACTCAGGCATTTTCAAATATCTGGCAGGTGCTCAGTCTCAAGCACACCAGATTTATGAGGTTATATTGTATTGGCCAAGCCTTAGAGTTCAACGTCTCCCAGGTATTACAGCAATGGGCCTGACATTTTAAAACAAGAGAAAGCTCTCCACAGAAAAGACAGCTTAATGTCCTACGTATCAGACTTAGAGTACCTGCGGTCCTTAGAACCACTGCTGAAAATCTCCAAAGTGTCAAGTTAGCTGTTCAGGGTCCCAAAGCTGGCAAAATACTTGAATACCGCTCACCAAAAAAGGAACTTTTGGATGGGAATTGATAAAAGCAATTTCTGCTCTGCATTTCCTTATTTTCCGAAGGAGATCTCATTTAAAACAAAAACCAAACACTATATTTCCTCAGTGATTGTCCAACACACTTATTTACAGTAACATACCACAGGAGATAGGGCCACTGTTATAGAATAATGTTGCATGGAGTCTTGTATTTGTAAATATTGACTAGAAGCAATCAGCTTGATACTTATTGTATCTACACGAGATGCTTACCATGCAGTACCTTGTTACTACTGCGCAGTAGTGTCATGGGGCACAAACCATGGTGTGACACTACTGTGCAGTAGTAATAAGCTACAGCGCAGTCAGCATCACCAGGAAGCCATGAAGGGCTGCTGCTGCTCAATAATGCTCGTTACTATGTAGTCATTTAATACTTGCAAGTACTAATGGCTGTGCAGTAACAACTGTGCCATCAGCATCTAGTGTAGATGTGGCCACTGAGTATTTTGACCATGAACAAAATAGTGCACGGATTGATAATATAAAACAGAAGACTATATTTTAGCTTTTTAAACTAACTGTTATTGGAAATGCAAAATGAAAATCTATTTCCAAGCTACATTATCTTTTGGCATCTCCACAATGGGTTGGATGTTTATTTAACTACCCAACAATGTAGGCAGTTCTTTTTGCATCCTGGTTCCACATCCTCCTCTCATGCACCTGCACTGTCACATCATCTGTTATGCTGAAAACTTGTGTTGACTCCTTTTGTACTATTCTTTCAGAGCCAAATTGTGGTCATATTGAAATTCATGAAAGTATTTCCCATTGACTTTAGTGGAATCTGGTTTTAACTCTAACCAAAAAGGATGATGCATTTTGTCTTCTTGTGATGGAAGTGTATGCTAATAAATGTGTGATTCATTGTTATGTAAAGCTTGAACTGCATTGGATCAGGGGGTCAAACCATGGGCTGGATGAGTGGTGCTGGACTGGTCCTTGAGCTATACAAGCCAGCCCCTCTGGCAGTGTTTGCCCTGAACTGGCCTGGAGCACAGCCAGCAATGCGTGCCCCCAACTGACCCAAAGTGCAGCTGGCAGTATGCTTCTGGGACTAAGCCAGAGCACAGTAGCCACATGTTTCCTGGACTGGCCCAGAGTGCAGCTGGCATTGTGTGCCCCAGAGCGCTCCCAAGCACTGCTCCCAAAGTGCACTAGGCTGGTCTTGCACTTCCTGTGCAGTATGTGGGGCCAGTCTGGTACATAACACAGTGGCATGTGTATCCAAACCAAAACCCTAGCTAGCACTGGGGGCCAGATAATAGGGCTCCACAGACCATATACAAACTGTATCTTTGACACCTCTGCATTGGACAAGCAGGAAGAATATGAATAAGGTGAGACCAAAGTCCTAGCACCGCGGAGGAATTACCATGGAACTGGAAACTAGTCGAGCAGGCACATTTCTCATTATATGTCATGAGAGACTATGTAGATAGCTTTATTCCTGCTGAAGTGATTACCAGCTAATTATTAGAGATTCCTCTCTTCTAACACATGGGAATAGCATTTGAAAACATTGTAATAGAAAAATTGTCCCTGGGAAGAGGCTGAAGTCATTCATTTCTTTCTAATTGCATCACACTTTGCCATTTGTTCCTTTCTTCCTCCATCTTAAGCATTTGATTAGCTGTAAGAAAATATGTCATATAACATCATAGTAACATACATTGAATGTGTCTACATAAGATGCTAAATGTGTATTGGACCAATTCTACTGTGCATTAGCACATCAAGCAAAAAGCATGCTAATGCGCAGTAGATTGAGTCTATATGTGTATATAATGAATTCCATTTTGATTTGTAGATAGTGATTTCAAAAGTTATTGTTATGGCAGGATCATGTCCTTGCTAGATACATGGTTAGCTGCTTTGTATGAGAGGGTTTAAGCTTGTTGTAGAAATATGGTTTGCAACCGTTTGCATTTATTTAACGGTTCGTACTATATGATTTCTGAGTATATTTGAGTACTAATCTTCCCTTACTCCTACCTTCCCTTAAGTGTTTATTTCTGTACAGTTTACTGTAAGGAGATTTTAATATGCCTTGATACCCATACAAAGGAGTAACCTCACAATAAAGATTATGTGGTTTTTTCTGCCCATTTGCTTGCCTTTCTGCATAAGAATAATCCTTGGTTTTAGGAAGCTCAGTGGAATTACTAATTCTACAATTTTTTCTTCTGCTTAATTATAAGTTTCTCTTTATTTCTTCACACACAGCCTATGCTTGAATTCCTAGAGATTTAATGACATAGAAAGTTTTCAGTGGTGATAACAAGCCTCTTTGAAGTTAGCGGGACATACCTTCTAATCTGGGTAATTAGTCATATTTTGTAACTTCAGAACAGTGTGATTGATTGTATTCAAACCTTGCAGAGGAGTTCATCTTAAATCTTGAGATTAAATTTCTCCAATTTTCAGGCCAACACAAGAAGTTCAAATGAGGGGGCTTATAGGATTTGGTTGCAAATTAAAGATGGATGAAAATGCAGTTTCCTTTTTACAGCGTTTTCACTGGCACATAGAAAATTAATCCATGTCCCAATAGTAGATATGATTATTATAGAAACAACATTCAGATTAAGAACTAATTTATTCATTTCATATTGCAGGCAGGCAGAGGTGAGGTGAAGGACTGTTGCTGTATCAGTACCTGTATGTATATTTCTCCTTGTGTATACTGTACTTGCAGGTGTAGTGGTATATTAACTCTCGTTTCAGTAAGGAAGCAAAGTCTTTGGATGTCTATTACAGTTTGTTGAAATGTGGTTCTGATCTTTTGTGTCACTGGGTTTTTTTAAAAAGCCTAGTGGTAAATCTAGTCCAGTAGTTCAACTGTGGCTCTTCACGCTACTGTTTGTAGGATGTCTAAAACAAGAGGTAGCAAAAACTTTCAAGTTTTTAGTTTGATTTGCACATTGTGATCAATGCATAACCTACGTGTCAGTACTCAGTAGTTAAAAATGCCTCGGCACAATGAGATTCCTCGGTGTGACGGAATTCCTCAATACGGTGAGAAAACCCTGGTGCAGTGAACAGTTCCCGCCAAGCCTAACAATTGCATTCTTTGAGTGAGTGCCACCCATTGGCTTGTTGTAAATTATTCCTACCTGGCGACTAGCAATTGGCTCGCTAGCCATATAAAAGCTAGAGTGGTTTCCGCCCAAGTTGGAGAACTCTGCGTACATCTCGGAGCAAACTTGGTGGACTGATCACCCACCAACGACTCCCTGTCGCCAACCGTCCCGACGTACCCTGTGCCCTGCATGCTCGAAAATATCCTGTGTGTTGTTCAGAGGTCTACCCAGTGCAACTATAATGGAAGTGCCTACGCTGTGTACATTGACAGTGTGAGTCTGTGTACTTCAACAGTGTAAGTAAAGCCATTTCAATTTAACCAATATGTGTCTGTACCTAATTCTGCTCCATCGGTCAAAAGTACCCACCTGCCGTCTGGGCTCTTGGCCACAGCCCTGCCAACCATACTCGGCACCCACGTGGTGTCATGAACAGGTTCCAGGGAAGACGCAATGGAGTTAGAATTAGTTAAGAATTGCCTCTGGTGTAGTGGGAGACACTACGTGTCGAACGCCATGGAACTAGGCACGCACATCGCCTATCACCACGCGGGCAGAACGGGTGAAAGTCTCGTCAACAGCTACCTTTGCTGGAAGGGGAAGAAGGAGCTGCGAAAGAGTGGGAAGTACATCTTCATCCTGGGGCGTTCGGATGTGTGATGAGCAGTGAGTGGGTTCTGTTTAGACCCGGAGAGGAAGGGGGCACTGTATCCTTCGCCGGAGTCAACGCGAGTGAAGTAAGCCTGACCCTAAGCCAGGAGTTTACCCACTGTATGCAATGCGTGCAGAAGGGTGGAGAGCCAGCGCCGATTGATTCCCTAACCCTGGCACCTGAGTCGAGAAACCACGAGTTTCATTCCGAGCTCTGCGAAAATTTGGAGGCAGAAAGCCACACCGCAACTAAGTGGACCGGCTTGAAGTGCGAAAAGGGGAGAATGTTAAATATGATGTTCCGCATGATCACAACTTTGTTGCGGGAAAAGGCAAATTTGGAAGCCTAACTGCTCACAGCCATCCAGGCGGCTAAGCAGGCGGCAGCGAAAGAAAACCCCGGTCCACCGCCATTTCAAGATGGCGCTGAGAAAGAAGGGAGCCGCCCGGAGGACCCGGAAAAGAAGGGCGGAGCTTCCGACGAACGGGTGGGAGTCCAGTCAATGACTCCGCTCCCTGAAATGACATCGCTCTCAGTGACCCCCGCCTCCTCACCACAAGAAGGGAGCAACGAGTGGAGAATATCCAACTCTCCCACCAGATACAACGACAACTTCGACAGCCACTCATCCTGTGGCAATGATCAGCCAAGTGATCGGTGTGCAGAGTGCAGTCCACACCACTGCCACCACCTATCACGCTCGTACTTGGACTGAGTTACAAGAATTGTGCAAGAAATTGAAGATAAAACCTGAAGAAACCCTGGCTATGTAGCTAGGACACCTGGTCGTGGAGTTTGGGTCCGACCTGCTAGACCTGGAAGAGGCAAGCTTCCTAACCAGACAAGCCTCGTGGAGTGGAGGGCATGCACCGACATAGATATAGTGACGTGCAATGTTCACTGGCCCATCCCACTTCCAGCGCTCATTGCAGGCCAAGTCAGCCATAAGTCCCACGCATGGCACGATGGCCATCCATCAAAGGTTGATGCAGAACACATTTTGTTAGCAGTGATAGGAATTTCATATTGTTCCTGGAACTCCAGAGCACACACACTGGGGCTGACACCATCCCAGCAGAGAGGACCGTGGCCTCACCATCACCTGCGAAACCCTGGAGCTGTTCCAGTGACTCTCAACAGTGTAGAAGCCTGCGTTGAGGTTTTTGGAGGAACGAGTGCTATCATCCTTCGAATTCTCCTTAACCCACTAGCTGGACAACCCGCAGGCGATCTTTTACGTCAACTCCCACGATTACAAGCTCTTATAAAGCCGGACATAAGAACTTCCAGCGACTTAGAGCATTGATCCACTACATGCCTGTATGAATCTGATTCTCAATGAACACCACAACTGTTGCCACACAGAACGCCAGAGGAGCGGATCATGTTCGGATTCCTCCTACATCGCTCTAGGCTCACTAAACGGCAGCTACGAATTTTGGGAGACATGGGCCAATGGCAACTAGCATATGAACTAGGCTTCCGATATCCAACTGAGCCAGACGATAAGTCATCTTGCTGAGCACGGAGTGCATCAGTCACATCCATGAGTGTGCAAAGAGAAATCATCCAGAGTAGAGCCGTGTTCAAACTTTGGAAAATCGAGAAGCAGCGAGAAATCTAACTGGTTGTCCCGTCACGTGTGGTTCCATGCGAACACTGTAATAAGTTAGTTAATTGTTCAGAGAATTTTTTTTCCACAGGTCCGAGACTCAGAATACGTGCCAGAGCCAGACCCAGAGAGAGAGAGGAAAAGAACATCACCCGAGAAGCGAGGGCTCGATGTGTGACGTCACCATGACACCCACCGAAGTCCTTATAGTTTAAATTTTTGTAACTAATATAATTATGTGTGTTTGTGTTTTCATCGGTTATTGTTTAATCTGATCCATTGAGAACAAACTTGTTTCATTATTTGCATTTGTATATACCCATTTACCATAAGAACCTCTCGGGCAAGACTTCAACTTGACCGACTCGCACGTGCTCCAATGCCAGCTGTGCCATCGGCAAGGGGGCATGTCAGTACTCAGTAGTTAAAAATGCCTTGGCACAGTGGAATTTTTAGGCACAAGATTCCTCGGTGCGACGGAATTCCTCAGTACAGTGAGAAAACCCTGGTGCAGTGAACAGTTCCCACCAAGTCTAATAATTGCATTGTTTGAGTGAATGCCACCCATTGATTTGTTGTAAATTATTCCTACCTGGCAACTAGCAATTGGTTCACTAGCAGTATAAAAGCTAGAGTGGTTTCCGCCCAAGTTAGAGAACTCTGCGTGCATCTTGGAGTGAACTTGGTGGACTGATCACCCACCAACAACTCCCCATTGCCGACCATCCTGACGTACCCCATGCCCTGCATGCTTGAAAATATCCTGTGTGTTGTTCAGAGGTCTACCCAGTGCAACTATAATGGAAGTGCCTACGCTGTGTACATTGACAGTGTGAGTCTGTGTACTTCGACAGTGTAAGTAAAGCCATTTCAATTTAACCAATACGTATCTGTGCCTAATTCTGCTCCATCGGTCAAAAGTACCCACCTGCCATCTGAGCTCTTGGCCACAGCCCTGCCAACCATAACTACGCTGAGCAAAAGATAAATATTCTTTCTTTCAAAGGTTGATTCCAGTCTGTTTTCTCAATAAAAATAATTAAAAATGTTACTTGGAAGAATGTTGGCCCAGGTTTTCTAAAATGACTAGTGATTTCAGGTAGCCAACATGAAGCATTTTAAAGGGCTTGAGTTTTAGAGAAGCCTGAGTGAATACTCACCTTGATAAAACCAAGCTCATCCTAGGCATTTCAGGTAGGGTACAAAAAATAATGACACACTCAAACTCACAGGTTGCTTTTGAAAATCTTGACCATCAATCTTATCTTCATTATAAATTATTTTTATAATTATAAATTATAAATCTTTTCTTCATTATAAATTATTATTTAACATAGCCAAATGTAGGCACATTTTTTAATGATTGAAATTCAGTAAAAATCTTCAGTTTTACCCAATATCATATTTTAGGTAAGAAAACATGCAAGCCAGTTTCTGCAGTCATACAATATACATAAAAGAAATGTATGGCTTCAATGAATATGTCCAAATGCAATGACAACTGTATGAAAAAAGAGAAGTAAGTTATTAGAATTAATTTATTTGTGGGGGTCTTAAATTTATATCTGATTTATATTCAGAAGGCTCTACAACTGGTTTTTATTGGAGATGGCAGTTTACAAGTTTGTTATGAGAACATACAAATGACTTGATTTTTTATGGTACGATAAGAGACTAGCCCAGGGTTGGGCAATTATTTTGGGTAGAGGGCCACTTTCTGAGTTTCAGCAAGCCATCAATGGCAGCATGACAGGCAGCCCAGGGCAGATTAATATTAATTTTCTAATTTTTGGGGGGGCTCCGTGAGCCTGATAGAATGGCCTGGTGAGCCGTATCCAGCCCCCGGGCTGCATTTTGCCCACCCCGGGCATATACCTCACATCCCACTTCCATAAGCTTCCATTGTAAATCACTGTTATTGTGGCAAAAGAAAGCTCATTCCAGTCTACCCCTAGTCTTGGAGAAGTCAGTCTATGAGCCTACTATGGGGTTTAAATGGAACCATTAGTGAAAAGGGGTGAAATCTGGGAGCAGTTTTTTTCTTTGGTATGCTTCGGCAGGCAATTTTGCCTTCCCATTAGAAATCCCTTTGGGAGGTACTGATGCTTGGTCTACTAGCTCATGATAGTAAACAGAGGTGAAAAAAAGGGCTTCAGGGAACAGCAATAAAGCTATATCTTTGCCCTGAACCTTGACTGGTGTCCCAAAATTTATGTGGTTTTTGAGATGCGAAGGAAATTCCCTTGAGTTGGAATTCTGAGTGGCATTCCCTTCAAAAGATGGCTTTTATAGGGGAGCACATAGCTGTGAGGTAGAAAGTTTGTTCCTTACTAGTTCCATTAGCTTTATTATTCATTCATTATTATCCCAATTGTTTAACTCCAGACTACACAAAATACAGGCCAGTTACCTTCTTGTGTTAATTTATATTCAAAGATGGATTTTTTTCTATTATAATTTCTTAATTTTTCAAATTGTCTTTACTGGTATGTCTCTCTCACATTAATGCACATGCATCAGTTTTATGACAATAAGCAGGTAATTTAGGTAAGAACAATTAAACATGTGAAATGGATTAATTTACCAAGATTAGAGGAGTCATACAAATAATAATAAGGGATTTTACTGTACAAAGTAAAAAATTCTGGGCAAACAGCTACCAGCTGAATAGCAAAGACCCTTCCTATTGCAAAATATTCTTTTTTATTTGCTTGGAGATGTAAGAATCTTAGGACATTATGAAAAAAAACCCCTCACATTAAATGTTGGCACGTTAAAAGCTGGATTTAGTGTTTCAAAACAATATGTTTACCTCTATCTCACTCTTTTCCCTTTCCTAGCATCAATTACAAAGAACACCAGTGTTGTTGCTGCCAGGAAGAAAAAATTGAGACTCGCTCTGGGACTCTCATTTGCAACGAGAAAACCACAGATTTCAAATACAAAAATGTCTTATCTTGCACATGCAAAAATTGCAATGAACTATAAGATACTATGATTACTGGAAAAAATCAAGCTTCCTCTTTACTTATATTTAGAAAGGATCTAGATCACATCTGTAAAGATTATTTAAATAATGATTAACTAAACAAACATGACTTCAGGCATAGGCAACTGGTGCCACCTTAGTCGGGGAGGGGCATATGCCCCCCCAGCAACCAGTCAGCACCTGGGCGTGGGGGTTCCCCCACAGCCAATCTCACTGACCAAAGGGGGGGGATGTCCCCCATGGCCAATCACTGCAGCTGATCGCTACGGCCACTTCTGGGAGTGCAACAGTGCTCTGCTCCCCAGCCAGCACTTGCAGGGGGACACTGGCACTCCTGCCAGCCCCACCACCTATTGCCTAAATGGCAAGCACAGCCAATCAGAGGGTGCACTGGTGCTCTCAATACACCCCTGTGCACCCTCTGTGTGTTGCCACTGGCTGCAGGGCCCAGTTTGTTCCAATATACACAGTATGCACCTAGGAACATCCTACAGGCACAATATACAAAGTAGTTATAGTATACTGGGAGTGTCTACATGAGATGTTTACTATGGAATAGACTAGTTAGGTCTGCAATAAACATTGTATGTCTTTGTGACAGAACACCCTTTTGTAAGAGCAGAGTAGTGTGAGATCAGCCAGGGTGGAGGAAACA
>JAGPOW010001296.1:117047560-117104396 GCA_030014935.1 Caiman crocodilus
ATTGCCCTGCAGAGCTTTGGCTCCAGGAACAACTTGGAGGTATAGGTGAGGCTGTGGGGAAGGAGGAGACCTTACTGGTCCTGGGCATAACCTAAAACTGCAGCCTGCCAGGATAGGGCCTGGTGGTAGGCCTGGTGGTCCTGCCTGTGGCAGGGCAGGGCCACATAAATATCAAGACTGAGAACCTCCCTGGTGTCAGGTCAGTTGGGTGGGTTACCAGGAGAGTTACTGGGGGCAGGCAAGCTTATTGAGAAATGCCTGAGTCCCATGGGGGGTTGGACCCTGGAGGTGGGCCAGGCACACTCAAAGACGAGCATCTGAGCCCAAGCGGCTGTAAGTCCCTGGGCCCTGAGAATTGCCGGGCAGAGTTGTGGGGCCAGTTAAGTTCAGGGAGGAGCGGCTGAGTCCTAAGGAGTGGAAAACCTCAGGCCCTAGTGTAATGGGCAGAGTTGAGGCCCGAGGGAGGAGTGTAGTGGTCCAGTGAAGGGCAAGGGATGAAGTAGGCAATAGCTCAGTCTTATTTGGGTGAGGGTCACAGGAGAGACCCAAAAGACCACACCAGGGCTGACCAAGGGGTGGAGAGAAAAGCCTGAGGATCTCTTCGAGTAGGGTGGAGTGAATGTAGCCTGGATAGGCAGTGTGCAAGAGGCCTAGTTGAGAGGGGGGTGGTGTGTGTGTGGCCTGAGAAGGCAGCATGGGAGAGACACAACAGTGTGTCCAGTTTGACTAGGCTTAGAACCAGAGATGGAACATACTGTGAGACACCAGTGAGGCATGGGACACGTGTAGAGATGGTAGGAGTGTGTACTTATTGCCCATGGTCATTTGAGTACATGAAGGGGGGCCTCCCACTGATCTGACATCATAACCACTTATCAACAAGGCAGGTGGTTTGCTCAGAGACAAAGGCAGTGCCAGACTAGTACGGTGCCTGGAAGGTGCCCTTGTCACAGTTTACATGTTTTTTACTCTACAGCAGAGCATGGGTCGATGCTGCCCCGGCTGACTGGGACATGAGCATAGGCAACATGTAGGGGAGGCATGTGTCCTGCCCCTGAGATTGGCTGCCACCAGCTTCTGCAGGCAGTTGCCACTCGCATCCATCCCACACTCGCCACCACCACTGCCAGCATCTGTGTGTGGTCCCCACTTGTCACCACTGACACTAATGTCTGTGGGTGGTCCCCATTCACTGCCATGGTGCCCCCCAGTCTCAGGAGGTGCCAGTCATTCATAGGCATGAGGATACTTCAGTGTGAGGCTTCCTGCTAGCTAGCCCTGAACGGAAGCACTCTCATGACAGCCAGTCCCTCCTCAGCACATTGAGCTGGGGGGAGCAGCCCCAGGCTGGCAGGCTGACCCCCTTACCCTCTGCCAGCCAGGGCCTCTTTGACTTGGTTCAACATTCTGCAGTCCTGGGCACACATGTAAACGTGGTGCCCAGGAGCAATAGACTCCAGTACGATAAGTGCCAAAAGTTATTGCGTTGCATTAATATGCACATGTAGACAAGCCCACTGTGTAATGGACTCTACTCCTCTTCCTGCCTTCACCTGCATACATTGGTACACAACATGCTGCCAGCATGCCCCAGGACATTCTGATCAATAGACTGACTTTTATTAGTAGATGTTTAGGATTTGTAAAATCCCAGAAAAAAGATGACAAAACCTAGAGGGAAATACAGAGTGCCCGGGTGAGGGACTACCAATAGAAGGATGGGGGTGAGGTGGGGAATGCAACTAGGTTACAGAAGATACAAAGTTAGCCAACTAAGCCCCGGGGGTAAGGGGAGGGGGGAGGGGGGAAGGGAAAGGAGGAGTTTTGCAACGCTAAGAGAGAAAGAGGGTAGAAACACACATACCCGTGACAATGGTCCACAATGGTGGAAGAAGATGGAGTGTCTCAGTCTATATACAGTCTATCGCGGGGGTCCTCTACGGGTGGTGTAGAGTCATCATCATCGTCCGTGGTTGATGAGTCCTCTGGAAGCGAAGGTTCATCTGGTGCAGGGGAGGTGTTCAGGCGGTCCCCTCTGGGTCCGGTCTGGCAGCTGTTCTCCTGGTAGGGTCCGTGTACTGGCGGTGGCCCGTGATATGCTCAATGTAAATGTCACGGGACCACCGGATGGTGTTGGACACCATGAGGCAGTGCATCAGTTTGGCGTAACGGTGGGAGATGCGGCAGGCACGAAGGACGCTCTCATTGCTGGGGTCCCAGCCTCCGAGCATTCCCATGATGAGCGAGTCAACCGTCACGTCGTAACCAAGGCTCCTCAGGGTGTCGGCCAGCGGAGTGTACTTCTCCCGCTTACGAGCCCAGGGGTCAGTGAAGGCTTGGCGCCGGTTCTCAAACGGGATGGTGACGTCCATGATGATGATCTTCTTGGCCTCCTCATTGGTAACCATGATGTCGGGGCGCATCTGGATCTCGCAGCCCGGGACGGTGCGGCTGACGGAGACCTGCCCCACTGCGGCCAGGATGGCTCTCACCAGCCGGTCCTGGACAGCATTGTAGCAGAGCTGCCAGGCCCTGGCGTGCGGCTTGCAGCTGCAGAGCACGTGGGGGAGGGTCTCGGTCATGTAGCCGCACCGCCGGCACCTCTTGTCACGGTGGCTGAAGCGGACGGCCCCGTTGAGAGGCAGGAATTTGAGGCAGGCGCGGTGGAGGAAGCTCCAGTCCGCAAAGCGCGTGAAGCTCTCACTCGGCGTGAAGTGGTTGCTGGCGTCCCACTTGGAGGTGACGTCAAAGACCTTGCCCTGGTCGGGTTTGGCCCTCAAGTCGCTGGCGTACTTGTTCCGAACAGCGTCCTTCAGGAACCTCTCCAGGAAGGTCCTCATGCAGGGTGTCACGGTCACGGAGTCGGCATGCAGGGGTGACTGCAGGGAGACTGCCAGCTCCCGGCGCTCCTCGGTCCATGTCCAAGCGCAGCCAATGCGGTTCCCAAGGCGGCGCGTGGCGTTGCGGGCTCAGCTCCACAGCGAGGCAAAGTCCCCGCTGTCTCAGCTGAACTCACCCTCCAGCAAGCTGCTGAGGAAGGTGGCCAGGTCACATCCGGTAGGTTGCCTGCTGATCCTCTTGCGAACGGTCTCCTCTACGGCGCTGGCAGCGATGATACTTACTGTCATGTCCGGGCAGGTCAGGAGGCAGAAGGTGTGGGTGACCACGGCGATGTCGCCGAGGTCTCCCATGTGGGGCACATTGGCACCCCCTGCCGGTAGGGGATGTACAGGACCTCATTGCTGGCCTGCAGTGGCAGGTGCAGCCACTTCTTGGGCAGCTGCTGGATCTCAGTGTCCGCCTTCCTGAGGGGAGTCTTGAGGACCACCGAGCCTCTCAAGACGAACGCGATGCGGGGGATGAGGAAAGCGTTCACCGCGTCATTCTTCTGCCATGGGGCCAGCAGGGATGAGTCCAGTTTGTGGGCATCCTGCACAATGCCGTTGATGGTCTCCTCCGGTGTCTGCCTGGCCCAGTGCCCGGTAGGTATGCCCAGGTGGCAGTAGGCCTCGCTGTCGCACAGGTACTGCATCACCTGGCCCTGGATCATAGGGGTGGAATCCAGGACGCAGCTCTTCTGCTTCCCATCGACGTGCAGGGAAGTGCACTTGGCAGCACTGAAACGCAGGCCCATTCACCTGGCCACCTCAGACGTCACGTCTAGCATCTGCTGCAGCTGGGCGGTGTCCAGGGCAAGGAGCACAAGGTCGTCAGCATAGGCTAAGACACTCAACTTCTGACCGTAGAGGTCAAGCCCGCCAGGGCTTCCTGCCATGGCTCGAAGGAGTGGTTCCATGGCCAGGTTGAATATGATGGGGCTGAGGGGGCAGCCTGTCTTACTCCAGACTGGATGGGGATCTCCGTGGTCTCCCTGTTGGTGGCTTGGGTGGTCGTGGTGCAGTCGCGGTAGAGCTCACGCACCAGGTCAATGATGCCATCCAGCAGGCCCAGCTCACGGAGGGTGTCGAAGGTGTGGCGGTGGGGCATGGACCCGAAGGCATTGGAAATGTCCAGCCACGCCACTGCGCACTGCTTCTTGGTCCTCCGGGCGTTGTCCAGGGCCATCTGGAGGGTGAAGTTGTGTTTGTAACAACCCTCTGTGGACATGAACCCCTTCTGACTCTGGCTGACGGCTCCGCCGGTCACCGCCCAGTCAGTGATGCAGCCCGCCAGGCAGCTGGCATAGAGTTTGGCCATGGTGGAGCACAAGGTGATGGGCCTCCAGTTGCCTGGGTCATTCGGGTCTCCCTTCTTGTGGATGAGGACCGTCATGGCCCTCTTCCAGGCAGCGGGCATGCACTGGAACTCTCTGCACCTGTTGAAGAGAACAGAAAGAACAAGGCAGCCTGGGTCGCATTTTTTAAGGAGACTATACCTGATTCCATCTTTGCCAGGGGCGGTGTCTCTGGTCCTCTTCAGGCAGGCTTCCACTTCCTGCGGCGTGAAGGCTTCCTCGAACCCCTCCGCCGGGGCCACAGGGGTCAGCGTTCCGACAATAGTAGGGCATGGGAACGGCGGCTTCCACCGGGGGGTTGAAGACCCTGTTGAAATAATTGAAAAGAGCCTCCCAAGGGACCTGGCAAAAAAGCTGAGGGTCCCTCCAGGATCTCTCTCACTGCCTTGGGACGGTTGGCCCGGTACAACTTCTGGATCCGGGAGGCCGCCACCAGGTCATAGCGCTAGTGCCTGTGTTGTCTCTGTGGCTGCGGCCTGCCCATCATATGTCCCATCATATCACTGGTCTGCTGCTGTTTCCTTGGGGTTGGCCAGGTCAGGCAGCCACCAAGAGCTCCTCTGTGAGCCGGGTCACCAAGGCCTCGAAAGCCTCGAAGGTGGTGGCCTGGAAGAGCTCCTCCAGCCAGAGGTTGTGCCACGGGGTGGGCATTCTCTGCTGCAGGCAGGGCTCTGCACCAGGAGATCCCAGCACGCTTGGGGGCCAGAGGGCACCCAGCGGCTCGGTTCCTCCCGGTGGCTTGGGAATCCTCGCCGGAGTGGGGGCCTCAGATGGCCCCAGGGGTCCGGGAGGAGGGCTGTCTGCTCAGGGTGTCGTGTCCAGTCGGGGGTCCCTGGGCGGAGGCCTGCACGGTGGCGTTGTCGGGGCAGGTCTCTCTGTTGGGTGGTCTCCGAAGGTCTGGTCCGGTGGTGTCGTCGGCAGGGCGGCCAGTCTGGCGGGTCTCCGCACCATGGCCTGGGTGCATCAGGTCGGGGTGGCGGACCTCACCAACATGCTGGGTCTCCTCTCAGCTCCATGGCCTTGGCATACCTTTTGGTATGGCATACCTTCTTGCAGAGCTTCAAGGCCTCATACTTGGTGCCGCAGAGGGAACAGTAAAAAGCTAGGCGCAGCTGGTGGAAGTGCCGTAGGTGTTTGTTCATGTCACCATGTGACCTGTACTGTCTCAGCGGATGGCAGGTCGGACAGAACAGCTTGTCCGGAAGAGGGAAGGGGAGGAACATGAGCGCTGCCATGTCTACTCCTTCCCCTGAATCATCCGTGGGGGTTCTGGTGTCAGGGGGGTTCGGGGCTCCTCCATCAGTGTGGGGAGACCCTCAGGGGGGGCATCCTCAGGAACACCAGTGTCTGGGCGTCATCGTCGATCGGGGTCCACCATCAGCACCGGGGTGCCATGGGGATCCGGAGGGGCCCGCTGTTGCTCGGGGCACTCCTTCATCATCTGGGGGGCGTCCTCAGGCTCTGGGGTCCTCCGCCGGGAGGCGGCTCTCGTCAGCCAGGGTTCTGGGCTCTGAGAGTCTCTCTGCCTCTGGGGGTCAATCGATGGTCGGGGGTCCGCCTGCCGCCTGTCGGGGTCCCGACATCACAGGGGGGTGCGTTGGGGTTCTACGCCAGCTTGGGTTCGCTGGTCTACCCTCCTGGGAAGATCCTCCGGGATCCACAGTCGACGTTCCACCCTAGCTGGGGTCTCCTGTGCCTCAAGTGTTCTCGTCAGTGGATCAGGGTGTCCTTGAGACCTCGGGGTGTTGCTCCATGTTCCGTCCTCTGAACCCGGGTGTTCGCCTACTCTGACCGAGGGGGGAGTATGAACCAAGAGCTTGTAAGAGCCACTATATATTGGTTACAAAGAACGGTTTGGCTCTACAAGGCTGCAGTTAAGTGCCACATGATACTCAGTTGTTCAGTCTTTTTCTATGCCTTGTTTCTGTGTGTAGCAGTGTTTGCAGCTTGTATCCTATGCTTGCTCAGGTCCTCTATGTCGTAAGAGTATGATGTCAAGGTGCACATCTTATGCCCTGTGCTCTACACCACCACTGGTAGATGACACAGGGAACATTACCCATTATCCCACACTCACATATGTACAAAAGTTTGACCGGGATAAGGAAAAGCATGTATAGGTGCAAGGGAAATTAACCAGTCCTGTCACCTGCTTCTGACACATAGGCAACACAAAACATGTAGACCACACAGGGTGTGTCTACATGTTCAATTAATACTATTTGGCTTTTCTGAGTAGTGCATTTATTACTTGCAAATGCAGGTAAAATTATTGTGCATTAAGTACCTGTATGTGTAGACAATAATGCTTTACTGTGCAGTAAATTAGATTGTGTGTGACACATGCTCTGCAAGCATCGTGTGGCCACTGCTAGTTAATGCATGGAACTTCAGTTGAGTGACTCAGTCTTACTTGGCCAAGTAACAGGAATTGGACTGGACTCTGAAGGGTCTGTAATTTTTCAAACCCATTACAGATGGTTGAAGCACACCCCTTTCTGCTCTTCCTCATCATACTGAACTGGGCCCTAAGATATGATTGTTAAAACAATGGTTGACAGTTAATGCCAGGGAGGATATGGCAGGGGATGGATCACTCTAGATATGCCCTATTTGAATACTCCCCCTCTAAAGCTTCTATGGCTTGCTGGAGGCAGGATACTGGGCTAGATGGATCATTGGTCTGACCCAATATGACATTTTTATGTTAACAAATAAATTGCATACTTTTTTGTTTGTCATTAGCTCTTCACTAATCAAATCTATCAAATAAATATATATTTGCATTTAACGCACATGATTTTTAGTACATTGAGGGATGGAATTTTGCTGTGTTATTGTTCTTTATGACAGCTACTAAAAATGTGCTAGGTGCCTCTCATAAAACAAATACATATGTGGTCTCTCAGAGTGGGGTCCCCTCTCAGACTGGGTCCCCCTCTGGGGAGCAGCTGGCACTGCTAGCGGCCAGCAGTGCCATGGCTAGCCTGGTCTCCTGGGGGCGGGGGCTGAGCATGCAGAACTGGCAGGACAGGTGCTGGCCTGGGCTCTTAGGGCATTTATACACGTACTGAGATCCGGTGCATTGGAGCATCCTTGATTAATTGAATCTATTCTGCAAGCAAGCTGATGCACCTGACAGTGTATTGCATACATTTATATAAACAGCAAAATGTGCATCTGCTCTGAGAAAATGGTGGTGGTCTGCTTTTGAATTAAAACACCTTTGATGTCTTTTAATTCAAATGTACACTACTGCTATTTTCTCAGCACTGACGTGCATTTTGCTGTCTATGCACTGCAGCACTGGGCACTTTTAAAAGTGCCCAGGCCTGCAGTGCAGCCAAGTGTACAAATGCCCCCAGAGCTGCTGAAGGAGGCTGGGGCAGGGAGTACAGTGGAATGGGCTCCTGGTGGGCCAAGGGGCCCTCCCCTGGTGGCACATCACCCGGGGTGCCAGGTCACAGCAGAGGCTCAATCAGGCCACCAATGTCTGACTAGATGGCTCAGGCCCAGGCCAGGGTCCCAGGGCATGAGGATGTAATACAGCTGCTGAATAAAGGCATGGACTTGCGAGCAGTCCCTGACTGCCGGTTGTGGTTGGTGACATTGACCTACTCTTCCAAAATACTGAAATTCATGTACCTACTACATGACTCTTCCACTATATTCTCTCTCATGTAACTTAATTTTCGATAACAGCAAGTGATTTTCCTACCAAATATGTTGATAAAAGTGTAGCTGCTATTATACAATGCACTACTGTAAGAAAGTTTGATCTTTATTCATTATACAAATGACACTGCTAACTCATAAAAATAGAATTTATGAGTTGTAGCAAAGTTGATTTATTATTCACTCCTTTCTGTTTATCAATTTATAACTCTGCTCACTAAATGTATACATTTGGATGTAGACAGACAAGGTTCTGTGGGTAAATCTGATATCTTTTATTAGACTAACTAAAATTTTATTTAGTCTAATAAAAGATATCAAATTTACCCACACAACCTTGTCTGCCTATGTTTTTAGACCAACACAGCTACAACCTGTACAATTTGTACAATAATTAACACCCAGGTAGGTGCATACACACCAAAGACAGGATTAAGTCAGCCTAAAAAGGTGTTATGCTCGAACAAGTATTTTGTATATGTTCTTGAGGAAATCAGTTTTTAAAAATTTAGGTATGTGACTTATTTCTGCTAGAGGCAATCACAGCACCTGCAGAATACTTTTAACATCAAAGTTTTATCTTAGGAATGAAAGAAAATGGATCTTTACTTCTTCCTGAAGAATTAAATACTAAATGGGAGAGAATACTAAATGAGAGATAAGGAATTGCTCAAATATAAAATAATTATTTTGTACATCTGTCTATTTGAGAACTTCAAGCTCCTTTTCAAACATTCATAAGTTAAGTCTCACAACACCGGTGTGTGGCAGGTATTACAATACCTACAGTTCAGGCACCCTAACCTGTGGCCATCTTTGAATATGTGGCTGTAGATGACTTTGTCCAAGGTCCACTAGATATTTGTGGTTATGCCTGGACATTGAATCTCAACTTTTTAGACTCAAGGCACTCCTTGGAAAATTCCAGCTTTTAGTTTTCTTTCATTTTTTAACTACAGAAACGTAATAGAGCATTTTTTCTTTTGCAAAGAACTCAGAAAAATCACAACAGATCAGGATGTTTTTAACGCTTTGGGCTCTGATTTGAAATCTCTGAGTTTATTTTGTTAATCATGTCTGCACATCTAACAGTGCAAATGTTTCTTGACACCCCACAACACCCTTTATAGGATCTCAAGGCACCCTAAGGTACCCGGCACCTATTTGAGAATCACAATGCTAGAAACTCAGCTAGAAACTCAGCTAGATCTCTTAGCTCTCTAGGACTACAATGTAGCCATCCGACCACCCTTGTTCTTATTTTAGTGTTTGTTTTTAAAGGCTTTGCTCAAAAGTAACGAATCATTTCTTTAAGACGGCTTGCAGATCTGCTGTGAGTGCATTCTACTCTGACTTTAATTGCACCCAATCAAATTAGGGTATGCACATGCCACTAAACTTTTGTTGTAAATCTACATATAAACACAGGACCAACCCACGTTTGGGGAGGGGGGCCTGCAAGATATAGTTTTGGGGGCCCCTGGTGCAAAGAAGCTGCCGGTGGCAGCAGGGAGGGTGGGGGGTTGGCAAGCGGCTGAAGAAGCTGATGGCAGTAACAGTAGCAGTGGGGTAGGGGAAGGGGGCAAGTGGTCGGACGTGAAGGTGGCGGCGGTGGCAATGGGGGGGTGCAGCGGCTGGACACTGGGGGCTCCTTGGCTGCAGGGCCCCCTACAGCCACAGGTTTCACAGGATAGGATGGGCCGGCCCAGTATAAACATATTGCTGCCCTCTTGGGTCAAAGATACTTTTCAAAACACATAAGGCATCTGTTTATGAATCATAAATTCATGATTTATACTATTTTCTACTATAATCATACCAATCACTAGCTGTATTTGTTGCATGCATTTACTAGTGCCAAAAGCCAAGACAGAATGACTTCACAAATCACTGTTTTGGCAAGTTTTATACTAGTTCTCATTTTCTTTTACACCCAAGTGCCCCAGGCTAAGAATTTTTTCCTCACTGAAACTAGCAGGTATGTTTTTACTTGCTTCCTTCATTTTGTTGCACTCACTTCTGGAAAACCTTTGTCTTTCTAAACCCAGGTAAGACCTTTTCTGACATTTAACTTTCCTGCTACTCACCGAGTTACAGCATATCACCTTGATGATCATCATTTGCTGTGTTAAACCAATGCAGCAGCAAAGGTAGGCTTTAGTGAATATTGTGAGTATTAAACTGTGGTGTTGTTAGTCAGAAATAGGTGTGATTAGCTACCTAGATAAAGAATTATTACTATGGGTAATACCTACTAATACTACTATACCTTACTAATATCAGAGTACAGGGGCATAATTTAAAAGCATATCTAGATCTGTCCAGGTTAATAGAAATGTTTGATTATGCCCCAAGGAATTAGATCTGTTGTGAATTTTTAGCTAGACAGCAAAAAATACAACTGCACGTATGTTATTCAACTTTGCATACTCATTATTTATTTGATATAAATTAGGAGAAACTGAAACAATGAGATATAGATGGTTGGTTGCCTGTTTACAGTTTTTCAAATTATTATAGCTGAACTAGCTCTATAATTATTGAGCTTATGATACCTATATAGGGTCCAGGCCTGCAAAGGCTTAAATAACTGAATGGCTTTACTCATGTGAGTAATTCTACTAAAATGAATGTGATACCCTAGCATCCCACTTCAAATGGCAAAGGCTCTGCAGAGTTAGAAGCACGGATGGAGTGCTCTGCTACGTTTCCTCTGTGACCCTGCAGAAATTAATGCTACAAGCAGCATTAATGCATCTTCTTGTGACTGTTTTCCCTTACCTTGTGATGAGATTATGAGGGGCACAAAGACAATTAACCAATGACACCATGGCTTCTTTGAGGACTAATGGGATGGCAGGCAAGCAGTGGGTTTCTTCAGTGTGGTTGCTATCCTTTGTTTTGCCCAAAATCCATGGGGTTTTTAATTCTTACCTTTTCTCCCATGGAGGTTGCTAAACTGTTCCTTGTGGAAAATCCCACAAGAAAAACTAACCTGGGCTTTCCACTGTGGCCTCCCCTCCCACAGACTTTTCTACATGATGCAAGAATCTGGCCTAGTGTCATTAACTATTTTCTTCATTAAACTTCCCCACTGATACACTCATTTTTGCTAAGAGCATGGGTGTCAGACAGCTGCCACGCTGCACCCTGAGCACCCTGAGCTGTTCAGGATCAAATGGGTTATAGCTAAATAATAACATTGTATTTTTGCTGATAGCCCTTTTTCATTTTCAGTAAGGTGAGAATAACCTTTCATAGACCTTTAAAAAGCTGAGGTATCCCTCTGTTTTTCATAGTTTTCAGGAATGAAAGTAGTGATGTGATTTGCCTGTATTTTTAAGTGTTTGTATTTTTATTCTGGTTGTATCAGTTAACATAAGGCAGCTCTAAACACCATGTAAACATGAGAGTGTCTTGATAAGACAAGATGTTAAATGTCATGCTAATTTTCTTCTCCTCTTGCAGACATAAAATTAGTTTGGTTTTCACCTAAAAGAATGTTGTTTGAGCTGATCATTTTTTTAAAGCTTGGTAAGTGCAGACTTTACATGGGTCTAGGCTAAATCTTTTTTCATACTGTTATGTAATTTATGTTTTCCCAGCCTTTCATTATGTTATTTCTTATATAAAGTATTTCAAATGGTTATTGAATTCCACTGAAATACATTCCTTTTCATTAGCATCATACACTCAGGTACATCACTCCACAGCAGGCATATCCTACTTCTGGGCAGCTGGGAGCCATACCAAATAGGCTGCATACCCCAGGGCCAGGTACAGACATCACTCTTTTACCAGTATAAGTGATTGGAAACTGGTCTATACCTGTAATAGAACAGAAGACTGGCACACAAACTGGTTTAAAAAATGGCGGAACTTGGTCTAAGATTTGCCCCACTGCCACTAAAAGGCAAATGTGTGTTCTGTTTGCTATTGATCTAAACTGTGCTGTTTACAGAAAACCATGTAACTTAGACTGATTCCACCTTGGACTCTTTTAAAGTCTGTACCTAGCCTAAGGCCATATACCGTGCAGGTGACACTTCCCTACTCTCGAGTTCCTCCCTGCTGTACAGACAGCTTGGGCATCCTGGCTCTGCTGTGCTGTGCAAGTAGTGTAGGCAAACTGACTCCCCTGTGCTGTGCGGGCACACCACATGCACAAACCAGCCGCTCTCTTACCATGCAAGCAGCCCAGATCTCCCCTTGCTGCACGCGCAGAGCCCTCCCACCACCCATCCCTGTCCTGTTCCTGAGAGTAGGGGCAGGAAGCAGAAACCAGAGGAGGGAGGGACAGTTTGGAGACCTTGTGGGCTAGATGCAGCCCATGGGCCACCAGCTAGACAGCCCTGATTTTCAGGGATCTCTTATTCCAGAATGTCCATTCACAAGAGTGTGAATCCTGATCCAAAGCCTATTGAAGTTAAAGAAAAGCTGCCCTCTACATTCACTAGCTTTGGATCAGGCTGTAAAACAGGCAATCCATATCTGTCAGCAACTGATAGTGTGAACTTGGGGAAAAAAGCAAAGTAGAATAAGCAAACTCCTCTGTTACTTGCCTTCTGAAAAGATTGCTGCTCTGTTGAAGTACATCCTGAAACCTAACAGCTTCAGCACTACCTTCAAACACTTTTCACTGACACTGTTGAGTTGCTTCTAAAATTATATGAATCATTTTTCTAGTTTTCCTTAAATTCCTAGTGTTCTGATTTCTAGATTCATAGACATTAGGGCTGGAAGGGACCTCACGAGATCATCGGGTCCAGCCCCTTGCCCAAGGGGCAGGAAGTCAGCTAGCCCGAGCAAAATAAGCATCCAAGCGTTTCTTAAAGGTATCCAAGAGTAGGTGTTTGCACCACTTCTGTGGGGAGTCTATTCCAGGCACTGGAGACTCGGACAGTAAAGAAGTGTTTCCTTATATCCAGTCTAAAATGGTCTTCCAGCACTTTGTGATGGTTGGACCTTGTCTTCCTTTGGGGTGCCCTGGTGAACAGATGTTCTTCCAGTTCCTGTTGCACACCCCTTATGTCCCTATAGGCTAGCTGCCACGAAGTCACCCCTGAGTCTTCACTTCTCCAGGCTAAAGAGTCCTATGCCTCTCAGCCTCTTTTTTTCAAAGCATACTTTTTATCAGAACAAGTTGAGCCAAACAGTGCTACATAGATGAAACTTTGAAAGCTGCCATTCCTGTTCAATATTTCAGGACAGAACTTGTTGAAAAGGGGAAAACCATGTAACTTTAATGTAACTGGAGAAAAATATTGACAGTCATTTCAGGCAAAGCTAGTCATAAGCCTTTGTAAATTTTACCTGATTCTCAAATTATTCCTTATTCTTAAATGTTTATCTCATTATGGAAAATGTACTGTATGGAAACTAGCTTGTTGTTCAATTCAAATTGTATCACTGACTTAGTTTCCAACCTCAGTAACACCAGGATAATTCTGGAGTACTTCCACTGAACTCAGCAGAATTGCTCCAAATGTGTGTTAGTGGAAATAAGATCAGAATCTGGCCCTTTATAAAATAAGCCTTTTAATGCTCTGCACAATGGTGCAGCAATGCTTCATATATCAGGATACAAAGCATAATACATTATTTTTGCTTGGCAGATTGGTATATTTATTGCAGAGTAAAATATTGATGATCAAAATAGTAATACTGATATGCAGTGTGTTACTTACTCTTTTTTGTAATGATATAAAGCAGGTGAATTTCATGACAGCAGGTCTTTTAAAGTTTACCAAAAAGGTTTTAAAAAGGGCAGACTACAGACAATTTAGATTTTTGCTTATGTTAGAATATAACTACTTTTCCCCAAAGAATATAGCTGCATTACAGCTGTCTTTAATCTTCTTTTGGATTCAGTACTGATAAGTCTCCTGTACGCACAAGATGACTGCAATAGTGGTTCCTGTTATCCAGTGATTGGAGATCTCTTAGTGGGTCGGAGTGAACAACTAACAGCCTCATCAACCTGTGGAATGAACAGCCCTCAGAAATACTGCATTATAAGTTATCTGGAGGTTGGTTTATTCTTATTTATAAAATGATTACACTTACTAAAACTATTCTTATTTATAAAATAACTAGACAGATTATGAAGAGTCTTCTGGATATGTTTAAATGCCCCAAATGCCAAGTAACATGCTGTGACAGGGAACCGGAGGCTCCTGTCACTTGAAGAGGAAGTGCAGCAGGCTCAGCTCGCTGTGCAGGGTTGCAGCAGAGGGCGGGCTGGACATTCAGCAAAGGGGAAGCTCCTGTGGGTAACTGAGGAGCCACCTGACTGGAAGGGCGGTGCTTAGAGGTATATAAGCCCAGTGTTTGGAGCAAGGTAGGCAGTCTGGTCCTGTATGCTGCAAGGAGTGGATCTCCTAAGAGAGGGACTGCAGGAGACAGCCTGATGCCCCCAAGTCACCCATGAGAACTTGGAGGTAACAGCTGAAAGGACAGTACAGCTTGCAGGGTGACAGTGACCCCAAGTGAGGGTGAGTTTGAGTTTGGAAGCAGAGGCTTGTATTTGCGGGGCAGTTAAGTTAGATACTGGGGGACTAGACGGTAGGTACAGGGGATGTGTGGAGGCCTGGTAGGGCACTCTGCGGCAGACAGCCTAGTCTGGGTGTCAGGGACCCCGGGGGCCAAGACCTGAGGCAGTGAGAGCAGCGTGGCCTGGGGGGAAGGCAACGTGAGGGCTGGCCCAGAGTGCACAAGACAGGGTCCTGGGTGAATTAGGCAAGAATAAAAGAGCCAAGGCTGGGAAGGCTGAGGCCAAGACAAAAGTTCAGGGCCTAAGGACTAAAGGTGGGTTGGAGCCAGGGGTCATCTCCAAAACAGACATGGAGTAATACTTACGAGGCATGAGCATGGCTATGGGGAAGTATGGAGGCCATAAACGGTGCCCATAAGGCAGCTGCTGCCTGGCAGTACTGATAGGACCAACGGGAAACAGTTTGGTGCATTAAAGGGAGGGACTAGATGAGACTGACTAGTTGAGGACTTGAGGCTCACTTTGGGACCTGGGAGCAACCTCCCTATATTCAAGGCAAGGTCAAAAAGGGAGGATACTCTGAGGAGCCAGAGTGGAGCAGGGAGCTGTGTGGCCACCAGGGAGTGTCATGGCTACCCCTGGGCCCTTAATCCTGCAACACAAGCCTGTTGAAAGTACAGATCTGTTAGATCTGGGGAGAGTTTGCCAGAAAAAAAATCAAATAACCTTCAACAGGATGCTTAATTTCTTGATAGACATAAATAATAAAGTATCAGGGGGGACACAAATTAATATAGGAATTGCTGAGAAACTTTGTTACCACTGTCCTGAAGTACTTTTTCTATAAATGCCTCAAAGGTAAAAGCCATAATTTGTCAGTATGACAAGCATTCAAGAATGCAAAGAAACGGGTTTTGTGACTTGTTGGGATTTAGTTTTTTGTGTACGACAGCTGGAAATCTTTGCCTGAGACAACTGACATTTTAAGTTCAGTTCAAATGCAGGCTATAAGAGAGGAGGCATATACAATATGCTCTCCCTTTCAGCATCTTATTGCTTAATCTAAAATAAAGTTTATTTAGACTGAAAGTAAATAGGCATTCTTTACATATGGAAAACACAACAGTGTATGAGTCTCTAGTTATGCAAACAGGGTAGGCAGAGCTTCCTGACACTTTTGTGAATATCAGATGGAGTAGAAACCAACTTAGAAGAACTAAGCACTCCCTCTGAAAGATCTGCTAAGACTGCTGGCTCACAAGTTTATTTGGATTGTTGTGCTTCAGCCATTTGTTTAATTTAGACTCTATAGAGGTTTAAGAGTCCTTGCAATAATCTAATAGCTCCCAACCTTTTTCAACCTCAGATCAGAAGTGACTGTGAACCGGAAGTGACCGCTGGCCAGTCCATGGACCAGAAGTGATTGGCAAACTGTGGACCAGCAAACTACAGTCCAGAAGTGACCAGCATACTGCGAAGCAGCAGCCAAATTGGTTGCCGCTCCACAGTATGCCAGTCACTTTTGGACTTCTGGTCTGGCAGCCAACCCTCCTGCGGACTGGCAGCCAACCCTTCATGGCCTGGTACTGAGCCACGGCCCAGGGGTTGGGAACCTCTGCACTAGTCTGTATACTGGGGTGAGCAATTATTTTGGGCAGAAGGCCGCTTACAGAGTTTCAGCAAGCCATCAAGGGCAGCATGGCAGGCAGCCCAGGGTAGATTAATAGAAATTTTCCAAATTTTTCAGGGGTGCCGCAGGCCAGATAGAATGGCTTGGTCAGCCACGTCTGGCCCCTGGGCCGCATTTTGCCTGCCCCCTGCTATATACCACTCTCTCCATCACAGTGACTCTTAAACTTTTTGGGGTCATTAACTCCTTTGTAAATCTGTTACACTTCTATGTATATAATCCTATGATTTTAGTGCTACAGATAACAAAAAGTAACACTTTGTCATTATAACCACATTGTAACGTCTCCAACAGCCTAAGAGTTACTGTAGTTAGTTATTCCTTTGTTATTTTTGAATGATGTTGTAGCCATGATGATCCAGGAAATATGGATTTTTGTGGGTGATCTTTTATTGGGCCAGCTGCATGTTGGGATAGACTTAGATGTACTTTCAAATGCAGTACAAGAACAAATTAAAGTTTACTGAGTATTCTCTATTCTGGCAAATATTGAATAAAATGTGATGCATTTGGAAGTACGTGCATAAGTCTGTCCCAACCATGCAGAGATCCTGGTTTTCTGCTTCCTGTGGAAAAACCTGGATTTTCCCCTTTAAAGGAGAAAAGCACAGACTTTGAATGTTATGTGATAAATTTGGAAGTGTGTCCAAGTCTACCCAAATCATGCAGTTGGTCTAATAAAAGATATTACCCACAAAAATCCTTGCCTCTTGTGTTTCTTTTTATTTCTTTTTTTACTTTTCCTCCATTTCTTGTTCTGTCTTTCCTTCTTTAAAGGAGAAAACCCCAGATTTTCCCCTTTGAAGTGGGAAAGTTAAGGTTTCTCTTTTCAGCCTGGCAGAGTTCCAGCTGGGGGAAGGGGGATCAGGGGGAGATCAGTCAGAGGCAGGGCCAGGCTCTCCTCCTCCTTGGGGCTGGGGCTGAGGCTTGGGAAGTGCCTTCCAAGTTCATTTCACTTTTGGGCACAGGGCTTGGGGTGGCAGCAGTGCAGGTACCTGGGAGCAGAGAGGCTGTGGCAGGGACAGGTGGACATGGGGTACAGTAGGCTGTGCTCCATGCAGGAGCTGCTGCTGCTGGTGCTGTGTGTCCTGCTGGGCATTAACGACACATTGGGGGTGAGGCACAGAGGGGCACTCGGCCTCCCAAATTTAATGTTCATAGATTTTATTTATAGAAAGGAAGGAAGGAAGTAGGGAGCTAAAGAGGGAAAAAATCCGGGTCTGTAGGGCAGAGGGTGCCACATGCATGTGCCTGTAGACGCATATGCAGTTGGCAATACAGGCAGGCAGAGTTGTAGGAGCAGCCCCAGCAGCTGCTTGCAGGGAGCTCTGATTTTCCATGGTAAACCAAAATCAAATGCCAAAATACATAGTATTTAGAATGTATTTTATTATTATGATTGAGGCACTGGTCGGCTTCTAAATGGCTTTAAAATGTATATCAATAAAACATTGTGTTCAACTGATATACTCTGTGTGTGTGTGTGTGTGTATAGGCATTTTACTTTAATCATGGAAAAAACATAGATTTGGAGCTTTTATCAAATAATTTTGGATTTTTTAAACAGAGAAAACCAGGATCCCTGGTTATATGCAACTGCCCACCTTAGGAACATGTTTCTGACACCTAGATGACTGCTGTTTCTTGAACAGGAGACTGAGGAATATTAAATAATTAAAAGATTCTTAGTTACCTTTTGATTTCAAGTAATTATACTTACCTTTTAATTTCATGTAAATGCAGTATTGCTACGATGACCAGGTATTTCTGAGATATTTGTGTGGGAAGTCATGTGATTTTACTCTGGTTAGGTGCATTAAGCCTCCCTATAGGGACAGAAATTACATATTAACTGGTATAAGTGATCAGAAACCAGTTCAAATCTGTAACACAACAGCAATTTGATGCACATAAATTGGTTTCAGTAATTTTGAAAGCAATTTAAGATAAACTTGGATGGATGCGGTGTTAGGCTTAACTGATTTAGGTTAAATTCGTTTATTGAACTTCTGTTCTGGATCCCCTCTAGATTCAAGTTAACTCACAGTCCCCCAGCATCCCAGGATGCTTTGCATCTCACCCACAAACCCCCATCCCTTGCAGAGTTGGGGGGCCAGGCTTGACCCAAGCTGTCTGCTCCAGCCAAGCAGGGAGGTATGGCCTGGCATCCCTTAGCTTCTGGCCTAGGCCACTGCAGTCATGTGGCTACATTTCTAGAATCAAAAGTGAATATCTGCTCGCTTGCTTATTGGTTCAATCTGTGCAGTTTAGACACATCTATGAAGATTGAACGGATTCAGCCTTGGGCTTTTTGACTGTCTGTAGTTAGCCATGGCAGAGGATAAGAGTCTATAACTGCCCCTATCTAATGGAGTTAATGATTCAGCTCCAAAGGTACAGGCATGTGTGTTGCAGACTCAGTCCCATATCCAGCAAAGAATTTATGGGCACCTACAGACATGCAGAAATGCTGCCCTGTTGTGCTGTAATTACAGTACTTGGGAGCAGACTTGATTAATCGAGTTTCTGGGACCATGCTAATTATCACGCTCCAGTAGCCTCTGTGTCTCATGTATTCAGCATTCCCATGCTTCCAAATGGCAGCAGGGGTACTTTAACTAAAGCTCATTGAACAAACTTTAGTTAAAGCGCCCCTGTCAACATTTTGAAGTGTATACTGAATGCATGAGATGTGGTGGGTGCTTTAATTAGAGTGGCTCTGAGAGCCTCTTTTCCCTACTCTCAGAGTTCATGTAAAGACTAGCTAAGTGTTTGCACAACTCAAAGAACCTTGCCTGCACAACTTAAAGCATATATGAAAGGTGCCACTGAACTTAAATGAAACTGCTCACCTGCATGTTATTAAGTGCTTTGCTGGATAGAGGCCAGAATACCAAGTATCGTGTAGAGTCAAGTTCTGGCTGCTGAAAGTCCCAGTTCTTTGCCCCCCGCACTCAAAAACCTATATGAAGGGTTGTTACAAGAGAAAACCTGTTATAGGAAATGGTTGTGGTTAGCAAACATGGCACAACTGATCAGCCAACACTATTATTGCAGTATTCAGTCACCTGTAGATAAAACCAGCCTCCAAGAAAGCTAAATAAATAAGACCATAGTGGCAACCATGCTCAGACAAACATTGTTTTACACTGGATGTTTCTCTTTATAATTATTTTATTTTTGAAGGCACAATATGGAAAACATTTTTCAGAATTGTATTTGATTTACAAAGCAATGGTGTTTTCCATACCTACATAACCAGAAGTTCTGAAGTGTGGTGGCAGAGCAGTTAAGTTGTTTTGTTACTGCCTCAAAGACATGAATGCTGTGGTCTTGTACCAAAATCTGCCCCCTGTAAACCTTGCTGTAAATGGTATCTGGATATTCAGGCTAGAGGGTCAAAACTAGCTAGACATGATGTTAAATACATCACTCCTTTGTCTTGCTGGTAGGTAGCCAACAGAGGTAGCCAACCTGCAATTTGTGGCAACTCCATCATTTCTCACCCTCATTCTTTATTGCTGTGCAGTCACAAAGGCTTTGAAATGGGTATAGCTTATAATCCTACCATGATCAGCCTGATACCTTGGCCATTAAGTGAAGGTCAGAGAAGCAGAATCAGGTACCACCCTCTCTGCCCTCAGCTTTCTCTCTAACAAAACCATCCTGAGCTTCATTCCTACCATGTTTTACTCACCAGTAGCTGTGTTAGTCTCAAAAGACCAAGAAGTTAACTTTATAAAATGATAAAGCTTGTTTATTCAGAGCCTTCTTAGCTTACTGATCTGCTGTTCGCTTCTGCAATCCCCCGGCAAATGCAACAATTTATACATAACACTCTTAAAGGTAGCCACACATCTTCCCCTTTTACGTGTTTACTTCAACCCATTGTTAAAGCACATTTGAACAGGTCTCTGTTAGTCTTTGTGTTGACTTTTTAGCTCTAAGTGATCTCAGTTTCTCTGCATTCTCAGAGGATAGCCTCAGTTCGTTTGGTTTCCTTGTTCAGATGTCTCTACTTCTGTGTCATTTTCCACCTCCTCTGTCGTTTCTTGCTGCTTTGATGTTAGCTCTGTTTCCTTTGGAAAATCCTGTGATGCTGCTTTTTTTCTCCCCTTTGTAAGCTGCAAGTGTCATCTGTTCCTTAACACTTGTGCAACTATTTTATAGGATCTGGGAGGTACTTGATGGGAAACTGGTGCTTTTTGTTTCCACATTCATACATTTGAAATAAGCACCATATTTTTGTTGTGCAGTTGTGGTGACTCCCTGAAACTCCTGTCATAATACCATTTTTGTTTGAGTTTCTTGAATTTTTTTAATGTTGTTATGTTTTTTTTTTCATTCTGATGAGCATTGTCCACAAGATTTGGCATCCTGGTTTTGAGTTACCATTTAAACAGCATTTCTGCTGGGGATAATCCATGTTTCATGGATACTGCCCTATAATTTAAGAGTGACAAGTAACCATCGGTGTGTGAATCAGTAGCTTCTCTCCACAATTTCTTTACTATTTGTACTCCATTTTCCACCAGACCATTGGATAGTGGGTATTTAGGACTTGAACTGTTGTGATGGAATTTATGTTTATTTACAAACTCTTTAAAATCAAGACAGTTGAATTGAGGGCCATTGTCTGTTCTCACAATTTGTGAAATCCCATGTTGAACAAAAATTGATTTGATGTGAGTTATGACAGTTTGCTGTTGTGCTTTTGAGCAATGCAGCTTCAGGGTACTGAGGATTATAATCCAGCACTAATACCTAATTTTTTTCTACATGCATGAATAAACCCACTTGACCAAGTAAGCCCATGGTAAAACCATGGTAAACCAAGGAGCTACAAGCTCCTCCATGACCACAATGGGCTCTTTTATAGTGCCTTTCTTAGCCTCAAGTTATGTTCTTCCATAGTATTTCCCCAGACTCATGCATCATCAATAGTTCCATCAAGACCTTCACAAATTTGTTGCATCTTTCTGTGAAATACTTCGGATGCAGAACACAGTCCAAAAAGAAGCCTACAAAAGTGATACCTTCTGAAGGATGTATTGAAGGTACGTTGAAGGTACTATTCTTTTCTATGGGAACTTGCCAAAAACCAGGAGAGGCATCAAAAATGGAAAACTTTAGCTTCTACCATGTTGACAAAAATCTCTTCCCTGCTGGGAATGAGAGAATGCTCCCTTTTCATGTACTTGTTCATTTGCTTAGAATCCAGATACAATCTCAGGGATCCATCTTTTTTTTCCTCTTATGACCCGTGAATGAACCTAAGTAGTTGGTTGCTGTACTTTTTCTATTATGTCCATGTTACATAATCATTCTAATTCCTTTTTTAGTTCTCCCTTAGCACAAGGGGAACATTTCTTGGTGCCTTTTTGGTGGGAATATTTTGTTCTCTTAATTCTTTCTTATACTCGCTTGACAGTTTCCCTATGCCTTGAAAAATCATAAAATTCTTCTTCTATGTTCTTGCTTTCTAGTCCTTCAGTGGGATCCAGTCTCTTAATCAAACCTAAAGTTTTATATGTTCACAACCCAATAATTGGCACTAGCTTTCTTGGGAGTGTTACAAACTGAACTTTTACTATATTACAGTTGTGTCTAATATGCAGTGCACAAACACCTTTGGTTGCACTTATGTTCCAATTTTATGCTCTAAGTTTCACTTTCTTACTCTTATAGTGTACAGGTTTAGTTTTCATTTTGTTGAATAATGTATAATGGTATTACATTGACCTGTGCCCCTGTATTTAATTTAAAGGTTGCCATTAGTCCACTGGGACATTTGTATACATGCTTGTGCCACAGCACCAGGTGCTTTTAAAAGCTCCTAGCACTGTGGCACGTGCATTTGTATAAATGGCAAAATGCGCATCAGTGCTGAGAAAATGGCGGCAGCATGCTTTTGAACTAAAACATATTGAAGAAGTTTTGGCATATTGAAAATGTTTTGGCATATTGATGATGTTTTCATTCAAAACTGCACCACTACCATCTTCTCAGTGCTAATGTGCATTTTTCCATTTATACAAATGCATGTGATGCAGCATTGGGTGCATCAGTGCACGTGCGGAGCAGACTTGATTATTTGAGTCTACTCCGACACACCAGATCTTCAGTGCACTGGAGGAGACAACTGTATGTGTATAAATGCCCTTGGTGTCCAGGGTGATTGTCCAATCTTCAGAAGACTTAACTTCTTGCATTGTGCCAATGAGGAATTCTTCCTTTTTCTTCATTGCATGGAGCATGCACCTGCTGCTTCTTGTGTGGTGCATCTGGCTCCTTTCTGCAAACTCTTGCAAAGTGATTGAATCTTTTGCATTTGTTGCAGTGCTTACCAAATGCAGGGCATCACAGGGTTTGTGGTAACTCCCCCGCACAGCATCTGCAATCAGTTCTCTTTGGCTTCCATTTGCCTGCTTCACAGTGAGGTCCACCTTTCTATACTGTTTGTGTGTTGCCTTAGGTTTTTGTAGTCTTGTAATCCTATCTAGTTCAGCTTGTTCTGCTTTTTCCTCCAACTTCTGCAGCCTGGCATTTATTATCTCAGCTGCTTGGCGCATTCTAACTGTTTTTTCCAAATTAAGCTCAGTATTCTCTAACAGTTCTTTTTCCTGAGAGTTGTATCCCTTATACCTAATACTATTTGGTCTCTGGTCATGGACTTTTTTAAGTCTCCAAAATTGCATGTCTGGCTCAGTAGTCTGAGGTCTTTGATAGATTCCTCTATTGTCTCATATTCTTTATGCTGTCTCATGGGGAAATTATACTGTTCAAAAGTTTTCTTTTGTTTGGCTATACAATATTCCTCAAACTTTTTTTATTACTGTACCATAGCTTTTCTGTTCTGCTTCTGACAGTTGTAGGCTATTATAAAGAGACAGAACTTCTGAGCCTGCTATACTAAAAAAAAAAAAAAAAAAGAATAAAAAAGGTACCTTGAGTGGGGATTTTCCTTTTCTGTAGCTCCACGGGCCATTATATATATGGTGAAACTCTGCTTAAATTTCTTGCAGTTTTCTGCTGTATTGCTAGACAGCTTTAACTCCTCTGGAATTCTGAGATGCTCCATTTTTCTGTCTGTCTTCATACCCCACTCCTGGTACCATGTGTTAGTCTCAAAAGATCAAGAAGTTAAAATTATAAAATGATAAAGCTTGTTTATTCAGAGAGCCTTCTTAGCCTGATCTGCTGTTCCCTCCTACAATCCACAAGCCAATGTAACACATAACACTCTTAAAGGTATCCATGGCATTTACAGTAATGCCATAAAGGATGATAATGGTATGTGAGTAAAGGTAGTCATAGAAATCAGAATAGACTACTTCAGCCATAACATTTTGGAGAAGTGGACTCTGATTTTTGCAAATGCAGTTGGCAGCCTGCTGAAACATCATTAGAAATAAGTTGAAGATGTTTTGATAAAACAGATCTAGAGCAACATAGGGAAGAGAAATATAGGTCCTAATCATGTAAAGCCTGGATTGGCTTGATTTGTAAATGAATGAAATGAGTTGAAAATTCAGAACAAAACTTGATATTTCTGTTTTAAAAGAAAACACCATGTATATGTTAGTTCTATGAGAAAAGGTGACCATATGGATTTCTAAATAATAGGTTTAGAGACAACAACTGATTTGAGGTACTATCATTTTATTTAGCACATATAAGATTTAAAAGAAAATGCGCTACTGGAGCTGGCATAAAACTGCAGGCTTCAGAGGTGAATGGAAGCTGACAGAGTGTAGAAGGGCATACACTTCCTACAGAGGGAGCAAAAAAGGGGTACCTATATATGTGCTCTGGGGTAGGGGGTGGTATTTTAATTAAAGTGACTCTTGGGAGCCACTTTAATTAAAACACCCACAATGTCTCCTGCATTCAACGTCACTTAATTGAGTCTGCTTCAATGCATTCTAATCAGAGTGTCGGAGCATGTGTAAAAGTTCCCAAGATTTTAATGTACAAACTCCTTCTGATACCAAGGAAAAACACGTTAGTGAACTAATTCACTTTTCCCTGTTAAAATCCCTCTTATTCAAGCAGAAGAAGAAAAGCTGGGAGAAAATAAGTGGGTCTAATGGTCCCCAAATCTAGGCTCTGATAAGCACATGTGGTCCCCATCTGATGTGAATGTAAATGCCCTTTGTGCCCAGAACAGTTCTTGTTGAATTAATCGAGGCAACTCACATTTACAAGTAAGCATGTTGTAGCTAGCCTGTGGCCACAGCTTTGCTTTGCCCTGCTTTGCTCAGGGTCAGCTGCAGCCCCCTTCTGATCATTCACTCACCATACCTTGCTTTTATTGAAGGATATAAAAGGGAGAGTGCCTGTGCGCTCTGAGTGAGCCTGAGCATGTGTCAGTCACTGCCAGGCCTCTCCTGGGTCCCATCAGCCACAGTCCTGTGCCCACAGGCTAGCAAGCCCTCTCAGCCTGTCTGTACCTGGTCAGATGCCCCTCACTCCTAACCCATAGCCCTCTGATGCTGCCAGTACCCCGCACTTGTGACCCATAGTCCCCCATGCCCTTGTACCCCTCACTCTGGACCCACAGGCATCTGTTGCCTTAAGGTCCCTTCCATAATTCCGTACCTCCCCTACATCATGTCCCAGGCCTCACACATGTTCTCTCTCTGTGATGCTGCTTACTTATACCCCCAGTCCTCCTTGGGCTTTTGAATGCCCTGGTCCCTGGCAGTCCCTTCCTGGACTCTTGGACCTCTGGTCCTGCATGCCACCCCCTCCCTGGGCTCCGGAGCCTCAGGTCCTTCATACTGCCCTAGGCTTCCTGGCCCCTGGTCCTACACACTGCCCCTTCCCTGGGCTCCTGGACCCCTGATCTTGCATGCCGCCCCTTCCCTGGGCTTCTGAGCTCTCTGGCTTGGCTCAGCCCTTCCCTGGGCACATGGACCCTCTGTGGGTTCAAAATAAAACAAAGGCCACTTGCTCGTAAAATCCTGCCTTCCTCTGGCTAGGTAGCCTTCTTCTGTTCCCAGGCCTGCATGATTGTTTATATAAACTCCAGGCCTTCAGGAGCTGGGCTGTCCTGCTGCCACAAGTAGGGTTACCATATTCCAAAAAAGAGGATAGCTGTTGGGCAGGGAAGGGTGGGTATATGACTGTGGGGGGGGGAAGGGGGGTACTGGTATGCCAGTGCCCTGCCCCTGCCCATGTCATTGCTCCTTACTGTCAAACCACAGCCCCGCCCAAGTGCTGCTACCGCCCCTCACCCCCAACCCGCAGACTCCTGGCTCTGCCACTGCCCCTCCACACCTGACTCGCTACTCCCCCCCAGGAGTCTCCTGTCTCCCAACGCACAGCCCTCTGATGCTGCCAGTACCCCACACTCATCACCCACAGTCCCCCATGCCCTGGTACCCCTTACTCTGAACCAACAGCCCTCCCAGCCCTGCTAGTGCCCCTCACTCCTGACCTGCAGCCCCCTGCTCCCCCCAGCCGTGCAGCATATCCCAGCTGCCCCACCCCTATGAGAAAGGGCACCAGCCCTGGTGCCACTGGCCCAGCCACGCAGCTCCCCACTGCCCCCAAAGGACCCCACTGCCTCCTTCCCCCACTGGAGGGGCAGGGGCTTCCCTCTGCCTCCCCTGACCCGCTGTAGCCTCAGCACTCAGCTACCTTCCACCAGCGCTGGCAGACAACCACTCTCCCTTCACACACCATCCCCTGCACACACCCCTGCCACACACATGCACACACACATAGCCCCCCCAAACAGTCCCCAAACCCTGACCCTCCAACCCCCACTTCCCATAGACTTACCTGCATCCAGTTGCTGGGGCTGCTCCCACCATCCTGCCTGGCTGCATGCTGGCCATATGCATGTGCACATGCACAAGGCACCCCCTGCAACCAATCACCTTCCCCCCACTCTCTCCAGCCCCAAGCACCTTCTTGCAAAGCCAAGCTAGGAAGTGCCCTGAAAAAACTGTGATGCTGAGCAGACCAAAATCCTGGACAGTTGATCATATTTTTAAAAACTGCCTGGACATAGATCAGAGGATCCAAAAAGAGTGCAGGTCTGGAAAAACCTAAAGCTATGGTAACTCTAGCCAGGAGTTCCTCACCTTGTAGCTCCCAGGGACTCTGGGCTTATATAACTATAGCCTGAGCCCTCTTTCTGTCAGGTGAGCCTCTCGATTGCCCCCTGTAGCTGTAGGCTGCTAGCTCCCTTAAAGGAGCAGGCAAACCACAGTGCCCTGCAACACGTGTGTTTATATGTGTTTGCAAGAGCAGGTTCTGAGAGGCAAGGTGGGATGTTCCAAACCTACAGTCACTTAGACGCATGCTTATCCCCCACATAACTAAGGCTTTACTAATAATTTATCTAACTTCTTAGTAGTCTAAGGGGTACACCGCTTGTCAGAGTCTAAGACCTGCCCTCTGTTTTCTCACCAAGTAGGCCCTCGATAATGAAGACCAAAAGGCACAGTAAGTAAAGATAGTATGATCAGACAGAAAAAGCGTGTAGATATACATAGGTATTAGAAATAATGAATGTATACCTAGCTTTGGTCTAAAGCAGATTTGTCATCAGGAGGAAAGTGTTTTCATGAGAAAAATTAGTTATTTGCTGTTTTCCCAATAGATAAGCCCTCTATAATGAAGACCAAAGACACCATAAGTAAAGACAATATATTCATGCAGAAAAAGGGAATATAGATATAGAGAGATAGATATATAGAGAGATAATGAATACATACCAGGTTCTGTCCTGAAGCAGACTCATCATCCAGAGAAAAGGATTTTTCTGGCCCAAATTGTGGGGTTAATACCCTGTTGAGAATTTTTATTTCAAGTTTGGTTGGATGTGGTGACTAGTGCTTTGATTCTGATTTGTATATTGTCTCTCACTGTTTCATGCAGTGGTTAGATTTGTGGTTCTGAGTCATGTAGGTTGTGTCTCAGGCATTGATTCATCCCTGTAGAATCATTGTGATGTGTTGGTGGAGTCTAACCCATTCAATCCTGGTGCTGTACCACCCCAGCAAGGCCCACTGTAGTTTTCTTAGGTGAAAACATCTCACCTGGTTATGTTCAATAGGCCTGATTAATTGGGGTAGATGCCCATCAAAATTTTTCACAGGTTTTCAACTTTCCTCGGACACGTTCCAGCATTCTGTCTTGAGGAGATCCTGTTTACCCTCATTATGCAGGGAGGTGACAACACACTGCACCAGCTAGACCTTTTGTAATGTTTTTAGGACAATAGAATTGTGCCTATCCTTATCCTTCCGGGGTTGATTTGTTATACCACATACACAGACACACACTTCTGACTCCCATGTCCTTCCCAAGAGATTGAATGAACAGTACATGACACCAGTGACAGTGCTTTTGTTATCCATCAATATCTGTACATTTTGCTAGCCTTATAATAGTTCATGCTACATACTAGCTATAACCCTTTTCCTAAGTAGGGTTTTATAATTTATTATACCAATTAAGTATTTAATATAGAGCACCAGAAGCTTATCCTTCTCCTTGATCTCCCCATGTAGAGCAGCATTAAAGTCTTCAGCAAAATGAACAGCATTTAAAATTGCTATGCCCTAGGCTAAATGTTTCCTCAGACTAAATGGCTAAATGTAAGGCTCAGACAACTCATGGCATAACCGATTACAATAACAGCATTTAAAACATTTCCCATGGGAATTCAGTACAGAACTTCCAAATGATCCAGTTTATATTCTCATTGGACCAGCTCATGTAGCCATGCTTCCTTGTCTGGTACATCTAAGAGACAAAAAGCCTTCACAAAGCCTCTTTTACATAATACTGAAAAGTAAGGAGAGTAGCGCCATAGCCCACCTGAACCTGGACAGACCACCTGAACCTGGTGGTGACTGCGCACACATGGAGCTGATGCTGGAGCTGTGGAGCGTGGCACAACTGTTTGCAGCCTGCCCGCTGCTTGCTGCAGCTACCCAGAGCCCAGGCGGCTACAAACACCTGCGCTGGGCTCCAGAGCCCAGTCACCAGCTCTGTGCCGGGAGTGGGAGAGAGACCGGGGTTACATTCCTTCAGGCCCCTCTTCCACTGCCCGCTTCAAGGCACACGTGCGTGCACCGGCACAGAGCTGATGCCCTGGTCCCTGAAGCTCCAGAGCCCAACACATCTGTTTGCAGCCTCCCGGCTGCAGCCGACCTCAGCCCTGGGTAGCTGCTGCCAGCCAGGAGCCTGGGCTGCTCCCAGCAGGCAGTTGGGATGCTGCAAGCCCTGCTGGGAGCAGCCCAGGCTCTGTCACTGGCAGCAACTACCCAGAGCCAGGGCTGGCCATGGCATGCTGAGCAAAATGGCCTCACGTGCCATGCTCAGCACACATGCCAGGGTTTACCAACCCCTGTGGTAAAAGGTGATGCAGGAGGAGCTTCCAGTGCCACATACCATATGATGGGGCAAGGGCTTCTGGGACCAACATAGCAGCCAACATGGCCACCAATATGGTGACCAATATGGCAGCAAGGGAGATGTGTTTTGGGGTCGTGTGGGTGAAACTTCTGGTATCATGGACCATGTGACAGAGCAGGGGCTTGGCAGGGAACATGGCAGCAAGAGGAGCAGATTTCAGGGTAATGTGAGTAGAACTTCTGGGGCCATGAACCATGTGACAGGGCAGAGGCTTCTGGAACCAAAATGGCAGTCAAGATAGCAACATGGAGGCCAACATGGCAGCAAGGGGGCAGGTTTTGGGCTCATGTCACTGGAACTACTGGGATCAAAGATTATGTGATGAAGCAAGGGCTTTTAGGACCATTATGGTGGCCAAGATGGTGAAGAACATGGCAGGTGGGGGGGAGGGTTCAGGGTTATGTGGGTGGAGCTATCAGATCAGAGACCATTTGACAGGACAGGACTTCTGATTCCAAGATGGTGATCAAGGTGGTGACCCTCTCCAAAGGGGGTGCTTCCACGGCAAGGGGTGGAACTGTCAGTGGCAAATGTCCAGGGGTAGGAGGCAGGACTTCCCGTTCCAGGATGGTGGCCAAGAAGGTGGTCAGTGGGGCAGGACACCTGTCCAGGGCAGGTTTGACAAGAGGCGTACCCTTTTACTCTTATTGTTTTCTAGGGTGAACAGAAATGCTTCCTCTGTGATTCCAAATACCCTTATAATCCCTACACGCAGCCAAACAGTCACAGAATTGAAAATGTCATCACAACTTTTGAACCAGACAGGAGAAAAAAATGGTGGCAATCAGAAAATGGTAGGTTACTTTAAAGAAATATTCTTTTTTTTTGTTTCATGTAGCTTACTTTAATCATCATTCATAAGCATAATTTTATGAATCCTTGAAACACTGCTGGGTACACTTTCTTTTCTCTGATCATACAGTATTGAATCAAAAGGTATAGTGATTTGTAACAGTGCAGAATTTGAAATGTTTTTTAAAAAAGAGCTGATTTATCAACAGACAAGTTCTAAATACAATACCTTGAATGTACGGTTGAACTAAAGGAACTGAAGCGGGATTTAATTACCTGCTTACTGTGGAAATATAAGTTCATCTGCTTTTATTGAAGCCCGTTGGTGCGACAGAAGTTATACTAATGCAGCTGTATAAACTACAGTAGTGGTTCTAGTTCTAATGCCAGAACTGAAATAGGACTTTAGACACCTGACTCCAAATTTGTGATCTGAACAACCTCAGCTCATTCCCAGTGCTCAGTCGTTGCCTAATAGAGGTTTGCAAAGCAGGCCCTATTCGATTCAGACTCAGTCCGAACCAGGGGCAGTGATTCGATTCATTGATTCAGATCACTGTCCCTGGTTTGATTTGGCTGAATCCAGATCTGAAGATTTGAAGCTGATTCAGAGAATCAGCGATTAGACGTAGACACAGCTTTAAATGTTTTTTCTACATACCTCAACATACCAGCTCAGCTTGTGAACACTGCAATGCTATGGCAGACGGAGAGTCCCAAAGGAGTACGGGGGGGGGGGAGCTCTCCATGTGCTTGGCAGCAACCCCGGACATGGACCAGAAATGCTTCTAGTCCAGTTCCGGTTCTGCTGCCAAGTGCGCTGCGGAGCCCCCCGTGCTTCTGTGGGACATTCAATACGCCCCAGCATTGCAGCATTCACAAGCCTCCTGCTACCTAGAGGTAAGTAGAAAAAACATTGAAAGCTGCGTCTATGTCTGAATCGCCAAATCTTTCCGAATCTCTCCCTCTCTCTGAGGGTTCATATCTGGTAGGTGTATTCCAAGCACACCTAACATGTGCCAGTAGGATTGGGCCCCTCACAGAAAGCAATAATAGCTATATTCTTTTTTAAAAATGGCAATGGTGCTCCCACCTTTTATATAATTGCTAAGTGTATCAAGGATAGAAATGACCTGGGTTCTAGACCTTCGGCCTGAGGAGGGGTTCAAATCCACTTCTTTCACTTCTTGGAGATACGAAGCTATAAACTAAACCAAAAGGACACTGTCTACCCATCCTTTTAAAATGTCCATGCCCCACTAAAGAGACTCATGGGGCCTGATGGGCAAAGTCCAAGAGGGAACCTGACTTTGTAACAGCAATTAAGGCATTCAGCTTGGAGGAGGGAGCCCTGGGTTCTGGTAATATCATAATACTGGCAATAATAATATGGGGCATAAGGATTTCAGTTCTGCACACACAAGGGTGGCTGATTTGGAGGATGCAATCACTCCCGAAGAAAGACATAAGCATTGAGATCTGCATCAGGAAAGAGCAGCTTGAAATTCTCTGCAGAAACAGTGGACCTTCATATATGCATGTGGTGACCATTCTAATCAATGCAGGCACCTGAGAGCTGAATTTGGACCTGGGGAAAGTGTTGTGTAGTTTATATTCAGACTTTTAAAGTCTCTATACTAAGGAAGGAAGGACTCAATTCACATTGCTTACCTTCACCTTGTTTTTAATGTATTTTCAGGCATTGATCATGTCAGCATCAGACTAGATCTAGAAACCTTATTCCAGTTCAGCCATCTTATACTGACATTTAAGGTAATCTATATAGATATTTTACTTGAATCTTCCCATAACTATATGCAATAATTAAATTTTTAAAAATTAACAATATCGGCAGTCCTCAGACTTATGACACAATTGGTTCCTGAAAACTGTGTCTCAAGTTGAAACACTGTAACTTGGAACCAATTTTCTCATGAGAAAAAATGTTATAAATGGGGGATTGTTTCCTGACCCAAGGCCTGATACCCAATTCTCACCAAAAATACCACAGAATTTTGTACTTGATCAATTATAGATAAGTAATATAGTTACATTAACGTATTTATAGTGTAAATAGCAATCACATTGATTTGGAAAGACTTCTTTGAGGTGACTTTGCTGGACTTTTTGAAGGGCTTGTGGCTGAAGTCTTCTCAGGAGTCTTGGCTGCAGGTTTTTCTGGAGTCTTGTCTGCTTTCTAAAGAAAGTATCCAAGCACGTTTGCATAGATGTTCTCCAGGGAGATGGGTGACACAGCGAACTTGTTAACTGGCATGGCATCACATCGGATCAAGCTTTGTAAAGTCAAAACTGACGTCAAAGTTGAAACAGCTTGTTATAAACATTGTAGGTGCAAAACGTTGTAACTCGAACCATTGTAAGTCGAGGACTGCCTGCATTTAAAGAACATTAAAGTTGCTATATCACGCATTCAAAATTTAGGAAATACCTAAATACTTATTAAGAATGAGAATGCTCATTAAGCTTAAATTTGGTCTTTGTGTGAGTATATATTATGTTATGGTCTTTAATTACTAACTGTCATACTATTGTTTCCAGAGGGCACCTATTTCTGTGAACTAAAATTGCATACTTAATATTGCTCACGTTTTTGAAGAATACTGACAATTGATTTTCACTGAGAGCTTAGTTGACAAATCTGTTTGTTATACACTTTAATTAATATCTAGCAGTCTTTTTCAAAGAATCCAGTAGCATGCGTACTCAGCTAATAAACCTACAAGTCCCTGGGCAAGGAATTCTCATTGTCCTTCACTGCAACTTAAAATAAGCTATATCTCAAACTTGTTACAAAAGACCATTTAAAGAAGTTTTTGAACTAATGTTTCTTACAGACCTTCCGGCCTGCAGCAATGCTGGTGGAGCGTTCCACAGATTATGGTCAGACCTGGAAAGCCTTTCGGTACTTTGCCCAAGACTGTGCTGCTGCTTTCCCTAACATCCCTTCTGGTCCAGCAAGAGGAGTGAGGGATATTGTTTGTGATTCAAGATATTCAGACATTGAGCCTTCCACTGAAGGCGAGGTAGTGCTCTGTGTCTATGCTTGTTTTAGTTCAGATTATACTGTGATGTCAACCAGCTACATTGTATTCACCATATCTAATTCTTCTCTCATTTACACTATTTGTAACAGGGTTGACATCAATAGGGTTACACAAATGTGTGATGAAAAGATGACCACTAAGCATAATTTTGATATTAAGGGTTTGCTTTTCTTTCTTTTACTTTAAATCATAAGCTTCTCCTGTCAAAAGATTTTGGCTCATTATAAATCTCTGCTGAGCCATATGTTTATATAGGTAGCCAAGGTTCTTTGAGTAGATGTGATATCTATTATTAGACCAACTGTGTAGTTGGAAAAAAGTTCTTATCAAGCTTATGTGTGTATATATATATATTTATTTGTTTTTACAGGTTGTCTTGAAAGCTTTGGATCCCAGTTTTGAAATAGAAAACCCTTATGTGCCATATATCCAGGGTATGAATAATTTGGTTGTTCTTACAAACACATAGTCAATTTTGTTTGGTCTACATCAGAGGTATCACCCTGCAGGCTAGATGAGAAGTGCAGAACCAGTCTGCAGGCAGGATTGGATGCACAGACTGGCCCTACCTGCTAGATCCAGTCCATGTCCTGGAATAGCCAGAAAAGGCATTGTGTGCAACATGGTTCTACTCTGGCCACTCTGGGACTATGCTGCACGCAGTGGCCACTCCACCGCTCTAGGGCCATGTACTACACATGATAGCTGCTCCAAGGCACAGTCCCAGAGCGGCCAGAGTAGGCACCACGTGCAGTGCACAGGGCCCTCCAGCCTCACCCCACATACTGCCTGTGAGTCAATTCTGAAATCCATAGGCAGCACTAGGGGCAGCACATGTGGGACATATCTTTGACATCCCTGGCATACGTGTTAAATGGTACAGATCTTTGGCTGGTACATATCAGGATAGATGGAATTTTAGCACTAAAACACATTTAAGGATCAGAAGAGAACATTGGCAACTGGTGCCTCCTGATTCCCCCACCCTTGCCCCCTCAGCGGACACTCAGTGACTGGGGATGGTCCCCTGCAACTAATCCCACAGGCCAGAGACAAGGATCCCCAAGCCCAATCCCGATGATCCACAACTGGCAGTGGCTGGCACTTCCGGGTGTGCCACTGACACTTCTAGGTCAGCAGGATCGGCCGCAGGGGGACTGCTTCTCCTGGTGCACTCCCTGGCTGGCGCTCTCAGGAGGGGCACCAGCACTCTTACCTGCGCCCCAACCCAGGAATGCTGCTGTCAGGGGGTGCACCAGCGCTCTTGGAGGGTGTACGCGCACGCTTGTGCACCCCCTACGTGCCACCACTGTGAAACAACCAGATTCTGTGTCCTGGGTAGTAGCATCAGTGGCCAAGCCAACAGTGGCTGAGGTTCCTGTGCCCTATCTAAATCTGAGGCTCATGCCCCTGTTCATGGGTAACTGGTGCCTTAGTTAGGGGGGTACATGTCCCCCCAGCGACCAGTCAGTGACTGGAACCAATCTCACTGACAGAGTGGGAGGGTGGTCCCCCATGGCTGATCCCACCGATCAGGGAGGGTCCCCCTGAGGCCAATCTCACTGATGGGGGTGGTGTTCCCCCATGGCTGATCACAAGACATCCAATCACTGCGGCTGCTTCCTGGCTGGCACTTGCAGGGGGGCACTGGCACTCTCACCTGCCCTTCCTGCCCATCACCTAAGAAGCAAGCACAGCTGGTCAGGGAGTGCACCAGTGCTCTCAGGGTACACATGTACCCCCTACACATTGCCACTGCCCCTGTTGTCCACCTTTAGCTACACTACTGACCTGGGTCAGGAGGTCTACCAAGCTCTTCTACCTGCGTAGATTCCTTTGGTATGGTGTATTTTTTGCCTGGTGCACAAAGGGCACATTGATGATTTATACCACTTAAGGATTTGACCCTAGATAGTCCCAAATGAACAGAATTTAAGATAATTTTGGCTTTTGATTTTTTCTCAAATCACAGAACTCATCACCTTAACAAATCTGCGAATCAATTTCACGAACCTCCATACCCTAGGAGATGCTTTACTTAGAAGAAGGCAACCTGATCCCCTTGAAAAATATTATTATGCAGTTTATGAAATGGTTGTCCGTGGAAGCTGCTTTTGCAATGGACATGCTAGCCAGTGCAGTCCAGTGCAGAAACTACGAGGAGATGTTTTCCATCAGCCTGGAATGGTAAGTTTTATAGAAGGAGATTCCCAATGTGGCAATTTTTTAAAGCTATACATGAGCTGATAATTTACAACTTAAGGATTAAAGGATTTTAACATTATCTCTTTGATAAAAACACTCGACCAGATTATTCAGGGCAGGGCTGTCCAATTTAAGCACAGCAAGGGACTGCACCCAGCACTAGTGTACAGCCCTGGAGCCACAGACTGCACAGGCTGCATGCTATGGAAGGGAGGCCCACCAGTACACTGGCAGCATGTGAATCTCCAGACCCTTTCCCACCACACAACAGCAGGAGATGTGGCCACTGGGGCCCACAGGCTGCCTTTTGACTGTTTGCAGGCTGCATGTAGCCTACAGGCCACTTACTGGCCCTCATGAGCCACATGTAACCCACAGGCCACCAGCTGGACAGCCCTGCTTCATTGTAAAGGAGATCAGTATCTGGCTACTTCTGGCATTAAAGCAGTCTTTCTAAAATAGCTGTCACAGAACCTGTTGATAGTAGTATGGAATACCAGCCCTGTAATGGTGCAAACATAATTCAATAAATAGCCTGTGCTGTGTGCAGACTCAAATGGCTCTTTTATTGACCATGTTCTCTAACTCTAATAGGGCTTCTTGGAAACCCACAACTTAAAAAGAGATTTTGACAAAACAAAATTCCTGTAGGTCCACATTTGACAGAACAAAATTTGTGAAAAATAAATTGTCCACCAATTCAGGAACATAATTTTATCTACTTCCATGTTTAGAAATAGTATTTTTCCTTGATATGTTATACTTTCTATTAAAGTGTCTAAGACTCATTTTCTGTCAGTAGCAGTATAGTTCTTAACATTTGTTTAATTATTTTAAAATTGGTTAGTTATTGTCCAAGCCTCTTGTTCAAGTAACTGAGAATTGTTTGTGTTAGCTGAGGGAGCCAGAGGGCTCTACATTTTCCTGCTTTTTCTGGCATAGTTTGAGCCTAATGTCACTTAGCTATTTTTACACAGCATATTTATATGGCATATGTTGTTTTATAGCATTTAGAGGGGAATGTACCCAGCACATATAAATACACTGAACTGTGCAAGCAGTAAACAATATATGGAAGGATTGCATGATTTAATTTGGGAATTCTGCTAAAGTCAAATGGCAAATTTGTAGATTTAAAGTTTGCATCTTCAGGGAAAGGAAAGTCAGTCTAAATCTGTAACTTTCTGGAGGCAAAATAAACACCAGGAATATAAGGTTGCATAATTTACAAATAAAAGTTTTCCATCTGAGATGCAGATGGAAGCAACCTGATCTGATTCTAGCACTGTGGAGGTTTTCTTCTTGCAGAAAGAAAATACTGATATATTATTATTCTTTGTGAAAGAAAAAAAATGTACAACATGGGAGGGCAGGATACATTCCCCCTGCAAATGGTACAAAGCCACTGGTTTAAAGCAAATGTGCTTTTTTCCCAATATTCTGCAGGTTCATGGTAGATGTATCTGCCAGCACAACACTGATGGCTTGTCCTGTGAGAGGTGTAAAGAATTCTACAATGATGCTCCTTGGAGGCCAGCGAAAGGATCACAGGATAATTCTTGCAAACGTGCCTGAAAATTTTATTCTTAATTTTCAAAAAAGGGGTGGCTGACATAGTACAGTTCCAAAGTGTTGCCTAAAAGAGGAACAATACTTTTGTGGGGGCTTATTTCTCGCTCTTAAATCCAGCGTAATGGAGGGCCCTAAAGAGACTGAAATGCCAGTGATACAGTGTGAAAGAAGCACTGTATCTACACCAATATCTCTCCTGATGACAAAGCAGCATTTATGTGGCTCTCAGGGAAGATGAGTTCTTTCAAATTCTTATTTTCCATAAAGAGTCAAAGGAAAATGAATAGAAAAAGGCAATGGTGATAAAAAGGATTATTTGTCAGTTAATGCACAACACTTTTTACCAATAAAAATATAGACAAGCAGCATAGCAGCTGTTGTCTGCTCCCAAGCTGTAGCTCCCCTCTTCTTTTGAAGCTGTTCCAAGTGAGCGTTTGTCCAAGCCCTGGGGTATATTTTTATTCACTAAATTATTGACAAAATTCTAACTGGTCTTCAGACTCACAGAAACACGGTGCTGGACAAAAAAGATCTAAGAAATTCTGGAACAGATTCACCAGGACACTTTAGCTCCTTTGTGCTTCTCAAGTGACATAAGAGCCAGAGTGTGTTCTGCACCTGAGCTATGATCGCTAAGGTGCGGACAGAGGCGTACCTCCCACCTGTAACTCGGAACAATTTCTGCAAAGCGTTCTGAGTTACAATGTTACCCCAGACCAAACAGAAGTTCACTGTTGGTTCCAGTGGGGAGGGGAATCTAGCTGTGGGCTGGGAGCCTGTAGCTGGGTTCTCATAGCAATAGCCAGGGGTCTGCCAGTGCTCACTGTTTTCAGAATGGGGTGGGGAGGCGGGCAGAGGGATCTTATTCTTGGGGCTCCGCAGCTGGTGCTGAAGAGTGGGGTGGGTGAATTGGGGCCCCCACCTTGAAAAACCCCCAAACTGAACTCCTTCTGTTCCCATTTCCCCCTCCCATTCTGAAAACAGCGACAGACTGGGAGGCGGTGCAGATACAAGTTACAGAAGATGCTACATTTTGAAATGTCTTTATCTGATACTTCATGTAATGCGGGGTCAGATTTTCACCCAATTGGCTATTTTTTAAGCTCTCTGCAGCTGTGCACTAATATTTGGTCACAGCTATAGACCACGTTCTGTGGCCAGATTGGGTAAAAATTGTCACTTCTGTCTGTACCTGTTTTGTGCCTGTTCCTAAGATTGGTTACATCAGTGAAAATAATGAGCAACTCCAATGAGTGTTTACACTGGTGAAACTGCTTGAAATCAGAATCAGACAATTTATGTATAAACTAATAGATGAAGGAAAGAATAAAGCACCAGAAAACATCTCGAATAAAAGAACATGCATTGCACGAATTTGGACAGGTCTTCCACTACTGTAAGCTTAACTTCAGTGGAGCTTTGTTATTTACAGCACAATCTTTATACTTACGGGAACTTAGGACCCAGTTTTGCTGTTGGGGGGTAATTACCTGGCATAAGGTCATGGAATAGAATAGTTCTACTTTATTCAGGGTGCTCTGCTCTGTCCAGGATGAATCAGGGAGAAAATATTTGTGTCTCTGTTCAAAACAGAATGACGAGTGATCAGTGATGCTTATGCAGCACTGACAGATTCAGAAGTCCAAAATCATGACTTATACCCCCAAAATTGTGAGACTGGAGCCAAATAACTTTGTCTAAAAAGATGCTATTTTTATCTGTCTTCTGATTTTTTTCAATTTCCCTCTGTCCCTGAACATGTCTGAGAGAGACTGAAACAATTATGGTGTCTCTGTAATTGGGGTCAACATTACATTACACATTATAAAATCAGGAGTAACTCTAACTCTAGTACTTTGATTCTTGTATGCTGCATCATAACAGTCAGTGGACGCTTATACTGATTAATTTTTCTACATTTTAAATTGTGCATCCTCATTCAAAAAACAGTTCATAATTATTCACAACCATCCATGCTGGAAATTACTAACCTATCTAATCAAGTGAATGGGCTGTTTTTACCATCCCTTTGCCTTGCTGTTGCCACATTTATTTATTCCATCTTGTCCTTAATTAGGCTCCAGTCCCACAATTGTAAATGTACAACCTTAACTAAATGCAAATGAGAACTCCCCCTGAACCTGTAGAGCCACTAACTTGCATCGCTAGGCACAATGGGTGTTCCTATATCTGCTCTGGGAGTTCTAATTAAAGTGCCCAAAGTGTCACGTGTATCAGCGTCTCTGTACTGAAAAATGGTGGCAGGAGCACTTTAACTGAAGCTTGTCAAATGAACTTTAGTTAAAGCACCCCTGCTGCCATTTTTCAGTGTGGGAACACTGATACTGTGTGGGAACACTGCATGTGTATAGGCACTCATTGTTCCTGTTCAGGCCCTAGTCCTGTTCGGGGCATTGAGACATTAGTGTAATTCTACCGATAACTACAATTATACCACTGTGTTCTCTTTCAGAATGTGATTGCAATGGCCATTCTGACAGATGTCATTTTGAGATGGCAGTGTACCTAGCTAATCATGGCATCAGTGGCGGCGTCTGTGATGACTGTCAGCACAATACCACAGGACAACATTGTGACCAGTGCAAACCTTTCTTTTACCAGGACCCACTCAGAATGATTTCTGATCCTCATGCATGCCTCCGTAAGGTCACTGTTTTCTCATAGGGATTGGTTCAAAATTAAACAGCTTCAGTTATCTCTATTCTTTCCAAACTCTTTTTTATCAGTTCAGTTAATTTTCTATGCAGCTGTAAAAATAGTAACCTAACTCAAAAGAATTTAGACCAGTGTATTTTTAATACACCTTCTTCTGTTCACTTAATTTCAGCTATAGCTCATCATACTTCAGCAATGAAATCCATAAGAAAATTGTCCATTGTGCAGCAAATCGTCACAAATATGTGCAGCTATAAATAGAGAGGTAGAGACAGCATCTTATGAAGTGAGCTTGGGTTCTCTAAAGCTTATACTATGATATATGTATACGATATATGTATATGTGTGTGTATATATATATACTGAAATTAAGTGAACAAAATATATGTATATATATGTGTGTGTGTAAGCATATATATGTATATTATACATATATATATAATTGTATATGTATATGTGTGTGTGTGTATATATACATATATATGTATGTGTGTGTGTATACATATATATGTATGTATATATGTATGTATGTATATATATGTATGTATACACACACACACATACATATACATATACGATTATATATATATGTATAATATACATATATATGCTTACACACACACATATATATACATATATTTTGTTCACTTAATTTCAGTATATATATACACACACATATACATATATCGTATACATATATGTGTGTGTGTGTATATGATTTAGTAGTTCTATAATGTTCTATAAGGTGAACATTATTCATCCTTCCTCACAAAAATTATTGGAGGAAACTGGACACATCTACGCAAGAGGCTAAACTGAGCCGTATTATAGTTTACTGTACAGTAAGTGTGTGCATCTACATGTGTGCATGCTTACTGCACAGTAAAACCCCTAATCATGAGTAAATGTGATATCTGCAAATGCAGGTATCACATTTACTCACAATTAGTTACTATTTAATAATGCATGCATAGATGCAACCTGGGAGCAAATTTGCTTCCAGGTCAGCCCTACCTCTATAGCAGCTCCTGCCTCAGACTTTTTAAAGCCTGTGGACATTTTGAACTCTGAAACACACCAGTAGGCAGCCTGAGGTGACTCCAGGCACTGTGTCCACTTGGGCAAGCCTCAGGCTAGCCTCACCAGCCTGCCTGCACCATGGTGCTCCTGCAAGGCACTGCATTGCCGCACTCCTGCCAGGCCTGTGCCACCTAGGCCTGCAGGCTGCTGCAGGCTCCAGCCAGGCCCAGCTGCAGGCAGCTTATGGTTACCAGGGCCAGCTCCATGTGCCCACACCTCACCCCCAGCAGCCTGCTCTGCGCCTGTAAATGCTGCGGGGCATTGCCTCAGCCGCAAAGCTGTCAGTGCCACACCAGGCCCCTCCACTGGGCTCTGTGGGCAGCTGCCCAGGCCTGGCAGCACAGGGACAGACACGCAGAGGCCCAGAGAGGTGGCATGGGACCCCTGATAGTGACATCCTCATTAACATCCATGTCCACGCCCATGTCTGCCACCTGGGGCCCCAACTGGTTGCAGGAGGAGACTGGCGAACTTGTGGTATTGTGGGGCAAGGCAAAGGTGCAGTACCAGATTGAGCAGGGCAGGCACTCCAACACCCATGTCTATGAGGGGCTATGTCTATGAGGCCAGATGTGGGAGTGTAGGCACAACTGGTCTGTACAGAAGGGCTGCATAAAGGTCAAGGCCTTGCAGGCACAGTGGGTTGCTAGCACCGTTTCTCAGGGTTGCATGCCAGGTGGACAAATGTACCTGGGGCACCATGGCCATCAGCAGCAGTAGGGCATAGTGAGTTGGACACCCCTTGGTCTGCATGAACAGCTCCTTGCACACTGCCCAGGACACACACTCAGGGCACAGAAGTGCACACAAATAACATTGTACATAGTTTTCTGGGGAGGAAGGTTTTTTATTGTGGTAGGCAGGGTAGGTGGTAGAGGGGCTTTGTTTGTTGAGTGGGGAGGGGGATTCTGTTGGGGAGAGGTGGGGGAGGTGAGGGAAATAAAACTTGTTCTTCTGAGATGTATCTACAGTGAGTGTGGTGCTGGGGGTGGGCAGATGGGGCGGGGGGTCTATGGGTGGCAGTGCAGGTAGCCTTGAGCACAGAGTGCTGGAGGAGGTGGTCAGCCAGTGCATCCTGCATCCAGTGCTCTGGCCCCTCCTGGTGAGTGTGTGGCTGTGCTGGGACCTTGGTGGGCGTGGGGGAGAGTGCCTGCCACTGCCACCACAGGTGGCACTCCTGCTGCTAGGTATCCTATGCTTCCCATTACTCCTCCACCCAGCCCTCATGGAAGAGCTCTCTCTGGCAGTGACCCAGAGGAAGTTGTCCTCAGCAAACTTAACATGGGCAGTGAGTGTGCACCAGTGGCCTTTGTAGCACCCAAATGCACACTTCACGAGGGCATGGATCTGGCCCAGGCAGCTGTTAAAGTGGGCCTGGTGGGGGTCCAGGCAGCCATTGTAGGCCTGCATGAGCCAGGGCAGGAGCAGGTAGGTGAGGTCCCTGATGAGGAGGGGTGGGACCACCATACCACCCAGCTGCAGGTCTGGCATCCCCCGGTACAAAGTACCCAATCTTCACCAGGCCCAGCAAGATGGAGTTTCAGAACACATGGACATCATGGGCACTGCCTGCCAGCAGGCACTCATGTGAATGAAGGCACTTTGGTCTATGATGACCTGGAGCACCACAGAGTGAAAGCCCCTCTGTCTGTAATAGGGGTGGTCTCCATGGGGTGGGCAGTGACAGGGATATGGGTCCTGTCCAGGGCCTCGATGCAGTGGAGGAATCCCAGGGCATGGAACCCTGCTACCACCACCAGGGGGTCATGTACGTGGAGCACAGTGTCCCCCAGCACATCCTGGAGGGTGCCGCACACCTCCAGGATGGTGCCCCCAGCAGTGGCCTTGCCCAAGCCAAACAGGTGGCTAACACACTGCAAGCAAGCGGGCATGGCCAGCTTGAGCAGAACTAGGGCCAGCCAGGTGTCTGCAGGGAAGGGCAGCTGCAAGGCGGTGTCCTGCCACTCCAGATGTGGCTGGAGCTGCTCTAGGAAATCCCCAAAGGTGGCCCAAGCCATCTTTGCAGTAGGCAGTAGTCAGTGCAGTAGGTCATCAGGGCCAATGCGGTGGCCAGCAGAAGTGGGGGATGCTGACCGCTGCTGCCAGGGGCAGAAACAGCCATGGGATGGGGAAGCAGAGTTGGTGAGGAGAGTGCTGCCACTGTGTATCCTGCTTCTGGCCGGGGAAGTGGCTGGCCAGAGAGCAGCAAGCGGGGTGGGCTTTTGAACAGGGCTGCCAGCTGCTGGCAGTTGCAGCTGGAGTCTGGAGTCCCCCATGCTAGCAGCAGGCGCCTTTTTCAGGGCCCCAGGAAATGGGACCAGATTGGTGCTTCCTTTTATGTGTAGACATCTGCCTGGTATTGTTTAATCTCGAGTAATTTACTTGTGAGTAAACTGATCTGCAGCAAGTGCATGTGTAGATGCACCTGCTGTGTCTCTCCTCAAGGCCAGAGTACCTCCCACATCAGGGTGCATTGTCTGGAAGCCCTTCACAGAATTCTTAACTAGGGGCTTTGCTTGTACAGTGTTTCACATAATGCAGATCCTGTCTTGATTAAAGTGTGTAGGCACTGTCAGAATACAAATATTTAATTAATGGCAATGATATAATGTGTATATAGATTCTTATGCCTGAAGTTATTCTTTGCATGTTTCTGTTTGTGTTTGTAGCCTGTGACTGTGACCCAAAAGGTACATTATACAGTGGACGGTGTGAAAGCCACACAGACCGCACTCTTGGACGTCTTGCTGGTCGATGCCTTTGCAAGGAGAATGTTGAAGGAGTCCGTTGTGACAAGTGCAAGCCAAACTACTACGGGCTGAGCAGCGGCAATCCTCTGGGCTGTCAGTGTATGTGAACTACCATCTTTTCCTTTCAAAACTTAGTTTCTAACCATGAGAGGTAGTTAAAAGTGACATACATATTGCCTACTTAAAACTTTATTTCCAGGCAATGTGATTGGTGCAGTATCTGAAACAAAGAGGAGCAGGACTGGAAATATACTAGCAATTTACTGAACAGAGTACCTCAAATAATCTGTGCAATTTTTTATTTGAAATAGAAGGGCTTCTAAATAGGTGATTAGAATTATGTTTCTTATAAAAAAGATAAGGCAAAAGATGTCTTGGTCATCATAAAAGAGTCTACTGAGAATCAGACATAGAGTAGATGGGTTTTATGAGAGCAGTGCCTAGCATCCTTCTGGCAGTGTATCTCCATCCTGGCTGGCAACACTTTCATTGTCCAAAGTTGCAATGTTTAGCTGTCATTTTTATGGTTAATGATGCAGACAAATGCACACTGCAAGCACCTTGTCACCTCTTGCAAAGTCATGACCTGGGTTACTTTTTCAAAAGAATATTGAAGTCATCTACCAAGGAGGCAAGCCTATGTCCCCCAGATCTATTGCAGAATATTCTGTTCATGTTTTTAAGGTATAGGGTTAAAAAATCCAATTAACATAAATTCTATGTACATCAACCTGGAGCAGATGCCAAACAAGCAAGGTCTGCCCTGCTATGTGAGAAGGCTCCTTGAGGAATGATTCAGGGCCCTTCTGTTGTTACAGAGCAAGTGTATTCCAGAGATGGTACACTGGGTGTCAGAGTGGACAGGCTGCTGTGTGCACTACTCTTGAGAGCTTTCAGCCAGTGATTTCTTTGACAGTTTTAAAGAAAACTATGTGCCCTTCACCTCAAGCACTGTCTGATTTTTGTGACATGTTTGCATTTATTATCTTTATTGTATATATGTGTTAAGTAGGTCGAGGATCATCTTAGCAAAAATGAAAATAATAATGTGTGGGTTGAAGTAGAATGCAGGACCATAGCAGAAATCCTTACAGAACTTCCTAGAGTCTGATCTGCTTGCCAGTCACCCTTCGCGCCCCAGCAGAGCACTTCCTGATCTCACTCCCACCAAAATACCTAAAGAAAATTATCCATCCCTAAGGAATAACCAGTCTGCTAAGGGCTAACTGAATTCAGCAGGTGTTGTTCTGCGGTGTGATCTCCGGACAGCAGAGAGCAGTGATTATTTGTGAATTCAATGTAAATGTAGGATTGCTTTTTGGCAATGGCACTAACAGAGGTGGTCCTGTTTCCTTACAGCCTGCAACTGTAATCCTTTTGGTAGTTTGTCTTTGTCAGTCTGTGACCCAGTGACTGGAGAATGCCTCTGCCAGTGGTTCACCACTGGGCAACATTGTGAAGAATGCATTGTATGTATTCAGCAGACTTTCATGTTTGCTTCATACAGTATCTTCTATCCATGCTTTCCATGCTCTTTCCCCTCTTTTATCTCCTTTCTTCTTGTTCTGTGAATACAGAACAATTCTGAGTGGAAATAGCAGATAGCAGGTTTCTCAACCTTTTAAGTAGCAAGTACCCCCTAACTTCTGAAAATTTTAATAGGTACCCCAACACTCAATTTTCCAGGGGATTTTATATTTGCAGACTAATATGTGCTATACATTGCAAGAAGGGCTGTGTATATAAGGCTGCAATATAACAGATGCCTGTTATGGGTTTTCACCTTTTACACCGGGGTGCACAACTCAAGTATGTATCTGAGCTAGGTATGATGTTTCGCAAAGCTAGGAGGGCTGACCCCAGTGATGCCAAATTATTATTGAGGAATTTAAAGCGCTGTACAGTGCATGACATACTGCATTTTTTGCTATAGTTTAGAGAGGAAAAGAGGGCACAAGCGAGAGAGTGTTGGTATACCCGCATACATCCTGCCTGTGTCTCACGTACCCCCAGGGGTATGCGTACCACAGTTTGAGAAACTATGATCTAATGTATTGTAAAAATGGTCCTTACTGTACGAGCAGCCAGCTGAGGCTCTTTACCAATTCTGATTTAGTGTAGCTTGAGGAACTTGGTCTTCACAGGTGCCCATTATGATTTAATTCTGTTCTACACCCTGTTCCTACTCTTAATGAGGTCAGTAGTGAAATGTCCATGCTTTTGGAAGTCTTCAAGAGGAGACTCGACAGACACCTTGCTGGAATCAGTTGAGCTCAGCAATATTCCTGCCCAGAGCAGGGAGTTGGACTCAATGATCTTTTGAGATTCCTTCCAGTCCTTAATTTCTATGATTTCAGCAGAACAGGATCAAGTCTTGAGATGACCTGACCCAAGAAGTGTTATAACCCTGTTGTCTTTATTAGAAATACTCAGCAGACTCTGCTAAAATTTCACTGCCTTAAGATTATTACTATTATTGACACCAACAGTTTTTACAGCATCCCAGATAACCTGACTGGAAGACAATTGCCATCTCCTCACAAGAATACCCCTGAATGACTATGGATCTAACGCCTTGTAAAACTACTCATACTCTAATAAATAGTTAAATAAGTAATAATCACTCTCATAACAAAACTTGGCAGCTTCTGCCCATTTCTATTGTACTGTTTTTGCTGAAATCATAGATAGTAAGTAGTTAGGATTGGATACCTGTTGCAAAGAATATGATTGTTCACTTGGAAATCTAAATGACTCGCATCATGTATAATTAGGAGTTTTTATGTTTACTTTTTATGAACACTTGTGCAATCCAGTTGATTGAAATCAGCACTCAGAGAAAGAAAATAAATTACAAAATCCCCTCTGCAAATATCTGTGGAAATCAAATGTTGAGTTTTATACTGGGGAGAGTTCAAACTGTAAGTGCTTACATACTACCTAGCTGTTTAAGTAATGATATGTCCCTTGTTTCTTTACTGTTTGAACACCCCTCCTGGCAGGAGGCTTCTCTGACCAGTCACAGCTAATCAATCTAGCAACAGTAATGAGTCACAAGCATTAGATAAACAATAACTCTTATCTATCCTAAAGTTAAAGTAACTCTGAAATGTTTATATGCTTTCAAATAGTGCCATAGCAAGGGGGGAGGGCAGTGGGTGGGGTGACTATCCCGGGCACCGAAATTAAGGGGCGCCAATAGTTGCTGCCCAGCTAGGGTGGGGCATGGGACTGAGCCACCAGTGGCTCATTTGGGGGTTGTGGGCACAGGGGGAGGGCAGCTCCCGCTGCTCTGTGCACTCCCAGGCAAGCATGGGGGGGGCATGTACCCGCCAGATCTGTAGGCAAGGCAAGGGTGGGTTGACGCTGAGGGCTTGCTGCGGGCACCAAAATTCTTTGCCCCAATACTGCTCACATAACAGAAGGAAAAAAACAAAATATTGCATTATGGGGATACTTTACAGTTAGGGAAACATGTCAGATAAATTATTTAGTAATATTCCACTCAGCTTTGTTACAGTATTGTGTAGTTTACTGATACATTTTTCTTTTGTCTTGAATCCTGACTATATTTACACATGTGCAGAACTTTACACATGTAACTGTCTCAGTGAAATATTCACCAAGTAAAGTATATTCCCAATCAAAGTAAGATTGTTTTCCAGTTGTAATTTAAGTTTTTAAGTATTTACAATTAAAAAAAATGCATTTTCTTTTATTTTCATAGGTAGGGTATTGGGGACTTGGGAACAGTTTGTATGGTTGTTCTCCATGTGACTGTGACATTGGTGGAGCCTACAATGGCCTGTAAGTTAGTTCCCATTTTGAAGTTTCATCCAGTTCTTTAATTTTTATGAAATGTTGTGCCAATCTAGTTGGGTTTTAAGATTCTCAGTGTAAATGGAGAGACCAAATAGTTTAAAGACACAGTTCCATCATATATGACTAATATAAAATCATTCAGTTATAAGATTTTGTAAATTTATTAATGAGGTTTAAATGGAGTCTTAGGATGATTGAAAAATCTTCTTGTCTCTTTCTCTAAAGCAAACTTTGAACCATTAAGTATTGAGATTGTTTTGAGAAAAAGTACAAACCATTCCAACTCAACTCTGGAGGCACAGGTCCCCCAGTTTTGTGCAATTAGGTAGGAATGATATTTCTGAAGTTGAGATTTGTCATTCATGTTTGAAAACTTAAAAATGCTTTATTTTCACATGTACAGCGTTATCTTTGCTTTAAAAATGTTTACCTTTAAAACGAATGGCTGCCCATACACATGCTTGGGGGGGTGCGCATTTTAATTAGAGCAGTTCTTGGTGAGCTGCTCTAATTAAAACATCTCAGTCTTATGTTTATTAAGCATCTGCACATTTAAAAATGACTGTGGGATGCTTTATCTAAACCTCATTAGACGAGGCTTAGATAAAGTGTCCCCGCAGCCATTTTAAAATGAGTAGGGGCTTATACACATGATGGTGAGGCCACGCTGGAGTGTTCTAATTAGAACATGAACTAATATGTGCATAGGCAGCCGGTCTTTTCAAATACCAGTGGCCTAGACTTTGTTCAGCTAGAGTCTTTTCTACTGCTTGAAAGCAGACATTAGCGTATATAGCCTTAACCCATGCAACAGTAGGTTTACTATATTCATGGGTACATGAAGTAAACAGCTGATTAAGAAAGTGTATGTCTCTCTGAATTAGTTAGTCTCTAAGGTGCCACTTTGCCCTGCCTTTTTCCTAGCTCTGCTCATATGCTCACAATTCAGTAGTCAAAACTAGTGAATACCCAGCATGTTGCAACTTATGGATTGGGTAGAGTGATGACACAGGGATCCAGGTTTTCCATTGTCCCTGGAAAAATGGAGAAAACCATGGATTTCCCCCTTTTATCAGAGAGAATGCAGATTTCTGCTTTTAGCAGAGAAACCCATGGATTCCCTGCTTTTGCAAACAACTCTGCAGGCTGATTGAGCTCCAGCCTGCAAAAGCTGTTTGCAAACAGGGTGGGAATACCCCAGCCCCGCCCAAAGGGGGACAGGGAGGGCAGGGCCTGAGACTCTCAGTCAGCCATGGCTCCACTCAGCTCAACTCAGCCTCACTCTTCTCCTGGGGCCTGTGTGGTAAGTGGAGCTTGCAGGGGGATGGGGTCCCCTCTAGAAGGGCTGGAGGGTTGCATGCCATGGCTGGGGGACACTGGCAGGGCTGGGGGGGAGTCAAGAGCTAGCCCCATCCCTGCCTGAGCAAGCAGCAGCGGTGGGGGAGTCAGCTCCATGCTGCTTCTGCTGCAGCTACCTGCTGTTGGGGGCAGGGAGCTGCAGACTTGGGGCCTTGGCCCCATAGCTCTGGCAGCTCAGGGCCCCTCTGGCAGGCCTGGGGGCAGGGGCTGTTGGGGGGAAGAGTAGGGTTGGGGGACTGTTGTGGGGGTAGTGAGGGTCACCAGCAGTATTGGGGGGACCTTGGGGTCAGTGAGAGGCACTAGCAGTATTGGGGGGGCCTTTGGGGGCAGTAAGAGACACCAGTAGGGTGGGGGGGCTTTGGGGGAAGTGGGGGTACTAGCAGGGCTTAAGGATGCACTGGGGGGGTGTGAGGGGCACCAGCAGGGTTGGGGTGCTGCAGGGGGCTTTTGATTTTAATAATGTATTTTGGGGGGTTTTGTCAGAGAATTCATGATTTTTCATCAGAGAACTTGTTATTTTTTACTACAGAAAACCAGTAGGTGGGAACTTTTGCCTCTGCTAACAGATTAATAAGGAAACATGGGCATTAGAAGTGAGAAACGGCAGTGAGTTGCTAGAAAATTATTTTTAAACGGAGGCAGTTTTACTGAGAAAGGAGCAATAAGGACAGAAAGCGAAGGTAGAATAGCTGTCCCCTAGGTGGGTTGTAAGGATACATGCATTGCTAAGTCTCTTACACCACACCCTTGCCATTTCCTCTGTCAGATGCTCATCAAATGATGGTCAGTGTGAATGTCTCCCTAACATTGTGGGCCGTCAGTGTAATGAACCATCTCCAGGCTACTTCTTTGTACCTCTGGATTATTATACCTATGAAGCAGAGCATGCAAAGGCACTCTCTGGATCTGCACCGCTGGTAGGTTGTTTTGTTTTCATGAACAGCATGCATAAGGTGGTATAACTTGGTGTAGTGAGTCTCAGTTGCTGAAAGTGAAAAGTGGGTGCCAAGAAGAGGGTGCTGTAACTGGAGAAGAAATTAGTAGGAGAAAGGAAGATGTGTCAGGGAAAGTAGATTCTCCACCCTTGTGAGTTTAAAAGGCACTCCTCCTTCAGTCAGTGAACTCCACTGACTGAAGCACTTATTGGAGCTAAGAGAAATACACACAGGTGTCCTCTGCTTTCTCCAATGATGGACTCTCCCTGTGTAAATCTGAGCATCCTAAGGATCTTTCTCACTGGCCAGTGACTGCAGGGGGCCATTACAGCAGCTGAATTTGTCAGGGGGCAGGGATAACCCTAGCCATAGTATCTTATCTCTGATGTTCACACAGCTTGTGTAGAAAGGAAGCTCTGGCCGTGTGTGGCAGCTGTGGAGTGGATGATCTTATGGAACTTTTTAGACAAAAGGTTGCTTGCAAACACAAGGAACTATATTTGAAAGCTCAGATGGCCTCTTCCAGTCCTATGTTTCTATAACACCTGAGGGGATGGTAATCATCTCTGTTTCATTATGTCCGCTTCAGAGTAGCTGTGATGGGAGGGAGAATCTAGTTCCATTATGATCCCGTAGACTCATTTACATGGTTTTAGAAACTGACTCTGAATTGGCCAAGTTTTTTAGATTTTTATATAACTAAGTCATACTTCAGTTTCCCAGACTATTTTTTAGGGGAATTTCCAAAAATAGACATAGTTAATTTGCATGCAAAGTGCAAGCCTGTTTCTGCTAGAAACAAGATTTCTACATCGCCAAGATTTTTACCAATGTCTATCCTTTATGTCATCCAGAATCTGCCAGGAGTAATAGTAACCATAATTTACTTGCAGTTCACATATGAAAATGTTCAGTTTTAATCGCAAGCACTTATCAAGCTACACTCCAATAATGATATAGAAATCAGTTTTCTGGGACATAGTCTAAAGCAATGTTTAATTGTGCACATGGAAGTAAAAGTTGTTTATAACAAAATGAGTGGGAGAGTTTTAAACTTTCTGGGCCAAATTCTTAGAGTTACATAAATGTATATCAGCAAATAATTTAGCCTGTTTTTTTTAATTTTGAAATTACAGAGCAGTTGCTCATTTAAAAGTGCTATCATCTAAATGCTCCATTTTTTGCTTTTAAGGTTAAGCCAACAGCTTTTCCAAGGTGTGATATCTATTTCCAGCAGCAAGGGTATGATTTCACAATTGAAAATGGAAAGATTATACTTAACAGAAGTAAGAAACGAAGCATGAGAAAAGTAGGTCTGAAATGGGTAAGCTAATATAACATTTGAATGACAAAGGATGCAACAAATGCTGTTGATGTTCAACACTGCCACAAGAGCACTGGGACTGGGAAAGAGTAAACCACTGCTGATTATAAATCTAGAATATGCAGGCTTGCACCTTACAATTTGGTTTTTCACTACACAAATTGGTTGGATATTGCATAAATCATTCAAGAAAACCTGTCTATGCACATAGCTCATTTCGCCATGTATAGACTATAAGCTCAGACCCAAAGATTTCATTACAAAGGAAAACCTGACCATGAGAGAAGGAAAACCTTTTTTCATAACTGGAGGCCAATTTTCAATGTTTACAACTTGCTTGGATTGTAGATTCATATCTGTTAGGTATATGGGGGGGTTAATAGCACATAATTTGCTTGTTTATTAGGTGATGATGACTAGCTGCTGAAGGTAATAAGGTACATGGTAAAAGTGCACTATTTTTCAAAGCTTGTGCACATACCATTGATTGTTTAAAGTGCCCATATCTCTTTGCAGGGTTCAGTCCAGTTTGGAAGGAACTCTATTCTGGACACTGTTTTCAGAGAGCCTCTCCCTGGGAAACCTGTCACATGGACAGGGTCTGGGTTTGCCCGTGTTTCAAATGGAGCCGGATTAAGATTTACTATCAACAATATTCCCTTTACCATGGATTTTGACATTGCCATTCGTTATGAGCCTGAGGTGCGTGAAATCAAAATTTCAATTAACCAAGAATACTTTTCTGAAAGATTGCTTCACAGCAGGTTGGAGCAGACTTGATTAATCGAGTGTGCTGGAGCACAGAAATAAATGTGCTCCAACAGACCCTGGCATCATGTTTATAAGTGCCCTGCACTGTAAAATGGTGGTGTGGTGCTTTTAACTAAAGTTTGTTCGATGAGCTTTAGTTCTAAATGCCCTGCCACCATTTTTCAGCATGCAGGATGCTGACACATGGGACACTCAGGCACTTTTAATTAAAAGCCCTTGCTTATTAAAGTGCTCCCCAGCACTTCCCGGAGCACGTGTAAAAATGTCCCCTGTGAGCCTTGGGACATGCTCTTTGGCCACTTTGAGCTATTTTGCCTTGTTTTCAAGTAGGGCTGTGCTGTTCTTTTTAAGCTGACAACACTTCTTGTCTCCTGCTCCATATAGTATGGGCAGCTTCTATAAATACTATATTTTCTTGGATACAATACACAGTTTTTCCTAAAATCAGCTGTTGTTAATTGGGGTGTGCATTTTAAACAAGGAAATATGATAAGAACATAAGAATTGCCATTTATTGGAACAGACCATTGGTCCATCTTGCCCAGAATCTTGTATCACACAGCATCAAGGAGCGGATGCTGAAAGGGAGAATGAACTGTGTATAACTGGGATTTTTTTTTCCACTGTTCCTTTCCCACTTACAGTCTCCAGCATTTAAGGTCTAGGGAGTTTTAATTCAGAGGCTGTCTTCCTAACTCCCATGCTCAATAGCTACAGATGCCCTTTTCCTCCAAGAACTTTGAATCTGGCTAAACTGTCAACCTCCACAACAGCTGGTTGCAGTGAGTTCCACACCTTGATGTCAGGCTGTGTGTAAAATAACTTCTTTTGTTAGTTTTAAACTTATTGCCTATTCATTTCATTTTATGACCCCTAGTTTTTGTATTGTGTGACAGTAAATAATAAATCTCTATTTACTTCCTTTTTGCCTTTTAGTATTTTCTAAACCCTTATCATGTCCCCACCCCTCAAGTGTCTCTTTTCTAAACTGAATAGACTTAGCCTCTTTAGTCTCTCCTCATGTGGAAGCCCCTCCATATTACCTACATATATACTACATCCTTGCTCCTCTCTACACGTTCTCTTGTTCTCCTATATTCTTTCTGAGGTGTGAGGACCAGAACTGAGCACAGTATTCAAGGTTTGGATGCACTATGCATTTATGAAGGGGCATGATGATACCCTTTTTGTTCTGTTTACAATTCTCTTCTTAATAATCCTGAACATTTTATTTGCCTTTTGGATGGCTGCTGAGCTGATATCTTTAGCAAACTGTACACAGTGACTCCCAGATCTCTTTCCTGTCTGGTAACAACTAATGCAAAGTGCATTGTAGTATAGGTATAGGTATTTTTGCTCAGGTGCATCACGTCACCCTTTTCTACACTGAACGGCACCTGCCACTTAGTTGACCATTCACTCAATCACGGCAAATCCTTCTATAGTTCCTCTCAGTCTGCCTTGGTCTTTACCACTTTGAATAATTTTGTGTCATTGACACATTTGACCACCTCACTACTCACCCTCTTTTCCTGATCATGTATGAATATGTTACATAGCACTGGTCCCAACACAAATCCCTGGGGGACCTATTGTTTATTTCTTTCCATCCTGAAAACTGACCATACATACTCACACTTTGCTTTTTATCTTTGAGCCAGTTTCTAATCCACAAGTGGACATTCCCTATAATCCCATGCCTACCTTAGTTAAAAATCCTCTGATGGGAGACCTTGTCAAAGGTTTTTGGAAGTCCAACTATTTTGTATCAACTGGATCACCCTGATTCACCTGTTTATTGACACCCTCAAATAACTCTAGTAGGTTGGTGAGACATGATTTCTCTTTGACAAAGTCATGTTTATTCCTTCCCAACAAGTCATGTTTGTCCATGTGCTGAACAATTCTCTTTTTTGTATTATTGTTTCTGCCAGTTTCCCAGGAACAGAAGTTAGGCTAACTGGTCTGTAGTTCTGTGTCCCCTCTAAAGACTTTTTAAAATATGGGACTCACATTGACAGCCCTCTCTTGTTAGCATTTTTAGTGATTTTTAGTGATAGGTTGCATTTTTTTTAGTGTTTTTAGTGGTAGGTTGCATACTACAGTTAGGAGTTCAGAAACAGAGATGTGGATAACCTGGAAAGGGTCCAGAGAAGGGCCACTCACATGGTTAAGGGCTTGCAGGCCAAGTCCTATGAGGAGAGATTAGGGCACCTGGACCTCTTCAGCCCCCGCAGGAGAAGGTTGAGAGGCGACCTTGTGGCTGCCTATAAGTTCATCACGGGGGCACAGAAGGGAATTGGTGAGGCTCTACTCACCAAGGCGCCCCTGGGGGTCACAAGAAATAATGGCCATAAACTAGCAGAGAGCAGATTTAGACTGGACATTAGGAAGAACTTCTTCATAGTTAGAGTGGTCAAGGTCTGGAACGGGCTCCCAAGGGAGGTGGTGCTCTCCCCTACCCTGGGGTCTTCAAGAGGAGGTTAGATGGGCATCTAGCTGGGGTCATCTAAACCCAACACTCTTTCCTGCCTATGCAGGGGGTCAGACTCGATGATCTACGGATGTCTCTTCTGGCCCTAACATCTATGAATCTATGAACCCTCAGCTGGTGTCCATGGGAACAGCTCCATTGATGTGAATGGAACTAAAGCCATTGCCCCGCCTAAGGACTGATCCACTATTACCAGATGACATAAAAATATACGAAAGGAACAAACTGCTTTGTCATTGCAATCTACTGCTACTTGCTTTGCCTTTCAGTAGCATGGCTACATTGATGTGCATGTGAGATAAAATGTGAGTGTTCTTTTCTCCTAATTTTTTCCTACCTGCTTAGTCTTTAGAAGACTGGATAGCAAGTATTGCTGTTAACCCCCATGGGACTTTAGCAAATGAACGCTGCAAGAACAAGCCAGACCCACAGGAGCCATATGCATTCGCCCTCCCAGCTAGAAAGAGGTCTGGATATTACCTTCTTTACCACTCTTTTTTAATGTTCATGTGCTTTTATTAAGTTGTTGTGATAAGTGCCTAGGAAAGTGAGAATATGCAGAGAATACTCCCAAAATTAGGATGATGCATGTGATCCTTCACATTGTCAGGACACCATAGACAGCCATGTGATGCAGAGTGAGAGTTTGCCACTTTAGCAACTGCTCCAGCAAAAGTCTACTGTGGCTCCAGTGCACTTTTGCATCCTTGAGGGAGAAATGCAAGCATAGATCCTGCTCAATGGTTCAGACACAATGTCAGGGATTAGGACCTGTTTCATTAAAGAGATGGAAAAATTGATTGACACCAGTGTTGTCCTTAGCATTTCACTCTCATCAGCAGGGATCTTGGTTTTCCCTGATAAAAAATCACAAATTCTAACATTAAACATAGAAACCAGTTACACACTCCTCCATATTAAACGCCAACATGATATCTCCTCTCCTGAGTTTGTGTGTGTCCCTGCCTCTTTAAGTCAAGTGAACACAGAAAACTATTCCAAACCCTTTTCTTGAGGAAATGATTTCTACTTATTGACTGTCTGACAAAGGAACATTGACTTTTAATTTTGGTTTATTCCTTCTAACAGAATTGCACTTCTACATATTCCTTTCTGCTTAGAACCAGGAGCAGGGTATTCTGTAGATGTTTATTTTTCTCAGCCGTCTGCCTCTGACTCAAAGACTAAATCAGCCATCTTGATTGATTCAGTAAGTAATGTTGCAGTCCACTTCCTTTAATAACATTGTATCTGTTTCCAACTTCTACAGAAGCATATTACAAATTGGAAAATAGTTTTCAGAACGCTAGTTTTAATTACTGAAAATAATTATTTTATCAGAAAAATAGAGATTTCTATGTACTAGTTTATATTTGTATACTAATCTGTATACAAATTCTGTAACAGCATGGCCAGCTTAAGTAATTGCACATGGTAATAGCCAGTTAGGTGTGGAATGCATCATTTTCTGTGAGTGGACTCCAAACAGGCTTAGGAAGTATTTTACTTCTGTAAATGTACACAGGACTTTGTGCACGTGTCTTTTTTGAGAACTGAGTCTAAAATGTTTGATACTCTATTTTTCTTTAATTGTATAATCATGTAAGACCAGATGTATGCAGCAGGCAATTCTGTACCCAGTGAAGCTACAACATATGGACAGCCCCAGTTGCTGGTACTGATGACAGCAGGGCGTTCACATGCCACTGTGGCAGTGGCCATTTGTGCTCCTTTACTTCTCCCACCCCACAAAGGCAGTGCCCAGGACTGTTTTCCCAGTTGTCCTCCATTAGTTACATTACTGCAGGGGTGGGCAAAGTCTGTGGAGACCCCAGGAGCATGGGGCCATGACAGTGCGGGGTTAGCGCCTCCATGGAGCAGGGCACGTGTGTGGAGCAGCTCTCGGATGAGGCCAGGACCTTGTAGTGGTGACAGCATGGGCTGGAGCCAGGGCAGCTGTGATCTGCTGCCCCAGGGGCATGCAGGCAGCAGATTGCGTCTCTGCTTCAGTTCTGGCCTGTGCTGTCACTGCCACAAGACCCCAGCCCTGGCCCCAGACCAGCTCTGCACCCAGCCATTGGCCCTGCCAGTGCATCTCTTAAGCTGGTCTCCTTGGACATGCTGACCCCCTGCTGCCACAGCCCCACCGCTCCTGGGGTCTCCATGGAGACCGGCCAGAGCAATGTGGGCAGGGGCTGCTAGAAAATGGAGTCCTCCACTGGCCCAGTCCAGCCCATGGGCCAGACTTTGCCTGCTCCTGCAGTAGTGTAACTAATAGGGGACAACTGGGGCAGCAGCTCTGGGTGCTGCCTTTGTAGAGGCGGGGGGCATAAATGGTCACTGTCACAGTGGCAGATGACCGCATAGCTGCCATCAGCACCAGCAACAGGTGCTTTCCATGCATCGTGGCTGCACTGGGTACAGAGCTGTCATGGCCCTGCCACTCCTGGGGTCGCCATCAAGACCTGCTGGAGCAATGCAGGCAGGAGCTGCTGGAAATTGGAGTCTGACCACCAGCCAAATCCTCCAATTTGCCCACCATGGCCTAAAACCTTAGAAAAAATGTAGGTTGAAGTAAAGGAGCTACAAGTTAGAGAATCTAGAAATTGGTGAGCTCTGGTTCTTTAACCATAAAGTGCAGAATGAAGTAGAAGAGACTGGTAAGCTATGTTTTTCTGTACACCTACACAAATATCTAATCATTTCTTTCTTGTCAAACCTCAAGCTTGGTCTTATTCCTAGAATCAGTTCTGTGGAGAACTTGTGTAGTAAGAAAGATTTGGATGAGTATCAGCAGTATCACTGCATTGAAATTGCTTCAGAAGTTGGACCTCATATTTTACCAGAAGTATGTGCAAGACTTATAGTGAGCATGTCTGCTCATATTCACAATGGAGCAGTTCGTAAGTATCAGGTCCATCAGGACAGTATAGGTGCTTTTGCTGCTTGCTGACTTATCATGTTTTCTGCAGAATACTGATATTTTAACAAGAGCACTTTTTAATTATGTATTTGTAAGTAGTCATTTCGTAAAAGCTTCAATTGTGCTGCATTTAACTAGAGGAAAGGTGAGCAGATATTTCAGTACGCTTTCCTGCAGGGATTCCTCAAGCTCAACTGATTTCTGAAAACAATGAGGAAGAAAGCACCAAATGCGTCCTAGATGACACCCAGCCTACCCCCAGCTCATAGATGAAACTTAAGTTTTGGAGGCCAGGTGGCTGTAGGCAGGGTTATCAACAGTCAGTAAATTACTGACTGTTGGTAAAAGAAATCAGGCTAAGAATGGCTATCAATAATGTCTGTAAAAAAACAAACCATTAGTGACCAGTAAAAACACTATGCAGTTGTAGCTTGACTACGGTTCCAACAGACAGAGCACGGCAGTATCACCTGGTATTCAAGTAGGAGTGCAGCACCGTGGAGAGAGCATTTTGTCAGACGTGTGTTGCTGCTGCTGC
>JAGPOW010001296.1:117104496-117120056 GCA_030014935.1 Caiman crocodilus
TGCTGCTGCTGCAGCCCAGCCTGTCAGTAAAACTGCTGGGCAACAAGCTTCATTAGGGAGTCTATGCTGGGAAGGAGGGGTAGCAGAACCGGGAGGGGTAAGTTGTGGGGAAGGGGTTGGGGGAAGCAGCGTGGTGTAAGGTGCAGTGTGAGCATCAGGGCATGGAGCTGCATAGGAGGCCCCTGCAAGTGGGCAGCACAATTTAAAACTATTGCTGCAGTCAAGTAGGTTTGCCAACCCCCCAACAAAAATTGCAAACTTTTTGCTGAGAACTAAACATTTTCAGTTTTTTTACTCTGATTGGTGTTAAACCCCTAAATTATAATCCAGCCCTTTTAACTAGGGCCTGGCAGCAATTACATTTATTTACATTAGTTAAAACATATCAGTAAAAACATATCAGTAAAAAAAGGTTGACTGTCAGTAAAAAAAAAAAAAAGGGTTAGCAGTCCTGGCTCCAGCAGGGAACTGAGGCTCATGGGACTAGATGTTGTTGGTAGGGTTCCCCTCAGCATACCCTGTTAGAAGCCAAGCCCCTGTTTTCAATGTGAGAGGGGCCAATGAACCAGTTCACGTCTTATTGGTACAATTAAGGGTAAATTCTTGCCTTCAAAGCAATGAATGGAAAGTCAATTTGTGCCTCCCATATCCACCATCCCCCACCATTCTTTTCTAGAAAACTGTGCCTCCCTGACCCTCTGAGCACTGCTCACACCACACATTTCTTTGGGGGAGTTCTGTGGATCCTTTCCTCCTAGTTTTGGATATTAATTACTGCCCTCTAGGCAGTAGAGTTCAGATTGAGGGCGAAACAGGCCTTGGAGCAGGAGGTGAGGGTGGGGAGCAATTTATTCTGGGATGCTGAAAAACAATATCTCTTTGGAGCAGGTATACATTTGATGTTCTTGTCCAAGATATGATGACCCCAAGATAAACCTTGACTGAAAGGGCAAAATTTTCTCCCACTGAATAGTAAATTTGTCAAAAAATGGAGTTCTGGAGGAAGTGAAATTACTTGCAAAAACTGGTTCAAATGCATCATATAAATTCTGTTTCAATAAAAATGGGCTGAACAATTTGAAAATGTCAAAATAAGTTGTTATGGTATTCTCATAATGGAATGTTTTATATTGGAAATTTTAAAATGTTCTATTTGAATATGTTCAAAACCAAGCCAAAAGATCCACTGTTTGCTCATCTCAATACCTGAGTATTACCATGTGGTGTATTATATATATATTGGCCACACCTACACGATATGCTTACTGAGGAGTAGCTCATTACTACTGTGCAGTAGCTCATTGCAGTAGCATTGCCAGGCTCTAACCATGATGTGACATTATTGTGCAGTAGTATGAGCTATTGATCAGTAAGCATCACTAGGCAACTGTACTGGGACACTAATGGTGGTTACTGCACGGTTGTTTAGTACTTAGTTTGCAAGTACTAAGTGACTGCACAGTAACAGCTGCACAGACACCATCTTGTGTAGATATGGCCACTGTGTGGTCTGTGTGTTTTTAACATAAGGTATAAGACCATAGGAAAGTAGGGCTGGAAGGGACCTCACAAGGTCATCTAGTTTAGCCCACTGCTCAAAGTAGGATCATCCCCAACTAAACCATGCCAGCCAAGTGTCTGTCCAACCTGTTCTAAAAAATGTCCAAGGATGTCCACAACTTCTCTAGGTAGCCTATTCTAATGCTTAACCACCCTCAGAGTCAGGAAGTTCTTCTTAATCTCTGACCTAAATTTCCTCTACTGCGGCTTCAGCCTATTGCACCTAATTTTGTCCCCTGTGGCCACAGAGAAAAGCCCATTTCTATCCTTTCTATAATCATTCTCCAGGTATTTGAGGACTATTATCAAATTCCCCCCTCAGTCTTACCTTCTCCAGAATAAATTACCCTAGCTCCTTCAGCTTTTTCTCAGAAATGTTGCTTCCCATTTGTGATGCTCTTCACTGGACTCTTTCTGATCTGTCCACCTCCTTCTTGAAGCGTGGGGCCTAAACCTCCAGGTGAAGCCTCACCAGGGCTGAATAGAGTGGAGGAATCACTTCCCTTAATTTGTAAATGACATTCCTGTTAGAAAAGCCTAGTATGCTGTTGCCTTTTTTGCAACAAGAGCGTATAGTTGGCTCATATTCAGCTTAAGGTCAATTATAACCTCTAGGTTCTTTTCTTCAGTACTGCAACCTAGCCAGTCATTCCCTAGTCTGTATTTGCGCATACAATTATTCTGTTCCAAGTGCAGGACTTCATCCTTATCTTTTCTGAATCTTATCTGATTTATTGCAAAACATTTATCCTGTCTGTCTAAGTCAGGGTGGGCAATTATTTTGGGCAGAGGGCCCAACAAGCTTACTGAGTTTTGGCAAGCCATCGGGGGCCACATGACAGGCAACCCAGGGCAGATAAATATTAATTTTCTAAATTTTTTAGGGGTCCCGTGGGCCACATAGAATGGCCTGGTGGGCTGCATCTGGCTCCCAAGCCACATTTTGCCCACCCCTGATCTTAGTCATTTGGGATCATAGCCCTGTCCTCCATTGTGTTTGCAACTATACCAAATTGGTATTGTCCACAAATTTGCTAAGTATGCACTATATTGCATCATCCAGATCATTATAGATCATCATCCAGATCATTAATAGACAGACCCCGAGGGAACCCCAGATGCTACCTCCTCCCAACTAGACACTGAGCCTTTGATGATTACTTGTTGAGCACAATGATTTGAATGAATCAGTTATGTATCTGCCTTCCAGTATGTTTGTTTAGTCTATATCTCCTTAGCTTGTTAATGAGAATATTGTGGGAGACACTGTCTAAAGCCTTGATAAAGTCAAGGTATATCATACACACTGCTTTCCCCACATCCAGAGCCTGTCATTATCATAGAAGAAAATCAGGTTGGTCATACATGACTTACTCTTAGTTAATTCCTGCTGGCTGTTCCTGATCACTTGTTCTCTTGTAGGTGCTTCACAATAGATTCCTTGAGAACTGCTCCATTATCTTTCCAGGTACTGAGGTCAGGCTGACTGATACGTACTTCCCTGGATCCTCCTTTTCCCCTTTCTTAAAGATGGCCACTATACTTGCCCTTATTCCATCATCCAGGACCTCACCCAACTTCCATGACTTCTCAAAGATGATAGCTAATGGCTTGGAAAATTACTTCAACCAATTCCTTTACTACCGTGCATGCATCCCAACCAGCCCTGCCAACTTGAAATTATATAGTTTCTCTAAAAAATCCCTAACCCAGATGTGGGTAAAATATGACCTGCAGGCCAGATCTAGCCCACCAAGGGATACTATCTGGCCTGCAGTGGGTTCCTTGGTCCCACCTAGCCCAGATGTGGAGGGCAGCCTGGGCCCTGGTGCATGCAGCTGGTGCCACCACACCTCCCCCAGGTGTGCAGCAGGGCAGGGGTGGCACAGCAGCCAGACTTGGCTTCCTGGAAGCCCCTGTGACAGTGGCTCACCCTACCTGGCTACCAGTGTCTCTGCTGCCACTGCTGGACCCAACCCTGCTGCCCAGGCACCCCAGCCCATTCTCTTCTGGTTTCACATTATCATCACCCCACAATCCTGGCCCCATCCAGCCTTCCCACTCCCAGACATTGCTTCCCAACCACCCGTGGCTCCATCCCATCCACCTAGCTAAGCACACCCTTCCTATGGGGGTCCTGGGCCAGTTTCCATGGATACTGTCTGCCTGCCCACCTGCTTCATCCAGCACCCTTGGCTGGGAGTGCAGGGTGGACAGGTCTGATGTCAGATAGGATCAATTGCCACTACCTCCTGCCACAATAGGCCAGGTTAGCACTCCTCACCCAGCCTGTAACAGCTCACCAAAACAGCTTAAGTGGCCCTCCAGCCCAAATAATTGCTCACTCCTGCCCTAACCTGTGCTGCCATTACTCTTGGTTTTTTCTCTTCTTCCCTATCTTTGCTGCTAACTGTACTTATCCGGCAGTTGCCCTATTTGTGAAAACTGAAGTAAAGAAAGTATTAAATTCTTCAGCCTTTTCTGCATCTTCTGTAACTAAATGGCCTTCTGCATTCCATAAAGGACCTACGGTTTCACTGGTCTGCCTCTTACTTTTGACATACCTTTTTGCTGTCTTTTATATCGCTTTCCAGCTGCATCCCAAATCATATCTTAGCCTTCCCGAATCATATCTTGGCTTTCTCCATGCATGACCATGTAATAGTTTTATACTGTTCCCTATGACTATGTCCAGGTTTCCACTTTTCATAAACTTCCTTTTTGAAGGAATTGCTGTCTAGCTAGGCTGGTCTCCTGTTTCACATCCCATTCTTCTGATACATTGATATAGCTTGGTCCTGCACCTTTAAAAGGGCATTCTTGAAGTACAGCCAGCTCTCCTAGATTCTTTTAACACTCTAACTTGCTTTTTGTGAGTACTGCTCACCAGGTCCCTGAGTTTGCTAAAATCTGCTTTTTCTGAAGTACACTTTTTTTTTCTGTTGCTTTCCTTCCTTCCTTTAGGATCCTGAATTCTGTCATTTTGCAGTAGTTGTCACCCAAGTTGTCTTTCCTCTTCATATTCTGAAACAACTGCTCCCTGTTTTGGGCAGCAAATCAAAAAGAATGTCCTCCCCTCCCCCGCCCCAGCTGGCCTGTCTACCATATGTATGAAAGTTATCCCCAACATACTCTAAGCATCTGCCAGATTGCTTGTGCTCTGCTCTTTTCCCTCTCAGCAAATGTTCTGTTAATTAAAGTGTCTTACGAGAACCAGGTCCGGTGATTTGGAAGCTTCCATCAATTGTTTATAATAGGCCTCTTCCTCCTTTTGGTTTGGTGGCCTGTAACAGATGTTCACCATGACATCCCGCCCCCGCCCCCCGACATCCTCCTCTCTGACCTTTAACTAACAGCTTTCAACAGGCCTACCTTCTGCTTTATATTGTACCTCAAGAACAAGGGTCTATTGCCTCTATATGTAGGGAAGTAGCTTCTCTTTTTTCCCCTGCCTATACTTTCTGAACAAGCTATACCCGTATGTGACTATATTCCAGCCATGTGAACTATCCCACCACATCTCCCTAATCCCAATTACATCATAATTCTGTGATTGTACTAGGACCTCCAGTTATTCCTGTTTGTTTCCCATGCTTCTCACGTTAGTATATGAACATTTCAGGAATCTAACTGATTGTCCTATCCTCTCCCCCCAGAACATTGCTAAGGCTTTTGCTATTGCTTCCCCTTACTAAGTTTTTATCTGGGTCCCCTGACTCTTCACTTATCTCTGGGCTTTTTTCTCCAGCCTCCAGAAAAGCTAGTCTAATACCAGTCATACGTTGAAACATGTCCCTGGCTTTCCAGTTCTGAATTTCCTAGTCCGTGAATTACACTTAAATTAGCCTATTCATTTAAATTCTTTTGGTTTTACTTCTTGCCCCTTTCTCTCCTCCTCCAAGTAAAAAGTGTTAATCACATTCTAACATTTATTTATAAGAGCCACTGTTTCATAGAGAACAGTCACATTATCCTTCCCTAAAGTCTTGCCAAAAATATGATTTGGAAAATCTGATGTTTCATTTTTCCATTAGGAATCATTTCCCAGAACTTTATATTTTTATTGTAAAAAATCAGTAACAATTACACTGGAGTAATCCTGGATTCTGCAAACACATCTCTCCTTAACTTTGTTACTTGAGTAGTTCCACTGATTTCCATAGGATTACTCAAATTAGTAAAACTTGGCATATATGTATGTAAACAACCTCAGGATCAGGATTTAAGATTGGAACTAGAAGAATGGGGCCAGGCAACCAACCCTTCACCCACACTGTTCTATGTCCCACTTTGGCAGGAGACCAGAAGACTCAAATAAATTTGAAGTGAAACAGAAATTCTTAATCTGCTTGGCTGCTAGCGGGTGCTGCAAAAATGCCTACAAATAATCATTTAACCTGACATGCTCAGCACATGGAAAAGTACTTCCTGTGCTGCAAACAAATGTCTTACAAATTAGACTGAACAGACCAGTTCAGATTGCCATAAAATATCATTCATTCTTCAACATGAACCAGAAAATTGTTTCAACCACCTGAAAAATTCAGCGTGGTTGCATGTACTTAATTGTCATACAAACAAGTTATCTAACTGACAGGAAAACTGGCTTTAGCCAAGACCAAAAGTAGACTTATTACAAGAGGTGTATTTATTATTATAGTTCTGCAACTATTATAAACGCCCCTAAATTACTGTCCACTGTTAAATTTGCTGTTCTTGTAGCATTACAAATAAGCATGGGAATGGGTAGCTGAACCTAAACCACCAATTTTGGATGATGATATCCCTAAATGGATTTGTGAGCCTGTTCAAACATTAGCAGATCACTCTTCAGTAGGTGTTAGATACAGATAGACCCAAAGTAAATACCTCAGACTTTAAGGATATTTGTATTTGGATCCAAATTTTATATCCTTTGTTGTTCCTGCAGTGGGCTGAGGTAATACCTTCACCTATTCAAATCCAAATCTGAATTTTGAAGCTGTGCTGATGATTCACATAAGATCATTATTGGTATAATATCATCAGATAGTCCAAACCCCATGACTGGGTGGCAACCAATCCCATTGTAGACATGTCTACACAAGATGCTTTGCTGCACATTAGACTAATCTAATGCATAGTAGAGCATCACTGTCTATAAGTGTGCGACAATTACTGTGCATTAGATTAGTCTAATGCATTGTTTGATAGATACAGGCACTAGAAAACAGCAGATTAAACTAGTGTGCCATGCCGCAAGTGTAGAGGCTGACTAGGAGCAAATTGGTCCCAGTTGTATTGTTCTCCAAAGACCAAGGAGTTAAACTTATAGAACTTATAAAGCTTGCCTGCAGTTCTGCTGTTCCTTCCTGCAATCCCCAGGCAAACGTAACAACGTATACATAAGCAGACACAGTTCCACATAACACTCCTAAAGCTTTCCACACACCAGTCAGCCCAGGCAGCAAGGGGCCAAACTGCTGCCTGGCTCCGGGAACAGCTCCTAGCCCCCCGGGGGCAGGCGGGGAGGCAGAGCTTCCTTGTGTTGCGTGTCCGAGGGAGAGGTGCAGGGCACCAGGGACCATTCTGAGGAACCGATCCTGTCGCTGGCTGGGCTGTCCAGGCCACTATTCCCCTGTAGTACCTAGTATAATGGCAGAGGCAGGCCCAACCTGGCACCAGACGTGCCTGGCTCCGGGGGTCCTGTGCAGCACGGTTCTGCCCTGTGGTGCCTCAAGGCTTGCTGCCCCTGCATGCTTACCACACTGGTGCGGTGTTGCGTCCAGTGCACTTGCAGAGTTCCCAGGCAGAAAGCAAGGAGCAGGCAGGCACAGGGAAGCATGCACTGGGCGCACAAGCACTTGCCTGCCCCTTGCCTGCCAAGAACTTTGCAGGTGCACTGGGCGCAGGCCTGCACTGGCATGGTAAATGTGCAGGGAGCGGCAGGCTTGGAGGCACACCAGTGTGGAACCCCACTCCACCCAAACCTGCCCCAAGTCCCCTCCGCCAGCCTGAAGCTGGCACCTGGGGGAGTCTGGAGCTCTCCCTGGCTGCTGCTGAGGGGGCAGAGCAGGGCAGGAGCAGTCCTGGACAAGGCTGCTCCTGTTGGGCTCATTTTGCTCCCGAACCAGGCACATGTGTAGCCGTGCACCCAGGAGCCATTTTATGAGCCTGAATTTACTGTGCAGTAAATTTTTAAATTCCAGTGCATTAATTGTTCATGTAGATGCACCCTGTGTGAGGTCCTCAGGTTCTGTTTTATTTTCTTAAGCCCATCTCTGGTAACATTTTAAGGTAATAGCTCTAAAAGTCTGAGCACAGTAAACCTGATGTTTGTGTTCTCTCTCTCTTTGAGGAATAACTTGTGTTTTCAATTCTTCTTGCCAACAGCATGCAGGTGCCATCCTCAGGGGTCACTGAGCTCCAACTGCAGTAAGCTGGGAGGCCAGTGTCAATGCAAGCCTAATGTTTTAGGCCGCTGCTGTGACAGATGTTCAGTCGGGAGTTACGGTTTTGGATTCCATGGTTGTTACCGTAAGTGCTAAAGCTATAAAACAAACCGAATTCTTGCCTATTCCACTAACAGCATTTCATTTAAGATTCTAAGACCATGGCTGTTTTTTCTCCCAACACAAATTTCTATGCCTGTGTACTTCCTGACTCCCACAAAGAGTGGAAATGGAAGTACTAAAGAACTGAGCTAAAAAGGTGATCTAGTGGTAATTCAAGCCTGGCTAGAAACAGACAGTCCCGGAAGTCTTATAAGAGAACTTTCTTGTACACAATTTACATCCCTCTGCTAGCAAACTAAAGAGGCTTGAATAAGTCTGAGTCCTGGAGTGATTATTTATGCTGTACCTTTTAGAATTTCTAACCCATTGAAGTACATGAATGTAAAAATAAAATACATAGGTATGCCAGCCTTGCTGCTAAATGATGGCTGTAACAGGGAATCCCTGCCCCTATTACTAGGAAGGCTTGAGAGGGTAGGAAACCCGAGGCCAGGAAGGGCAGCAAGAAGTAGCCGCCTAGATGGACTGAACCAGGCCAGGGTGCTAACGAAGTAGTTAGCTGCAGCTGGTCCCTGGTGCCGGGTCACATGGCCAGAAGGAGGCCGGGCTTGTGGGGTGTTAGTCCAGTCCCTGACCATACAAGGGGTAGCCCCTGCTTGCAGCAGGGAGTGGATCTCCTGGGGGAGGAGGCTGCTGGAGACAGACAGGTAGGCATCCAAGCCACCCAGAGGATCTAGGATGAGATACTTCACAGAAGTAGGGCCTGTAAGCAACATTTACCCTGAGGGAGGGAGACTTTTTTTCGTGAAGCCTCTAGCTTGTGTTTTTGTTCTGTTTTGAACTTGAGACTGGAGGACTATATTGTGGCTATGGGGGTGGAAGAGGCTATGAACTGGGGTGCTTGGGTGGCACTCCACGGCTATCTGTGCCAAAAGCTAGCACCAAGCCAAAGGGGTGGAGGCTGGCATGGTAAGACTGGAGCCCCAAGGCAGGGCCAATATTTTGGGAGCTCAGGTTTTAAACAGTGAACCAAGTCAGAGGGTGTGGCCAGAGAAAACAGGGGCCAGGACTGCAATAGTTGAAGCCCTGACAGATGCTCAGAAGCCAGGAGCACTGTCTTAAAGGGGAAGCACTTGAGGGAAGAGCCCAAGGCCCCAGGTTGGGGACTAGCCTGGCTGGGCAGACAAAATGACCAGTAAGGCTACTGCCAGCCCCAGGGACTGCCTCCCACAATAAACTGCAATATAACATGAAGTCATAGCAAGTGAGAGACTGGAGGTGAGGTGAACTGAGAGAGAGCCAGCATACAGGCCACAGTGGGGGAACCAGGTACCAGCACGGCAGACCCCCCGAAGGCACCGCAAGACATCTCAGTCTAAAGGCATTCACTGGTAATTGGTCCAGGAACAATGCATTCAAAATGTATCTCATCCTTAACATGACCTCTTTATTTACTTTCATTTATCTAGCCTGTCAGTGCCATCCTCAAGGATCAGTGAGCACTCTCTGCGATCAAGTGACTGGGCAATGTTCATGCCGCCCAGAAGTTGATGGTCTGCGATGCAGTCAATGCCTCCCTGGATACTTTGGATTTCCCCATTGTCGACCATGTTCATGTAATGGCTATGCAGAGCTTTGTGACCCAGTGACTGGGGCATGCCTAAGTTGTAGAGGCTTCACAACTGGAAGTAGCTGTGAAAGGTAGGTTACAGGCCTTCCTGACATTAGTGACCCATAGACCTGGTGTTCTTAAGACTTGTAGCCATCACAGTGGAGCAATGTTTCTAGTATCACCTCCAACTACATTTGATTCCCCAATCCAAATGACCAGCTACCCATTTACACCTGAGTTCATTGGGCACGACCTTTGTCACCACTTCAAAAAAAGGCTTGTAATCACAGCTCTGGAATTACAGCAGAACTACTTTGCCACTGTACCCCAGGATGTCATCTAGAAAGTGTGTTTGAATGTTAGGTGATAGTTTGGTATTTGTTCCAGGATAAAGCACTGCAGTTACAAACTACTGGGTCCAGGTCTGCCTTCAGTCACAGAATTGTATTGCTGACATTAATAGCAAATACACATAAAACCAAGAATTAAACTAGGCATCACTACTGAGGGACAACTGTGTATTTATTCAGCAAGCACAAGCATAAGATGGCAGCCACAGATGAATTCTCAGCACTGTAGGGCCAGATCCAATGAGGTTGTATGTACTAGCTGCAGAAAGCATTCAACAGATGGTTATGGTCCTCAACACCTCAGAAGATTGGGCCCTCAGTGCCCTGCTACATGTGACAAATGCTACATATACCATTCATTTGTGAGTCTTAAAAATCTTTTAGCTGCTAAGTATTATAATAAGTTTTCAATATCAGTTTTATTACTATGCATTTATAATCATTGCTGAGAAGTTTAAGGGAACTTTTTTTTTCTCTCCTCATTTTTATCATTTCCAGATGACAGTCAAATTCTTTCCCGCACATGTATCTAAAAAACGGTGTGCCTCCTTTTTTCATTCATGCAGCCTTATGGACTCATTTTGTTTTGCAAAATATATTAAAGACGGTGTAGATAAATTTACTGTACTTACACACTGTATATGTGTAATTCTTACATTATTGATTCACATAGTATCAGGGGAAGTGGAAGATTGAATAAAAAGTATTGGCCAAACTCTCTAGAACATAAAATGCATAACTAGAGATTTATTGATCCAGGTTTTGGGGAGACAGCATTGATTTTAATTCCTGGAATCTATTCAAGACCAGACACTTCTGTACCTAACAATGGAAGTAGTATTGCAGTGACAACTGCTGTCAGATTAAAAAAGAACTAATTAAATAAACCAATCTACATGCAATGACTGAGGAGCACATTTGTCAAGAAGCAAATTTAATATGCTTTTGTGTTGACTGTTTTGACAGATGTATTGATGGTTATTATGGGAATCCTCTAAAAAGAGTGCCTTGTTGTCCATGTATGTGTCCAGACTCTCCTACAAGCAACAGATATTTTGCACATTCCTGTTACCAAGATTCTCAGACTTTGCAATTAGTCTGCAATTGTCTCAAGGGCTATTCAGGTATGACACAAAATATAGTTTGTTTTTAATAATATCATTGTTCTTACTAAAAAGCTGAAAAATTACAACTATTTCTAGTTTATCCTCTCAGGGATATTGCAATCATCAGAATAACATAGATAAATAAAGTTAATGGCTGCTTGATTTAAAAACAACAGCCCAGTAGCCCTGCAATTTAAGTTCTAGCAAGCAACTAAAGGGAAAAAAATGGATGCAATGAAGCAACCTCCCCCCACCTCCATTTTGACTTTCACTTATTTGTAGATAAATCTGTTGTCTATTCTACATATTTCTTAAATGTAAAGCTCATATTTTCTATGCTCGCTGCCCAATTTGAGACTTCTACAGGGAAATGTTTAGCGGATAAATTCTCATAGCTTCACTGAAGTACTCAAAATTCATACTAGCAGGGGATCTCTTCTTTAGGGCCTCATTTTCAATGGTGCTGAAATAAAGAGTGTGAGAGATGCAAGTAGGCATCGTCCCTGAAAAAATAAGTTTGGGGTATGCAAATCAGAACTGCTGCCAAAATTTGAGCCACTCTAATTAGTGGACTGCTTTGCAAAGTGTGGATTACATTGTCTTCCCATAAGGGAATCTCTTTATAGATGTAGATTTTGACCTGATGCTTCATTCGGAGCAGGGGCTTTCCTTACTTTGAGCTACATTTGCACAATTGGCTGCTTCATTCTCAATTATCTTGCATGTTACTATTTTTTGTAGCAAGCTAACTCTGTATGTCTTAATGTCATATGTTAGTCTGAATCTCTTGGAGGGGGAGCTAACAAGCTTTCTCATTCCTCTGTACATTAGAATGAAAATGTCTTTTATTACTGGGATGGAAAGCAAAGGTAGATGGAAAGGGTTGCCTTAAATGAACACTCAAACAGAAAATAAAATGAGTTGAAGTTTCCATCAAGCAATCATCTTTAGAAAAAGCATAGTTAATCCTTTCTCCCTCAGCAGCCTCATGATAGAAACAGTAGTGCTGGACCTACTTGTTTCATGCTATTCCCAGCATGAAATTAGGACAAATCCTTTGTTTTCAATTTTTGCTGCCAGCTTCTGTCATCATATCCACTTTTACATAGTCAAAATTAAATGGTAAGACACCCAAACACTGGGCCTGTACTCTTTACTTAAGTCAAGTTCCCTTTCAAAACAGGGGAGTAAATGCTGTGGGATTATACTTAGCTTAGCCCGCATTTGTCCAGAGAATTTCTATCATAATAATTATTTTGAATCGAGACATACACCTTACACAGGGGTTCTCATAAATTAGATCCCAGACACCATCCGGGTAAACAGCATGTGAAGGGGGCTCCTAAGACTCATGTGTACCAAGCCCATGAGCCAGTCAGAAGGTTGAGTGAGGTGTCAAAGACCACCCGCCCGTCCCACTTGGAAAATAAGGTAACAGTTGCCTCTATATTGAGGAAGGCTTAGGACAGCTGCAGGTGGAGGAGTTCTTTGTGATGCAGCTCCCTTAGATCTATAATAAAATCAGAGAGCTAGGGGAAGAAGGCCCAGAACCAGTGAAGAAACACACTTCCTGAAAATGGCCTCCAGCAAGGTTCCCTCTAAGGTACTCATGTGCATGGCTGCGCATAAGTAAAAGGCTGACCGTGCACAAACTTTTTTAGGCTGTGCGCCCATCAGGATAGGAGCTGGGCTGCAGTGTGGGACACTTACAGAAGATAAGCTCCTCCCCGAGGTGAGGCAAGGTGGGAGCCTGGCAAGGGCAGGAGCCTGGCATGGGCTCCGCCGACTGGAGGGAACTGCTCCGTTCCCCACACTTCGCCTCGGGGAGCAAGGAGGCACGTGGCATTAGGGCCGGGGAGGGGAGCAGTTTCCTGGAGCCGGTGGAGCCTGCGGAGCAGTTCCCTGGAGCGGGCAGATCCTGTGCTGGCCCCAGTCTCCATCCCTGCCTTGCCTCACCTCAGGGAGGAGTCGCTGCCTGCCTCGAGTGAGGCTCATCTGGCTCTGGGTAACTGCTCCACTCCCTGGCTCTGACGCCACAGGCCTCCTCGCTCCCCGAGGCAGTGCTGGGGAGCGGAGCAGTGTCCCAGAGCCTGTGCCGGCCCCCTAGCCTCCAGGCCCCAGCCTCCACTGCCTGCTCCAGGTAAGGAGTGAGGAGCTTACCTTCAGTAAGTGTCCTGCGCTGCACCAAAGCGGCACGTTCATGGACCACTACTCCTTACAGGGAACATTGGCCTCCAGCATGTCCCTTAGATGGTTCATAGACACTGGCTGTGTCTACACAAGACACAGACTGCACAGTCATTACTGCACAGTCATTTAGTACTTGTATAAACATACATGCTGCTGCTGTTTGTGCTGCAGGAAGTGTGCAGCCCTGCACGTGCATGCTTGTCTGGATGCGCCCAGAGATTTCAAGTAGGAATCCATAACATTTAAAGCATTCTGACCTGTTGTGCTCTTTCTGAGTTCTTTGCAACAGAAGAATTGTGCTCTCATAGTCAAAAAACAAGTACAAGCTAAGAGCTGATATTTTCAAAGGGGTGCCTTGAGTCTAACAAGGTTGAAAACCATTGTTGTAGGCACTTCTTTGGTCAGAGGTGCTGAGTGAGGGTGGGTAGAGCTGCATATGTTCAACCTTTCTGCTGTCTGGGTCCATGTAATCTTAACCTGGTGGCCAATTTGAATGCAACAACACCAAACTGCCTGGTATCATTTTACTCTAGAACCTCGCACCGACACAGACAGGGAGAATTTTCTAACACTTTTAAGGGAAAAAAAAAAGAAGAGTTTTATGTGTATTCACAGCACTCAGCTTTTTTTCTTTTTTTAACTTTCCTTTCTGGTAGGCAGTCGATGTGATGAGTGCCCTAGTGGATTCTATCTGAATGCAAGAAGCCCCAGGACTCAGTGTTTGCCCTGCTCCTGCAATAATAACATTGATATGACAGATCCAGAGTCCTGTAACAAGACTACAGGAGAATGCTTAAAATGCTTAAACAACACACATGGGCCCAACTGCCAATTCTGCAAACCAGGCTACTTTAGATCTGCCCTTATTCAGAGCTGTAGAAGTAAGTAAACAATTCAGTAATAAACAGATATTGCCACCAAGATTGTGCCTTAAGGAACTTGTGGTGCACAGAGAACGTGGCTTTTACAGAGCTAATAAGACACCTCTTAGGAACTGAGCAACTCATACTATATTGGAAAAATGCCTATTAATGACACTACTACCATGCTAGAACTGTCAGTTAAGTTCTATTATTGCCATTCTTAGTCACCCTTTTGGGTTTCTTTACACTGTACATGTCTCACAGGAGGCAGTTTTCTGAAGTGATAATGCTATACTGTGCTCTTGGAAAACAAGCACAAGCTCACTCTCTTCAGGGAGGAATCAGAATGAAAGGAATTAAATTCATTTAAAATTCTGGTATAGTTAGTTATTCTCTGCATAATAATGGACTTTCTCTTTCCAGAATGCACTTGCAATCTTTCAGGCGTGAGCCCAGCAATATGTCCATCTGAAAATGAAGTTTGCCTCTGCAACCCAACAACTGGAGCCTGCCCTTGCTTACCTAATGTGATAGGTTCATTGTGTGACCAATGCGCTCCTGGCTACTGGAACCTGGGTAGCAGAAAAGGATGTCAGCTCTGTGGCTGTGATCCAAAAAACTCTCAAACTAACCAGTGCAACCAGGCAAGATAACGGTTCTCTCACAGCTCACATTTGGCAATGACATGTTGAAAGGACACAATCCAAGACTCTCTCATAGCTTTTTTTCGAATCTTTGTTTTGCTCACTATTAACAACAGCCTCTTAGAAATCTTAAACTGCCAGAAATTGAATCAAATGTGTCATGTTTTGGTCCATCATGCATTACGGACTGCCTTGTTGTGATGGGATTGCTCTTGAGCAACGAGTTCTTTAAGTTCTTCCATATGGAGACAAGGTTCCTTGGATGAATCTGATATCTTTTATTAGACCAACCCAAATAGTTGAAGAATAGTTATTAAGCAAGTTATCAGGTTCAAAAACACTTTGTCAGGCTAAGGAAGTTTCAGCAGTTGGTGTGTGCTCTTCCTGGATGGAATGAAAAGTAAAAAAGCCAGAGGCTGGGCTGCGGAGTCAGATGTCAGGCAGATTATAATGTGTCAAAAATCCAATGTCTATATTTAGTCCATGATTTTTAGTATATAGGAGGTTGATGAAATGGAGTTCGTAGGCTCGTCTCTGGGAAGTGTTGTGTAAGTTTCCTTTGAGGATCAGGACTGAGAGATTGGAGGGAGAGTGGTTTTCTTGTGAGAAATGTGCCCCCAGTGGTAATTGGGTATTTCTGTCTGATAGATTTCCAGTGTGTGTTCATTCTGGTGCGCAGTTGTTGTTTGGTCTCTCCTACATATTTTCCATCAGGGCATTTGGTGCATTGGATGAGGTATA
>JAGPOW010001296.1:117129137-117153385 GCA_030014935.1 Caiman crocodilus
TGGCAAATAGATTGATAACTACTGATATAAAATATGCATAAGGAAGGTTCCCAATTTATACTGCATGTGCATTCAAGGCCCCAAGTGCCCATTCACTTTGCTTCCAAGCATATGACAGTACCATTAATAGACTGGCTGGCTGCTCTCTGAACACCTCAGGAGCTCATCTTTAGCTGAATGCCAGCACCATGTCAGGTTATTTCCTCTGTACATTTATGGTGGCTTTGGGGAGTGTATGATGTGGACAGGGTGAGGCTAAAAGCAGTGGGAATCCATGCATTGTCTATTTTGCAGAAAAGCCTACAGAACAGTGGTTTAGTAACGTAGAGACTTCTCCTAAGTATTCATTTGGCTGGCAGTCTGAGAAATGCCAGCATTTAAATGATTAATTAAATTAGAACTGCTGGAAAGGCAAGAAAGCCAATGTCCTCAAATGAATGTTCCCAATATATAAATAGTCATTAAATTAACAGCTCTGTCCCTGGGGTTTGTAGCAGTTGTGACATTAAAACATGATCAATAAGCTTTTCTGGAATGTAAATCAAGTCTGTGGTAAGATGCTGCTTCTAAAATAGAATAACTCTGAAACCTTACCATCCCATGCTCCTTCCGATTCATAAACTATGCATTTTAAAATGTATGTGGACTAGTTCATGAAGATGCAAATCGTTGTAAATCATTCACACAGTGCAATTCTTCATTGTAAAACAGTCTTTCCATCAAGTACATGGGGACAAGCCAGAGTCTAGGGGCAGAGAAGTTAAGGTGTCTGTCTTACTACAGTTTCATAGGCATGTTTTCAAGGCCCTGCTCTGGACTTTTACTGAAGGGAGATCCCTCCTATGGAGGATCCCAGGGCTGTCTGGAGTTTGTTGAAACCTTCACAACTTTTTCTTGGAATTTTTAGTTTTGTAAAATGTTTGGGTTTCAGAAATCAGTTCTCCTTAAGCTGTTTATTAAGCTATTGTTTTTTAAAGTAAATACTTCATTTTTGCTCCAAACTTTTGTGTTTCCAACATATATGAAAATTTGAGCTAAATAAGCAGGAAAGATTCGGATTTGAAAGGACTTGCCATGCTTTTGGGCTTAACAGACAAACAGTATTTTTTTAAAAGAGAACACCCTTTGCCATGAAACTGCATTTTTTTCAGAGTCAAATGAAACTCAGAAATTTCAGCAGTATGTCTAAATTAGGCCCGACTTCAGTAAAACATTTATTTAACTTTCAGAAATTCTGCTAAATAGGGAAGGGATTAAATGTCAGAATAAGAGTTACAAAACTGATCATTTCTAGTGGGTGTTACATTTCTCCCATACCAAGCTCAGAACAGCATAAATGATAGAATATGCCATTCCCCTCTAGCCCGTAATGACATCAGCTGCTGAGCTATTGATGAGTATAAATCAGTAGCTGTCAGAACCATTAATCAGAGCTCATTCATACCTTTCTATCTTTAACTGGCTATATCGCTTGTGTTTCCAAAAATGATGCAGGTGCCACCCAATTATATTCATTTTCAGCTCTCATTAGTTGGCATCAATAAATCTTGCTAAAATTAAAACACTCTCCCTGGCTGAACAAAGGTTCACAAACCTGACTGAGCAAATCACAGTTCCTGCTGCCTTCTGGGGTATAATTTCCCCTACCATTCACAGCCAAGCCCAGATGACAGCTTAGTTCAGCCTAGCATTTATCTAGAATGCATTTATTAAATACAATAATTATTATCAGCCTTGCCTATATAAAATGTTATTTCTGTTTGTGTAGAGTCTTTCACCAATATGAGAAAGTATTACCAAACATCATCATCTGCTGAAGAGACAATCAGTGGAATAACTGCTTTGATTAGGGACTCCAGAAACACCAGAGATAAAGTACTCACTATGTTAGATGATCAGGCCTCAAAAAAGATTTACATGTTGGAACAACTCAAGATGATCAAGACTCCAGATATCCATAAATTTATTGAAAAGGTAAAGGGTTGTGGTTTTCTTTAAGTGGAGAAAGAAATAAAATACTAGGTTTTGCTGTTGCCAGTCAATAACACGGATCTAAAGGAGTTATTTTTAAGGAAATTTTACATTTATTTTAAATTTTAAAAAGGAGACCTTGTTGGGGCAGGTCTCAATCTAAGCATCATCATTAAAATACCTGGCCAACATGGGCATGCTGGCCAACTTAATCTTTCATTCTTCTTGTGGTTCTTGTGATAAGGCCTTAAAAACAGGCCCTGTCTGCTCAACATGGACATCAAAGCCCTACCGAGTCCATACGTAATCGTGTCACAGAATCTGAGCACTGCTCAGCTGCCTAGCATGGCTTCAAGCCTGGTTCCCAACTGTAGCATAGGTTTGACTTTAACTGTATTTCATAACAAGGCTAAACTGAGCTGGGCTGACAGTTTCTTCATTATTATCCCTTAGGTTTTTTCACATGATTAAGGTTTGATCTGTTTTAAATATGAACCACCTTTGTCACCAGGCTGCGGTAAGATGGAGTGCAAAGACAGAGTAGTTAAAGTTTTTGACTACAACTTCAGAAGTATGAATTTGAGTTCCACTCAGGTCTAGAGCCCGAGGCTACCTCCAGGTGACCCAGCTTTAAATTGATTTGGGCAGGAAAGTTCAAGGTAGTCAGACATGAATACTAGCCATACTATGTCTTTATGCGGGGTTGGCAACAGAACCTGGTGTGCCTTAACAATACTGGCACAATGGGTTGCTGAACTTGGGATGATCTTTTACCCAGTGAATAATCAAGTAGTCACTAGATTTAGGGTTGACAAGGCAGTCAGTATTTTCAATATACCAGTCAATTGACTGCATATTTTTGACAGGTCAAAGATTATAGCAATTTTACCAAAAAACCTACATTTTTTATAGTTTTCTTGACAGAAATATGATTTTGTTGTTTTCCGACACATTTCTTAATGGAAAATTTGTGTTTTTTCTGTGTATTATTTGGACCTACTGGCAATTTTTTACAATGTTTGACCAATATTTGACTGGTCAAGTGATTTAACTTTATTTAACTTGGTATTTGTCAAATACCCAAACTTAGATAGAGTCTTTGATGTAATTGTATCTATAATGTAGATTAGACCTAAAGATTCATTGGCACTTTCTGTATGAGTAGCTATGTTGACTAGCATTCTTGGTCAAGGATCTTCACTGTATCCACCATTGCATTGTTTTGTGTGCTACGTATGAGCTGAGTCTCAGCCCACTGTCCTAAAGAAGTGTCTCAGTGGCAGTTTGTTTATATAACTTGAGAAATATGTTTGTATCCTTCAGGAGGCAGTCCAATGTCCCTTACCCCCCCAGCCTGCTCCCCACAAGTGTTACATTTCAGAATCATAAAGACTCCACACTGCTTCCTAATATTTAATATTGTTTTATTTCAGATTTGTGGACTAGCAGGAAACCTGCCATGTGTTATAGCAGCTTGCGGAGGAGCTTTATGTCGAGATAGTTATGGAAACAGGCAGTGTGGTGGGCCATCCTGTAATGGAGCACTTCCTCTCTCTACGAGTGCAGTCAAGAAAGCTGTGGAAACAGATATGCTGTTAAAAAAAATGACTAGCTGGCTACAAAAACCTGAGAAGCAGGTACTGTACCATCAAATCTATCCTATTCTGTGAATTTATTGGCAGGTAAAAAAAAATGTAGTGATTCACACAATAAGCATGAGTCATTAAAATTGTCATGTCCATAAACTAAGTGCACTATTAGTTTAAAAGAGACAGTGTCAAAATTAGTGAGCAACTGGTTATATACTATCATTGTTTTCTAAAGCAAATCTCTGTGGCTGCTTGTACATGTGACAGGGTAAGTTTAGTCGCTAAATTGAAATAGTGGGTTTTTAATTGGTGCGTTTTGAATTGTGCTGATTAAAAATCCATCATTTCAATTTAGGGGATTCTGTCATGTCACAGCGATTGGCCTCCCATCAGTTCACTTGCCTTGACCCCCCCCCCCACCTTGGGACGGCTCCACCAGAAAAAAAGAAAGTGGTGAGGGACATGATCCTTTTTTCCCCCAGAGCCTGCCCACAACTCCCACAGCCGGTGGATAAGCTGCCAGCGGGCCCTGAGCTGCGGGGGGCCTGGCCCTTCCTTCCTCGGCGGCTGCATCCCCCAGAACCACCCAGGTGGGCTGCTAGCAGGTGGGTGCTGCCTGGGGGGCACCACTGCCATGGAGGGAAGGACCGGGCCCTGCTGCAGCTTAGGACCCACTGGCAGCTAGCTCCTCAGTTGCGGAAAAGGCAGGCAGGCTCTAGGAGAAAAAAAGAAAAAGATAAGGCCCCTTGCCACTTTTTTTTTTCCTCAGTGGAACTTGCCTGCAAGAGCTGCCACTGGGTTGCACAGCCCCTGAGCTGCGCAGGGCCTGGTGCTTCACTCTGTGGTGGCAGCGCTCCCTGGGACCTCCCAGGCAAGGTGCTAGTGGATGGCTGCCACCTGGGAGCCACTGCCACTATGGAGGGAAGGTCCAGGGCCCCACACCGCTCAAGGGCTGCTTGGTCCACAGACCGCTCACACCCTGGCTGCAGGAAAGGCAGGTAAACTCCAGCACTCTGTGCACCGTCTCCACCGCCTTCCCGCCTGGGACAGCCCAGGAATGGGCTCGCTTGCCCCTAAGGTAGTGCAGAAAGGTGGCTTCAGGGCAGCTGGGTATGCCGGTGGTGGGAGAAGGCAGCAGAGATGGCACATGGGGTGCTGGAAGCCTGCCAAGCCCAAGCTTCCCTGAGCACATCTGGGCTTCCAGCACCCCATGCACTGTTGGAATTTGTTATATAGCGAACTAAAATACATTGGATGGGTTTTACTTTGCTACGTAACAAGGTAATTTACAATCTGAATCCTCATTACATGAAGGTTCAGGTGTAGGTTCTCCAAACAGAGCACCATCATTAACTTCTGTCAGCTTGCACCAGGATCAGGGCTGGGCTGATGATACAGCCAAGCCCCAAGCCCAGTGCTGGGCTGATGCATCCCAGTCCTGCCCTCAGTGTTGCCTTCAGAATGAGAGGGGTAGAAAGAAGGGGAGGGAGTTCCATCTGGGGTTAGCCCAGCCTGCACTGGAGGGTGAAGTGGGTGGATTGGAGTCCCCCCACATTATTCTTCAGTCCACTTGCCCCACCATCCAGAGCAGACTGGGCAAACCCCAGATGGAACTCCCTCCCTCCTTCCCTTCCCCCCTCCCATTCTGAAGATAACACCGGAGTTGGGGTGAGGGGAGGTTCACACATGCAGCTACTCCAAACTAAAACTCAATCCCCCAACCCCCAGACTCAACAGCAAACATCTGTTGGGTCTGGGGAAATACTGTAAGTCATGGCACTTCATGCAAAGTGTCATGAGTTACAGTGGGGAGCTACATATCTGTCAGCACCCTTCATGTAGTCAGCGATCCTTTAATGACTATACACAGAAACAGTAAAACTATGTACAAAGGGCTGTCAGCATTGTGCATGGATTAAACTGAAAAAAATATTACATATGATTTGTTCGTGCTAGTTTCTTTTAGTCCTAGTCTTTAAAGTTCTGCATTTCAGGGAGAAATGTGTTTGTTAATTAGCAACGCATCTTTTAGTTTCTCTGAGCCTCAGCTTCCATGTTTCTAGAATACAGAAAATAGCTATACTCTCTCAGGGATATTGTGAGAATCAGTTAATATATGTGAAGCATGATATGAGAGAAGCAGCAGAAATGGAAGCTATTGTCATTGTCCTTGTGATTAGATGGAAACTGAATTTCCTTTCTCCTTGAATTTCAGAAAAGCATTGCTTGAAACTTTATATAAAGCAGAGTATGGCTCCTAACAAAGAAAATATTTGTTTTGTTCTTTAAACTGTTAGATCATTACTAATTAAAGAAAATCCATCAATCCAGTTGATTACAATGAATGGAAACTTACAACTTTTAAAGGAATGTTTTTAAACTCTGATAGCCTTGACAGTGTCCCTTTAAATCTAATTTTAACATTAATTCCAAGCAGATGGGGGGGAAATATCATTACAAGTTGTATCTTTTCTTTAATATGAATTTCCATACAGTATATAATTGCAATATTGAGTGACGTACAGCAATTTGTTTTAGAGCTGTAGGCTTTTTAACTTCAATATAGCAACTTTTGAGCTGTGTTTGGAAATGGAAGGAAGATGTTGTTTAGTCTTTGGTGTTTGGTCCAAATGAAGCTAATGCTGTAACTCCCACTAAGTTTCGTGGGACCAGCATTTGTCCCTGAGTCTTGTATAAGGATTGGCTTAGTGGTTTCAAATGGGACCTACGTTTGCCAAGCAATGATATTTAAACACTAAAAAATGATACTACTATATCTAAAAATATTTCCAGATTAGAAACATCAGAAAAATGGCAGAAGACACCAAGTTGAGAAGCTCACGGTTGCATGGGAAACTAGAGAAAGCTAAGAATCACATTGATATGGACAGAGAGATCACAAAGGAATTCATCAGGAAAGTGAAAGACTTTTTGTTAGGTAAATAAGCAAGGAAAGTTCTTCTTTGACTCTCATTTCTTTGGTTAATCTCAATATAGTATGGCATTTATCTCTCCAAGCTGTAACATGATGCTTCACCATGTGCAGCTCCAGAGGGCACTGTCTTTTCCTCCTGTGAAAACAGCATTCAACATCCTTGTCTGATCTGCTATCTTTTATTAGATTTGAACAACCTATTTCCTCATTTTACTGTTTCCCAGATTTCCCCCTACTTTTGGCATCTGAGTATTTGGGATTTTTTTCCCCCTCAGAGATCTATTAAAAGTCCTGGCTGTCACCATGTATTAGGGTGTTTCATTTGAAGCATGTATATCCACTGACTGCTGGCTCACATGAGTCATGCACCACTGGGATATTTTTTTCCCCTCCAATCAAGCTAACAAGGCCCGTAGCAGTCTTTCCAACTTCTATCTCCTGGACAGAAAACACGTTATCTCTGAAGACCCATATGTGGAATGTGAGAAAAAATAGCTGATGGGGAGAGCAGCCAGGCCAGGGCACAGGGGACACTAATCCTTCCTTTCCCCATTATTCCTGCAGTACTTATGTGCATGATAGTGTACTGGCCCAGCCTTGAATAGGCCCTTGAATAGGCCAGCAGAGTGTGGCTGTGAGGGCAAGTCAACAGAGGAGCACATTATTGATCCGTATGCCACTCTAGCAACTGTAACATGCTATTCAGGTGGTGCAAAGCAGCTGAACCTGGTACTTTTGTCTACACGTACAGGACATCTGCATCCCCACACTTGGGCTCCTGCATGGAGACCAGATTTCACCTTCCATTTGTGTGAGCATCTGAGCATCTTTTGTATTGAAGCCTTCCTCTAAAGCACTTTCAAGGCACCAGGCTGACTGTAAGATCAGGAAAGCAACTGTAGTGTTTCCACACACACACACCCACCACCACCACCACTACCACCACTGAATATTCTTGCCTGCCTTCCTTGCTTCCTCCCTCCCTCTGGGAAGTTGAAAGCACACAACAATGAAGTGTGGTCTACTGTTATGATTTTATTCTGAATTCAGGTGTGGATCCAGGATTTGGCAAAGTGGGTATGGAAGCAGCCACTTGTGCTGCAGAGGTGCCTGCACTGTGCTTCCAGCCTCCTCCTCCCCACTTCCCTGTACCTACAAGTGTGGGTAAGACCACAACAGCAAAGCCTCTGGGGACTTTTCTAAAGAAAATCTCCTCTTCCCCTTTGTATTCAGAGGCACATCTCTTTCCATCCCTTGCCTGCTGCTACTACTTTCCCCACTATCCTGGGCCAGGGAAGCTTCAAACCTTGTCTTGCAAACTCCAGCTGGGCTATGAGGGCACTGGGCTCAGCCAGGATAGAGACACTGGTAACATCAGAGATGGGCAGTAGAGCATTCCCACTCCCTACCTCCTAGGAGTAGGCATGGGAAAGGGGAACCTCTCTCCTTTACTGCTGTCACTGTTCCCAGTTGAGCCCATCCCTGCGTAGCCTGGCTGGAACAGGCAGCAATGGTTCTGAAGCTTTATCAGCCCCCAGGACAATGGGAGAAGCAGTAGCAGCAGGTACAGGGGGGAGGTAGGAGAGGGGAGGGGACCTGCCTCTGAGCATGGAAAGGAAGGAGGGGGATTTTGAAAAGTCCCTTCAGCTCCCAGGTCTCCCAGGCAACTCCACACCTAAAGGCTTCATATGCACACATTGAAATTTCTCATTTGCACAGCATTCACCTCTGTGACCCTTTGAACTAGTGCAGGGGTGGTCAATTATTTTGGGTGGAGGGCCACTTACCAAGTTTTGGCAAACTGTCAAGGGCTGCATGGGTAGCCCCGCCCCTCAACAGGTGCCCTGCCCCCTGGCCAACATGTTGGGACTTGAAGTCCTGCCCCTAACATCTGATCTTTGCCACTGGAAGTCCTCCCCCTTGCCCCTGGAAGTACTCCTTTGGGGAAGAGGGTTTGCCATCTTACAGGGGGAAAAAAAACAAATTGACATACTAAAAATCAAACACCCATAATAATATATATTAATTTAATTTAAAAATATTTTTATTCTGACATGTGGATGTTTGTGGTGTATTTACAGAAGTGATTGCATATGGGGGCTTGTGGGGATGTGTGTGTGTGGGTATGGATGTGGGTATGGGAGCTATGTATGCAGAGTGGCCAGGCAGGAATGTGAGGAAAGTGGCAGCGGGGGGGGCAGTGGGAGTGAGCAGGAACACGGGGCCTACACCAGTGTCCCAGGGCCAGTGCAGCAGGGCCCAAAGCAGGGCAGTAGAAGTGCGGGACGTGGGCTGGCAGGAGACTGAGGAGCTGGGCTAGGCTGCACCAGCAGGGAAAGCGGGGAGCTAACCTGGCTCTATAGAGACCCTGCTGTCTGGGATCCCCCACTCCTGCCGCCCTGCTCTGGGCCCTGCCGGCCCTGGCCCCAGGACACCAGCGTGGGCCCTCCGCTTCCTCCTGGCTGCTGTTGGCTCCCGTGCACCCATGCCCAGTGCTCCTGCCCCAGCCCCATGGTACAGGCAGGCAGCAGCACACAGCCCTGACCCCACGCTCCCCAGCAGGGAACGGGCTGGTGCTCATTGCAGGGGAAAAGTGCTCCCACCCCTGTGGCCGGTGCTCCATACTGCAGCCACTCACAGCCTGTGTAGGGCTGTCCTGCCTCTCCACCACAGCACCGCCATCCTGTGGTGCAGCAGTGGCAATGGAGAGTAGGCACAGGCAGCCCCGCGTGGGCTCCAACCAGCTGCAACATGAGGTGCTGGCCACGGGGAAGGGGAGCAGCTGCTTTTCCCCTGCACTGAACACCAGTTCATTACCCACTGCCACTGCTAGCCTGGGTGGTGGAGATGCAGCAGAGAGGCAGGACAGCCCTGTGCAGGCTGAGTGGCTGCAGCAGGAAGCGCTGGCCATGAAGAGGGGAGGCTGCTTTTCCCCCATGATAAGCATCAGCTCATTCCCCGTGGGGAAACATGGGGTCAGGGCTGTTCACTGCTCCTCATCTGTACTGCGGGGCTGGGGCGGGGGCACTGGGAGTGAATGAATGGGCATGTGGGAGCCACCAGCAGCTGGGTGGGAGCGTGGGGCCTGCGCCAGTGTCCCAGCACCAGCAGGGCCCAGAGCAGGGCAGAAGGAGCATGGGGTCCTCACCAGCAAGGGCTCTATGAAGCCAGGTCAGCTCCCCTCTCTCCCTGCTGGTGCAGCCCAGTCCAGCTCCAGAGGCCCCTGCCAGCCCATGCCCCATGCTCCTACTACCTGGCACTGGTCCCAGGACACCAGCACAGGCCCCTTGGTCCCACTCTCTTCCACTCCCCTCCACCCCCACTGCCGCTTTCCCACCCGCTCACTGGCTCCTGGCTGCATGGCCACACCATGGGGCTTATCAGGAGCTAGCTCAGCCCTGAGGACTAGGGCGATCCCTGCAGTCCTCCTCTTCCTCCCTTCTTACCTGAATTTCCCGCGCTTGAACAGCCACGAGCAGTCCCATGGACTGAAGCCAGAAGCCCCTGCTAGGTAGGGGCTTCCAGCCGGGCAGCAGGCAGGGCCAGGTGGGTCCTGCTGTTGCAGGAGCCTGCTGGGGCTTCCCCTGGGTTCTACAGCCCCTAGCTCCTGTCATCTTTGACAGGAACCAGGGGCAGATAAATATTAATTTTCTAAATTGTTTAGAGTCCCTGCAGGCTGGATCTGGCCGGCAGGCTGTATTTTACCCACCCCGATCTAATGGGTGAAAGAAATGAGCTTTTCTGTGTTGTAGCCTGATGTTGAAGGACCAAGTTCTAAATTGCAGCATTCATAACCTGGTTCAAGTCCTTTGTCATCCTTTTCTGACAAAACTAAGAGCAGCACCTCACAATTATTATATTGCATTATGAAAAGTTAGAGAGAATTCTCTTGCTCTCTTGCTGTGCTTATCTACTTTATTGTCTGACATAACTCAGAGGATGTAAGACACAGCACTAATGTTTAAGCCTAATGATTCACTTTACCCTGTACTCTGCCCCAATTTTTTCAAGATGAGAGTGCATCTCCAGAAGACATAGAGAAGGTTGCAAATCATGTTTTACATATAAACCTCCCAAGGACTGCACAGCAGCTAGGAAATACACTTGAGAAAATTAGAAACCTCATCATACACTGTGAGAACTATGAAATAAATCTGGACAAGCTAAATAAACAAGTGGAGGAAGCTCAGACGCTCTTGGTGGAAGCTAAACAAGCAGAGTGAGTAGAATCTTCTCTTGCTGATGCAATGAGTCTGGATAAAATTGCAATGCATACAATACAAACATATTAGTGAGGTCACATCAGTACATAGGGAAGGGGTTATGCTGGCTATAAAGAAGATAAAGCTCAGGGCTTTGAACACAGCAGGTTTTATATTTTCACGTTCACTGGAGCCTCTCCAGTGGTAATGATCCATGTCCTTTCTCACCACATACATCTGCCTAAGTCAGAAAAGGTTACATCTTTGCTAAATCTTGACTCCTCTGTCTGCTGAACTGGGAACTGTTGAGACCTTATATCCAGGCTATGGGGAGGTTTGTTTCCATCACAGGAATTTTGGGGGTGGAAGGCAGAAATTTTGTTCACATCCTGGGCTACTCCTTAGCCACCTGTAGCATCAGCCTTTAACTTTAACTTCTTTAAAGAAGCAGGTAGTTATTGCATTTTGCTTTGGGAGACCCACAATTCCAGGGTTTTTTGAAAGAGCTGATGAATGCTGTTTGGTCAGGGATATAGGGCTCTATTGATGCATTTCTGGATTCATCTGAGGATGTGACTTATTATGCTAACATACTGCAATTATTTATTTAGGGAAGCAACTAAAGCTCTTCCTTCTTCTGATGAAATGCTAAATAACCTGAAAAAGGCTAAACACACTCAACAGCAAACTAAAGACATCGTCAACGGGTTGAATGGAGACCTACAGGGAATCGGAATAAAAATCTCCCAGGTATTTCTGGGTACAGTTTTCTTAAACTCTTTTTTCTAAAACAAAGGTTGCAATAGCTTGAAGATCTCAAGGATAGATTGGTGTAAATGTACACTAAATGATAAGAGAATCTGGCCCAGTTATGGTCCCCAATCCACTTTAGAAGAGTCATCTTGTTAATTGTTTGGTAATAATATCCTTCAGTAGTGAGGAAACATGTTGTGTAAAACTCATTGTTTTTCTTTAGGCTGAGAATCAAGTAAACAAGGAAAATGATGAACTGGAAGACTTGTCAGAAAAGAAATCTCAGTTGGACAATGAAATTGCCACATTACAGGCAAAAATGGTGACTAACAAGGACCAAGCAGCAGAGGCAAAAGCAGATGCAGAAAGGGCACAGGAAACAGCTCTGGACTCTGATAAAGTAAAGAATTCAAAAGGAAAAAAAAATGTTCCTTCCTACATGGTTTGCAGTATTTTTCAATACAACATGTAGCAGCATAATCGTGTTTCTGTGCTCCTCTTGAGATTAAACTGTTCTCTTATGGCAGATCCAGAAGCATTTCTTTCTAATTTAATTTAACCAGCAAATTATAGTCCTGCTTGCATATAGCAGTATAAATTAACACAAATCTTGAATCTTTTTGTGATACAAATGATTGCACTAAACAGAACTTCATGTGATATTGGAAGTCAGTAGGACTAATGGTAGAGTAAACTATTATTTATGCTATGAGGCACAAGTGTTCTATGCCTTACTCTGTCCCTTTTCCTTCAGAGTAGTGGTTCTTTCCTTCCAGCCATATGGACCAGATGAATGGTATAGAGCCAGTCTGTGAGCTAGACCCCACAACCCAGGTCCAGCCATGGAGCAACCCTATGCACCAATGAAAGGAGCCATATCATCTGGCTGGCAGGATTCCCCAGGGGTACAGAAATTTGAGTGGGGGACTGGCAGGTAGCATTAATTGACACAGCTTCCAGAGCCATGTACTGCAAACAGGTTTTTCACATTTCAGAGCTGTGGCAACCCCTTCTTTGCTGTCAAATTTTAGACTCGGGAGCACCATAGGCAGGCTGACATGGCCCTGTGAGCTAAAGGTTGAGCACCACTGCTTTAGAGAAAACAGGGAGAAGGAACTATGTGTTTGTTTCTTGAAACTCAGTATAGCTTCAGTTTTATGGGACAGGTAGAAACTTTCCAGAACTTCTGTGTACGGGTAACATACAGTTCAAAAACTCAAGCATGCATTGAATGAGCGCCTGGATATAAGACTAAGGACAGACATTCAAAAAGCCAGAGCCTGAATTGATTAAATCTTTGCAGATTAGTCTAACCTGGCTAGGCTAACTCAGTTTGTAACTGTACAGACAACCCAGACGTGTAGGCACATGCCTGCAGTGGCTCAGGCTAGAAGCTGGGGGGGTGCTAGAGCAGCCCTCCCTTCCCTTGGACGGAACTGAGCTGAGGAGTGTATGGTCAGGGCCTGACAGGACATTCTGATTAGCCCAGCAGGGAATTGAAAACAGCATTTATCACCCCTAGCTTTGTGTTTATCACCCATTAAGAAAACAACAGAGGGACATTACCAGCTACCTGTGGTCTGCTAGCTAATACACAGACACCTCTCAGCAAGGCAGAGGGGAGAGGGGAATTCCTGCTTAGCAGGGAGTGATGGGGGGAAGGAAGAGCCTGCAGCCTCTGCCAGAGCTGCAGCCAGGGAAGAGTGGGGAGGGGCCAGCCCTACTGTGGAGCAGAAAGCCCCGCCCAGCCCAGAAAGCATGCCGGGATGCTGGGGGAGTCTGGTTTAACTTAAACCAGCAAGGGGTGTGGGACAGACATTGCATGAACTGGTTTGACCCAAATCAGTTTAGTCTGATACTACATTCAACCAGGTTTATCTCAAACTGGTTTACGTGCACTGCAAATCTGTTCTGTTACAGGTTTAAACCAGTTTCTGATCACTTAGCCCAGTTTATGTGTAATATCTGTCCCTAATCTAAGCAATTCAGTAGTAATCAAGCTTTGGCTCTCATAGAAACCTAAACCAGATAGGGACTGAGCTAGAAAGTAAATATTATGTAATCAAAATTATAAAACTTGTGTTATGGCTAGTTTATTAAAGCTAAATTAAGCTGTGTGCTAAAAAAAATAGAAATGTAAACAAAACAATTAAAGGAAAAGGAACTAGGGAAAGTATATGCTTTTCCAAGCTTGCTTAAATGATATTTGCTTTCTATCTCCATGCCCTCCGCATTATGGGCTGCTCAAATAACAGTTTGTTTTATTTTGATTTCTGCCATATTTTGCATTGTCAAAGCTTCTTTTAATGTATACTTGTCCTACGTGGGGGGGTTTTTTTTAGGATTTAAGAGAATAAAGACCATAGGTATGGTCCGAGTGAGATAATTAAAGGAGGTAGAAAAATCCCTGCTCTCTTCATATATGGGAAGTTAATTACAGGGTGCATTGTTAACCAGAATAATGTTTTTTTGTTTGTTTGTTTTGTTATAGGAATTTACCAACCTTAAAAGAAAATACACCATTCTGCAAGAAAAGCTAAAAGGGAAGGGGCTTCCAAAGGAAACTTTAGAAAAATTGAAGCAGCTGAAAGAAGAAGCAGAGAAACTGGCTGAAGAGACCGAAGAAAAAATTAAAAGAATAACAGGTGTCACTTTTCATTTTCATGCCACCAGTGGGAGACCCAAGAAAACTGTGGAAACTACTACCTAGAGCAGGGTTTCAACCTTTTTAACAAGTGTACCCCTTCTACCAATGAAAGGATACAAGGGCACCCCTTCATAGGTGGTGGAAGGGTGGAGCTAATGGGGCTTAGCCCCCACAAATGCAGGGCAGTGGTAGGGCTACAAGGCAGCCCAACCACAGGCTTCTGACAGCTGCAGCAAGGGTGGAGAGGAGAGTGGGCACAGTGGAGAGAGTGAGGCTGGGGCTGGGGCTAGTGGAGGGGTAGGTGCTGCCCAGCGGGAGTGGGGTGAGGCATGGGACTGACCCACAAGCAGCTCATCCAGGGGGTGCAGCTCTTAATGCTATGTACACCCTGGGAAGCACAGAGGGTGTGTACCCCCAGATCAGTGCAGGACAGGGCAGGCTGCCACTGCAGGCTGGGGGTTGAGACAGGCTGCTCTCAGGGCCGGTGGTGGTGGCACTGGGAGTGAGGCAATGGGGGAAGGCTGCAACCACCCCAAAATTTGCTGTAGGCCCCCAACCTCCCCTCCCAGCACTGCTGCTGCCCGCCCCGAGCACAGCATGGCCCAGACCCTGCTGGGAAGAGCCCAGTGCCGATCTGCCCCAGCCCACAGCAGCAGCCTGCCTTGCCCCATACAGATCCAGGGCACATGTCCCCCATGCCTCCTGGGGTACATGCAGTGGTAGGAACTACCACCCCCTCCCCACGCCCCCTGGACAAGCCGTGGCTCCATCCCGAGCCCACCCCGCCCTGGGCAGTGCTTGCCCCAGCCTCACTCCCTCCAACCACCCCCATGGCCTTTTCCCCTTCCCCTGCAGACTTACCTGCTGGGGGGGGGCACATGCTCAGCCCCCCAAATTTTTTTCTTCCTCCACCTATAGCAGTCAATCAGGAGACCAAGCTGGAGTGGGGGGCAGGGAGGAACTGCAACGTGCTATGTGGGGCCGGCAGCACACAGGGGACAAGCTGCCACCGTGTACCAGTCCATCCCCGCCTGCCCGCCTGCATGTACTCCCTACAACCTTTCTAAGTACCCGTGACCCCCAGTTGACACCACCTGACCTAGAGGCATAATCTACCCACACATGTTACAATGATTTACCTAAATCACTTAAAACAGGGTTTGCACCACAATCTATACTTCTTTAAGCCAAGTCCAAGGCCTTGTGTATACTTAATTTGCTCAGCCATCTCCTCCAAGCCACCAGATCACACACACATCCATATGTTTCTGTTGGGTTCATATGAATACACCCAGCAACTATGCCATCAACATGCACCCTGGGAAGGCAGCAGTTGCTGAAAACACTGGACCAGTTGGCAGAAAATATGGGAGGGTGGTCTATGCCTGCCTTTTGCTAGCTGATGCCTCATTCCACTGGCAGAGATAATGTAACTGCTGGCAAAAAGCAGGTTCCAGCTGCATTTGAACATGGATGCAGTCATGCAGTTCTGCTGGCAAAACTCTCTAGGGTGGAAGAAACCTACATCTATTTAAGAGTGTAGGCCCAGATGTTACAATGATAAAATGAATTGATTTAAAAGAAAACCTAAGACAACAGTTATTTAGACCAAGTATTTAAACATGATCCTGATTAGCAACTGCAGTTTCTATTGGAATCAGAAGGTTTGCTTGGGAAGCAGGGGAAAAAAGCTTTGAAATATGTAATATGGAAGGAGGTCTTACCTGCAACTGGTTCCTACAGGGAGACCTGTAGGGAGACCCTACAGGGAGGGTGCTGAGCATCCAGCAGGATCAGGTTCTTGATGTCTTAAACTGACTCTGTGCACATTTTCAAAATACAGATGAATGAAAACTTTGGTAGTACCTGGGAGTCTCTAGAAAATCTGTTTCAGCATCAGCCTCCCATATCTGTTTACTTCTACTGTAGTCAGATACAATGTAAATAATAGTTTCAGTAATGTCACCACATGAGCAAATCTCCTAAACATATAGCAGAGTTCTGCCTAATGGTCCCAATCCTGTTTCTACTGAAAGGCATGATAATTCTGTCATTGCTCAATGGCACAGGGTTGGGCCCCAAAATGGACGTGTACCTACTAGGTTGGATCCATAAAAATATTATTACATAAAAAAAGGAAATTAACCCTCAAAGCATTTTTTTTCAGGATAAAGAGGAAGCAAAAGGAGAGGAACAAAAGAGAATAAACCTAAAAACATCCTGAAAAAAATAGTTCCATTATTTCGGAGCATTCCACAGCCATTCCAAAACCCAGCTGCTACAGAATCATAGGAAAGTAGGCCTGGAAGGGACTTTGCAAGGTCATCAAATCCAATGCCCTGCTAGAATGAATGGTGTAATAAAAATGAAAACAATACGTACAATTTTGATTCATCAGCAAGGCATGTTTTCATGATAAGGACATGGAGGCTCTTAGGTTTACTGATATAAATTGGGTGCAAGACCATAGATACTAGTGGAATTACCAACATAAAACCACCATTAGGGAGAGCAGCATGTCTATTAGAGGCAGACTGTGGTAATTTTATTAAACTATGAAGGGTACATCAGCATGGCATGATTCAGTACCATGCAGAGATATCCAGTATACTTCATGATGCCCTCCTGTTGACACAAATGGAGAAAGACTGTTAGCCCAAAATGGCTAACTGATAAATGTCTTTTCAGGCAAGAATTCTTTCCCAATTCACAAACAAAACCTTTCAGTCCAAGCCTGCATAAAACATTTCCTTTTAGAAATATGATTGTTCTTTTAAAACTATATGCAAAGAAAATGGATTTTATCCCCTGATGTTATTTACACAATATTAAACATAATTAAATGCTACTTTCCTCTTACAGATTTGGAAAAGAAGCTCCAAGATCTGAATCAAACTAGACAAGATAAGGCTGATCAACTAAAGCAACTAGAAGATCAAGTAACAGCCATTAAAAATGAAATAATGGAGCAAGAAAACAAATATGCTACTTGCAAAAGTTAGGACCTGATAAAGTATCATGTCTCAAATGCTGCTGGAAATTTGCTGAAGCCTCAGTTTGTCTTTTACCATTTCTGATCTTTTCAGCATCGTATGGCTGTATTCTTTCTGTGCAGTGCTGTATAGAGAGAAACTAATTTTCTGTTGGTTAATAGTCAAATGTAATGTACACGATGATAGTTAATGATCTTTCAGTAAAATACTTGATGAAGTAAGCAGGGTATGGTTTTCATGTTGGCTCAAAGCAATGAGCCATCCCGCTTTGCTTGTTGTAAGAGGAACCACCAAAAAAGGCTCAGCCAGTAACAGGCTCAGCAAAGCCCCTAGGTCTGTCACCAGTTAATACCTTACAGTCCTGCCACCAAACCTGCACATCTCCCTCCTGTGCCCGCCCCCCCCCAGCTCCCTGCCACATTTGTAGACAAAATTACACAGTCTGATGTGGAAATCTAGTTGGAAAGGGATGCTGCAAGGGTAGAGGTTACAGGACTGAAAAGAAGATACATTTTTCCTTTGTCACTCTCCTGTATGCACATTCCCATACCCATTTACCTTTGCCACAGGTCCTCTCTCAAACTCTTGTCATCTCAGCTGGGAGAGAACTAAGAGAAGTAAGCCTGTCAGAGCCAGTAAAGCATGCGCGCATGTTCACACTGTTTTTTCTCTGAAGATACACATAGGAGCAGGGGCAACACATAGGGGGTACACACAGGTGCACATGCATCCCTTGCACATGGTGGTGCACCCCCTGCAAAAAGGCATCATCGCTCTGTCTGTAGGTGGTCCATGATTGCCCCTGGCTGCCCCTGGTTGGCACTTGCCCACCGCCACTGACAGTGCCAGCGGCGTCTGCGGGAGCTCCCTGCTCACTGCCACTGGGCTCCCACCACCGTGCTCCTGCCACCACTGATGCAGCTGTGCCCCCAGCTGCCAGGGGCATACGCTGTTTGTGCATAGGAGGCATCTCACTTCAATCTCATGCAGCTTTGGGATATTATTAGATTGAGATGGGTAGTGATTTTCCTTTTGCCCACTAGGTGGAAGCAGACAAACAAATTATCCCAAATTACAATGGGTAAATAATACTGTAAATTCACTGTTTTCAGTTTACTTTGGTATGAAAAATGTTTTGAAAAAAAATTTTAATTTGGGATTATTTATCTAATTATATGAAAAGGAATATAAACAGGCTGAAGTGCTTTAAAATAAAAATGTCACAGCTATAAAAGTCTATGCCTGATTCTGCAAACACTACACAAGCAGAGAGATTACCACCAAGAAAAATCTCTAATAAATTTGGAAGTAAGTATGGAGCCAGACCAGATGGTAAAATGGCTGTCCACTTAAATGGCCAAGCAAACTGTGCTGAGGTAACTGGCTACACTCTTGACATTTATAAGTCCACAACTGCACATTTTGATCTGAAGTGGGAAAGATCCAGGTTGTTCTAACTGAACTATAATAGCCAGTGTTTCTAAACCCTACTAGATCTGCCATGAAACTGCAATTGTATCAGGATTTGAACTCTGCTTTTGTATTGGCTACAATGTATTCAGTTAATTTGCTTCATACCTGTGAACATTGGCAGCCTAATCCTATTCCACCCTTGGGGCATCTAGGTAGTTTTAGGCACCTAAATGCAATTCTGTTTAATTTTGTTCAGTCCCTGAAAATCCAGTACTGCATCTAGTCTTGTAACACCATCATTTTACCCTTCAGACTGCATCATGAAGAAGCAGGGAGGAAGAGAAAGAGGACTCCCCACTTTTTGTATTAACAGTTTTTCAGGAACTTGAGCAACATGGAATCAGCTTGCACTTAAGTGCCTAAGGTTGCTGCAGCCAGGACTGGGGTGAGTGGGGCCATGGTCTTTTCCCCTCCCCCCACAGACTTACCTGCTTGGGCAGAGGGGCATCTATGCTGATTGCATAAGAGCAAATTTACCTTGCATATAACAAATTATGGGTCTAAATATGCTCATTGCAAAGGAGCAAATTTGCATATAAAGAACCTGCATAAATCAAGGGAAACCTGTATACCATTTTGGATACCATGGTATACAGTTTTGAGTAATCACCATTTCCTGTGGTTGTACATCAACATACCACCTGCCATTTTTCCTATAAGCCTTTTGTCTTGCCAACCATGGTTTTCTCAACTACGGCAACTTTCAGAAGCCTAACCCCAGTGGTTGGTGAGGGAAAGCTATATAGGATTAATACTTCCTTAATAGGAGAAACTAGCTTTAAGGAAAATCACAAGAAAGAATGTTTTGTGCTGGGATTTTCAGAAGGAAATGAGGCCCCCAAATCCCTGCCTCAGTGTTAAGTATTATCAGGATGTTATAGCACATATTCCTCCATGAAGATCAATCTTATCTATAGAGTAACAATATTTTTACCTCACTTGTCCAACACAGGTATCCTATTATCTGATTTGCCTGTTTTATTCTGAAGGACAATTATAGCTATAATTATCCAAAAGATTAGAGCAATGAGTTGAGGTGGACCCCAGGCAACTAAAGCTGGCTTTTGCAGAATATAGGATTCTCTGCAGCAATAAACTACGTAACATTTATAGGCTGTAACAGTGGGAGTGTGGTCTAAAACATTCCTTATCTAAAGGCAAGCATTATTTTGATCCAGAGAAGATAAAATATCCAGAGTTGGATCATTGTGTTTGAGAACTGAACTAACATTCAGGGAATTATTAGCCTAGATGAGATTTTTAGGGATATTGTTCAAATCAACTGCCCTGGGCAAAACAGTATTCCTTAACAGTATATTCCTTAACCTTGTGCAAAGTGATGGAACCAAACTACTACTTTCATTAAATCTAAGAAAGACATCTGCATGGAGGTATGCACATATTTTTTGGTTTAATGTGTATATTATTCTACAAAATTCTAGTGCTTATAACATTTTTCTTCCGTGTGGAAGATTTTACAAATGAGTACAGTGCAAATAGGTAAGAATATAGCAACTTGACTTACTTCACTATAATGAAGTCAACAAACTACATTTTAATTGGAAAACTGAGTCAACTGCTTGTACACATCCCTTTGTCTAATTAGAAAGAAAGTACTCAACTTTCTTGTAAGCATCAACATAGACAACTGTACTTCAGCAACCATCCAGTGGAAGGAGCTTATCCTGCTGCTCTTCGGGGTGGGCACACCCCGCTGCGGTTCCCCGGGACAGAGGGTGGAACAACCCCCCTCCCTGCCCCGTCTCAGGGGCTGCGCCGGCAGGGCTCTCGCCCGGCTCCCCTGCCCCTGGAGTGGTGAGGGGGAAGCAAAGCTGATGGGGGCAGCAGCCCCTGTCACAGTGTCCTAGAGTGCAAGCCTCTTCCCAGCGGGGCAGGTGAGGGGGGCAGGGAAAGCTGTCACAGATGAGCAGTGGGGTGGGGCTATGGCCCCTCCAGGCCCTGGTGCCACCAGTTCATGGCAGCGCAGACTCAGAGAAAGGCTCGCGCTCCCCAGACACCATGAGAGGGGCTGCAGCCCCCGTCAGGGCCCTGCCCCTTCAACGCTCCAGCAGCAAGGCAGGACCCAGCCAGACGCCGACTGTCAGGGCCCCTTAGGTGAAGGGGCAGGGAGGGGGGTTATTCCCACCTCTCTTCAGCATCTGGCAGATGGGGCAGGAGGGGGCTTATCCCGCCGCTTGCCCCATGCAGGGAGCAAGCAGGGGTGGCAGCAGTTGGGATGGGCAGACCCCACTGCAGTCCACCAGGGGAAGTAGGGGCAGAGGGGGAAATAACTCCCTGCCCCCTCTGCCTCAGGGCCTACAGCAGCAAGCAGGGAGCATCAGGCAGATCCTGACCTGGGTCCATGCCAGTGGGATGGGGGAGGAATTCCCCACCCGCCAACCAGTTCACTCTGAGCTCCTGCAGAAGCTGGCTATGACCCCCAACACAGCTTCCCTGCATCGGAGGGCTGCTCTAGCACCCCCCCAGCACCTGGCCTGAGCCACTGCAGGCCTCTGCCTGCATTTCACAGATTCACATGCAGATTCACAGAAGTTCAGGGCTGGAAGGGACCTTGTGAAATAATTGGGTCCAGACCCCCTCCTCTGCAGAGAAAAGACTGCTGGGGTCAAATAACCCCAGCAAGGTGTGCATCCAGTCTCCTTTTGAAGATCTCCAGGGTGCCTGCACCACCCCCCACTGGGAGTCTAATTTTGTGAATGTCTGTTCACTTACAAATTGGTTCAATCTATGCAGGTTAGACTAACCTGCAAAGATGGAATCAGTTTAGGCTCCGTTTTTTTTAATGTCTGTCCCTAGGCTGAGTCTAATTTTTTTTCAAAAAGAAGGCTGAGGATGAGGAAAACGTGATCATTTTATTGTGTCTATGCAGTGTTATAGCTGCCAGAGCTTTTGAGAAGCTATAAAGAAAGAATGGACCATGAGGTGTGTAAGACAGTGTTAACTTCTCTACATAGGAAGAAAAATGTTTGCTGGAAAACAGGTGAAAGAAAAGGTAGAAAGTAAAGAAAATATACCTGAAGAATTAAATCAGTTCCACTTACTTCCCTGAGTCCACTATCTAGTGCATTCATCAAAGTAAGATATGGACATAACCGCTTAGACTCGTTGGGAGAGCTGGCTAGCAGATAACATCCCATTTACCAACAACTTTTGAAACTTCTAAGTGTTTTCACTCCTCACTGGAATGAAAACAAAATCATTCAGTGTTTTTGTAAAATTCCCTGTGACAGTTTGAAAATCTAATTCAGAGTCTTATTTCATTCCTAAGCATTATTACCATGTTCAGACAGAATTGTGATAATTGAACTTGGTTATGTTCTGTGTTGGAATAATTTAATCATCATCATGCCAGCTATCCCAACTCCTGATACTACAAGGCATGTCTACACTAAAGATTGAAGTGGCAAGACATCCGAGCTAGCTTTGGTACTAGAATCAGTCTAATCACAAAGACATGGAGCTCTGTGTGAGCTAATTTACCTAGCCTGACATTTTGTAGGAGAGAGCAGCCCTAAGATTCTGTGAAGAAAAGAGTGGAGAGGAAAATTCAGTGAAGAGAGGGGGTGAAAAATAAGATAGAGGGGATTAAAAGAGAAAAAATCTAAAGAACATTAAACAATACTTAGAGCAACACACTCACTCACACCTTCTGCACTAGATATGGGGCATAGATATGCTGCAAACTTACTGTGCCAGGCAGTGTCATGCTCAATACCCTCTGCTGCTCTGCACACGCTATCCCTTGAGTCAGAAGCAGGGTAGTCATATTCATGACATCCTGGCAGTGCTAACCAGCATGAGGTGCTAGAGCACACTGTTGCTGCCTTAAAACTGTTGTGTGGACATGCCTATAAAATATGTTTCCTTTATAGCTAGGGACTTCTAGGCACAATATATTCAAATGTTTTCTTTTTTGCTAAATTAAGTATTTATATTTATTAAATTGTAGTTCTGTTTTAAGGATGTAAGCAAACTGTGATTGAAATAGGTTTTCAAACCTAAAAAAATGTTTTTTGGCTATTGGAAAAGCAGGGATTTCAGAAAAAACAATCCTTTCTCCCTTTCACTTAATCATGCCTTGTTTCCTGTACATCTCTAATGCAAAATACCCACTGCTTCTGTGGTCAAGTTTCCTGCATTTTATTTTAGACCAGGGATTCCCAAAGTTTTTATGCTGCAGCCTGGCAAAATGTGGCTCTGAAGTGACCGGGGCTGGGGGAACAAACCCTGCACAAGCCCTGCAGGAGCCACGGCCTCTCTGCCCAGCTCTGGGGCAGCTGTGGTTTGCCAATCTGTGGCCACTTTCAGTCCAGCAGCCAACCATGCTGCAGACTAGCAGCTGTTCCGCCATGGTCTGGTGCTGGGCCGCGGCCCCAGGATTGAGAACCCCTGTTCTAGACTTTATCACTGACTGGGTGTTTAACTTTTAGAGCAAATAATTTGGAATCTCTGTGTTTGTTTATCCATCTGGTAAATGGGCACCTTTACCTACTGCAAAGGGGTTCTGTGAGGCTTAACTTTTGAGATCACAGGCACATCTATACGTGCAATTAATACAAAGCAATAAACTTCACTGCATATCATACCAGAGTTTATTGCTCCTAGGCATGCCATTTAAATGTGTGCTCAGGACCACAGTGCTTTGAGCTAGGTCAGAGCAGCCCCCCCCAACTTTTTTTTAAGAAAAATTTTTGTGTCCCAAGTCAAATCAGCCAAATCAATTCCAAATTCATGAGTCATTCAAGAACCATATGTGGCCCTACTACCAGCAAGCATCCTCCACCCCAGCCTGGGGCTTCAGATGCTTCCAAATCCTTTGGCTGGCATCTTATGTGCAGGCCCAAGCAGAGCAGCCCTGGCTGGCAGGGGGTCCGAGGTAGTCAGCCTGCCAACCCAGGACTGCTCTGACTCAGCTCAGTGTGCTGCAGAGGGACTGGCTGGAGGGCAAGAGTGCTCCTGTGTGGGGCTTGCTGGCAGGCAGCCTCCTCACTGAAGCACCCTCATGCCCCAGCCAGCCACGTCAGCACCTGCATGTGCACTGCTGAGGATTACATGAGAGTAAACATCTCATGTAGAGGAGCCCACTGAATGACACAGGGCATCCTTAATCCACGCTCTGTAAGTGTGCAGTAGTCCTTAAAGCCACCAATCTGGCATAAATTTAGATTTGTGCATATTTTATTCATGTGACTAGTCCCACTGACTTCTCATCTGGGTAAGCATTGCAGGACAGTGTCCGGATTCATCAAGAAATTCCCTGGATCACCATTTCACAATAATGCTCCATCATCAAACTTAAATACTTCTTTTCCTTGTTTCTCAGTCTCCAGGAAGCGAGCCACAGCAGGAAAGGAAATGCTTTCATCTTTAAGACCAGCTTACAAGCATTTATTTACTAGTAAAACTTTCCTCTCTGTACTAAGCTAACTTTGTTGCCTAATGATTAAGCCCATGTGTGCCTCTTTCTCCAACCCTGGGAGTTTACTAATTAGGTCAGAGGAGGAAGAGTGGTGTAGTGACTGTTTGCCCCTTGCAGCCACATTCAGTCCTCCCCCTCTCTTCCCAGTGACTGATAAGGAGGAAGGAAAGCTCCCACTATGACAATAAACTGCTCCATACTTCCAGCAAATCCTGTCTCACCAATATCCCCTCCTGTCTACCTCC
>JAGPOW010001296.1:117153485-117169065 GCA_030014935.1 Caiman crocodilus
CCTGTCTGCCTCCCCCCTCCCCCCCCCCCCCGAATCTATGGGAAGGAAGAAGAACTCTTTGTGCAACAAAACTCACTTCAGCATGCTCCACTAATGAGAAACAGCCTCATAGTCAAACCACACTTAAAAGTAAAACCACTTTTGAGTACCCAGTTCCTGTCTGCTTCCATTTATACTGTAGATGAGGCCATACCATGTAGGGGAACAAGGTTAAGACCCTTGTTTACATACCAAGGCCTCATCCCCAATCTAACTCTGAAGTGCCTCTAAACAGATCTGGGCATTAGTTCTGGGCATGGCTGGTTAAATACATGATCAGAATCCTCCCCCTTATGCGCTTACTAATCGGTTACTAACTCCTGAATATTAACTGAACAGTTAGAAGCCTAAGGTGGCACATGGTGAAATGACTGGATGTCCTGCATTGTCAGTCCTGATGTCTCCAAGGACTCCCTGAAACAGTACTTTTGTCCCAAACTTGAAAAATTTGTTCTGGCTTGGTCAGAAACATTGTTCTGCTGAAAGGACATGAACTGGCACTGTCTGATGACATGTAAGCCCAGCCCTACTGCTTTGAGTTCAGGAGGTAGCCACAGGTGGAGTTGAGTGGGCTGATGGTGGATGTGGGCTGCATGCTGCAGGCTTGGGGCTCTCCGCTCTGTTACTTTTGCCCTGAGGACCCCACGCAGGATGTGCATTCCCTGCCAACCCGATAGCAGAAGGCACAACTCATCACCCCTACTGCTGCTAGGTGGGCAGGGGGTGCGCGGCCAGCGCAGGGTTCCCAAGGTAAAGACAGCAGGGCAGGAAGCCCCAAGCCCGCAGCAGGCAGGCTGCATCCACCCCGCACACAAAAACTGGGGGGCATGTGCTCCCTTCATGCCTCCCCTTTGGGGTGCATGCAGCAGCAGGGAGCCACTCCCCCAGCAACCCCTGGGTAAGCTGCCTGTGGCTTCATCCTGCTCCCTGTCCTGGCCCCATTCACTGCTTATGATCAGCAGCCCCAGTCACTCATTCACCATGGGGGCCTTGATCTTTTCCCCCACCCCATACTTACCTGCAGGAAGCTGCTTTTCACAGCACCTGGCCGTGTTTCAGGCTATGTACATGTGTGCAGTTGTGCACATGCACATGGTGCCCCTGTCTCACTCCAAGCAGCCCCTTGCAGGCTATAATGCTGCTCACCGGCAAGAAGAAACCCATTGTTTCCCATGGGAACGCAAGCATCTGAGGCCAATCAGGGGCCCTGGGCCCAGGCCCTGCTGGCCCACGCGTTAATCCACCTATGCATTTATAGGGATGCTATTCTGCAGGGTCTGAGCAGTAGGTGCCTGTGCATCTTCCCCACCTAAATCCTAGCAGAAGGAATATGGGGAGCAAAACCCAAATACTGAAATCTCTGGCATACACTTCTACTTCTCAGACTGAGGGGAAGTGTCCCTATAAATGGTACTCAATAAATGTTAAAGCAGAGGAAATGCCAACACACAGTGCTCCTGAAAGAAGTGCTGTCAACAGGGTTGCAGCTGTGGTGGTCCAGGAGACGTACAAGAAAAATGTACAAGGAAATGTATAGTCATGGGAAATGTTGGGCAATTTGGGGGGCACAACGTAGTGAAAGCTTGTGCTGTTTTGCTGCTGAGTGGCAAACAACCGCAGGCACTGCTGGCAGCAGCCAATTTCAGTGGGTGCACCACCAATCTCAGGGGGCACATGTGCCTTCACATGCACCCCCTACGTATTGCCAATGCCCCACACCACTGCCAAAGCAGACGTGAACCAAGCTATGTGACTGGTAACAGGTTACAAACTATCAGTTGCCACGACAAGCTGGATAGGATCAAAATGGATCTATTACAGCCAGACCCGCATGCACCTTTGCCTTGTAGCAGAGCCCTTAAAAGCCCCTTACATCCACACACTTCACACAATTAAACACGGCATTTACTCTCATTTTGTCCTTTGACGTTTTACTGTTGGGTTAAAATAACATTTTAAAAAATTCCTCTCCTGTATTGTTAATAATACCTGAGAGTAGTAAACACTTTAGCTTTTGGCTTTTACGTTGTTTATGTTTCTCGGCTAAGCTTAGCTGTGACAGGGCCAACAGACTGGTCCTCGTCTCTCTTTCCAGATCTCACAGCAAGGCTGGAGTCTGGGTTGCAGGCTGCAGGGCAACCAGCAATGCCAGAGCACACTGTAACCCAGCTTGCACGGAAGAATGGTGCAGAAACTTTTTCAGTTTCAGCCTTTGTCAAGCTTTGAACACGCGCTCAGACTAACACTAGCCGCCAGTGCCACTTCAGTCTTCGCCTCCGCAGAAAAACCCTTCTGCAGACAAACAGCCTGGGGGCCTCAGGAAGTCACAGACTAAAGCTGGCCATAAAGCGGACTCTAGTTCACCCTGAAATCGTTTGGGGGGGCTTTGCCAGCACGACGCAGAGGAATTGCCCCGAGCACATATCGTGGCTTTTCCATCCCATGCTCGGATTTCTGCCCGAGTCCAATCTGTCTGTGTTTCCTGCCGCCGGCGGGCTACCAGCCCCAGCATCCCCGTTCTTTCCTGTTCCCGCCGGGCCCGTGCAGCACCCAGCTCTGCCCGGGGAGCGGGAGGGGCCGAGCCACTCGCGCCCTGAGCCGGGGGCTGCGGGAAGGACTTCCCCTCGTCCCGGCGTCTCAGTGCCGGGCACCGGTGCGACCTCCGGCTCTCCTGGAGGGGGACCGGGGCAGCGCCCCTTCCCCCGACCCACGTCACCCCTGGGAGCTACCTCCCCGCGGGCCCAGCGCCCCGGGGCACGGCCCTGAGCCGCCCCCTCCCCACGAGACCGGCCCCTCGCAGCCGGCTGCAGCCTGGACGGCGGCTCCCGCCCCCACCGCCTGAGTGCGCGAGCTTCCCGCCCCGCCCGGCCCGGCCCCGGCCGCAGCCCCGTGTGCGCGGCGCAGACAGCGGCGGAGCGGAGCTGCGGCGGCTGCTCGGACATGGGCGGGCTGCGGGCGGGCGTGTGCGGGCTGCTATTAGGTAATGCGGGACCACGGGCTGCCCCGGGCCGCTCCTTCTCCTTCCCCCTCCCTCACGCGTGTCCCGCTCGTCCCGCAGGGCTGTGGGTCGCGGTCGGCACGGCGCAGGAGCCCGAGTACAGCTACGGCTGCGCCGAGGGGAGCTGCTACCCGGCCACGGGAGACCTGCTCATCGGCCGCGCCTCGCAGCTGTCCGCGTCTTCCACGTGCGGGCTGCGGCGGCCCGAGCCCTACTGCATCGTCAGCCACCTCCAGGTGAGCGCGCCCGGCCCGCGGCAGACACCGCCCCGCACCTCGGGGCCCCCGCGAGCCCCTGCGTCCCCGGGCTGCACACAGCGCAGCGGCGTGCGTGGGACCCCGGCGTGCCCGGGGTAGCGCTTCCCCACCACGGCCAGAGCATGGCAGGAACCCGCGGGAGTTTTCCCGTTGATTTCCATCGGGTTTCGCGCATCAGCCGGAGCCCGATGCTGTCGTTGCAGACGGGCTCCGGAGACAGGCGGCGAGGGCAGCCCGAGGCGCGGCGCGGCGCGGCCCGGGGGAGCGGAGGTGCTGCCTGTGCGTGCAGCCCTGAACCGCCCAGCGCTTGGAAGAGCCCCCTGGCACCCAGACCCGTGTCTTGACAGGCCTGAGCAGCTCAGCACTCAGTTCATGCCTAAACCTAGTTAGTATCCAGTAACCGGGTGTCCCTCTGCCTCCCTTCCCTGAAGGGTTTAGTCTGGTGGAGGCTCTCCGATCCTGCCAGGGACTGCTCTGTGGTTTTGTCTTGGTTTTTTTTTAAGTGCTGATGAAGATGAAAACATGTCTAATGTTGTCCCAACTACATAGTAGGTCCAACAAAAGATATCACCCTAAGAAATCCTTGCTTCTTACGGAAAACATAGAAAGGCTTGGTAGCAGCCTCTGATCTCCCCTTTCCTGGGTGATGGCCATAATACTAGGGTACAGAGTCTAACACTCATTCTTTCTCTCTCTGGCCCAATACAGCTTGTATTTTCTTCTGGCCAGTGCAAAGCTTTAATTGGAGGATGGAGAGTACCCCACCCCCAAACTCAGAATAGCTGGTTAGCTTGTTTATTAGGACCCTTTCCTGGGAGGTGGGAGATGTGGGTTTGAGCTCCCTCAGGCAGAGATTGGAGTTGCACACAGGCAGTCATAGCCAAGGATTTTAGTTTTCTCTGTTTAAAAAAGGCAAAATCTCTGATTAAAACCCCCCAAATCTGTGATTAAAATGAAACATTACTAATATATATATACATATATATATCTGTGTGTGTGTGTATATATATATAACTTGAACACAATGTTTTATTGATATATTTACAATTTTAAAGCAATTTGGAAGCCTACCAGTGCCTCAATCACTATAAGAAAATAAATTCTAAATTCCTATACATTTTGGCATTTGATATTGGGGGTTTTTTTAGCATGGAAAATCAGAGCTCCCCCTGCCCCCTTTGCTCACCAGGACACCAGTCCAGCTGCAGCTGTCCCCCCAGCTACTTTGTGGCACTGAGCAACTCTGATATGCCCATGCCCTGCCCCTGTCATTGCCTCTCACTCCCAAGCCACACTCCCCAAGCCCTCCTGATGCCTCTCACTCCCCACCCACAGTCCCCTGCCTCCCAGCCCTGATGGAGGGGGCCCCCAGCTGCCAGGGCTAGGGGAACAGGGACCCAGGTCTGCAGCTGCCCACCTCCCACAGCAGCACCTGAACCCCAGCTGCCAACTTGAAGAAGCAGCAGCTGCTGTGACCCCAGTGGGGAGGAAGCCCAGCTTCCTCTCCCCAGTGGGTGGCGCATCCAGAGCAGAGCCCACAGAGGGGGAACAGATGCAGGCTGCCCATTGTGGGCTCAGGACTCCCTGCCCTATTGCCCTTCCACTGGCACCTTGGCAGCTCAGCAGGCAGGACATAGCAAGAGTGGGGCAAGGCAGAGAACTCAGTGCCACTGCCACTAGCCCCACACTGTCATGGCAAGGTGCCCCCTGCCCACCTGGCGGTAGTGGGGTGTGGGGCTGTGTCCCCTGCTACTCTCAGTTGGGCAGGTGACAGCATCACCAAGCTTTCCCGTCCCACTCTGCCCTGCCACACTGGGTCCTGCTCACTGGGCCATGGAAGCCCCAGGGGGAGGGCAGCAGGGTGAGGAGCCTAAGCTCAAAGCATGCAGCTTGCCCCACCCCATTAACAAATCTGGGGGCATGTGCCCCCTGCAGCCCCAAAATGCGTGCAGCAGCAGGGATCCTGCACTCCACTGGGGCTCTGTGGCCACTTATGGCCCCAGCCCCAAGCACTGTTCAGGCTAGGTAACAGCCCCAACCCTGCCCAGCTCTCTTCTTCCCTCATTATGAGGGCCTCAATTTCCCCCCACCCCAAGCCCAGACTTATCTGCAGGAGCTGCTGTCCACGTTGCTTGGCAGCCATGTGTACATGTACATGTGCACAAGCACAGGGCACCCCTGCCTGACTACCTTCCTCCCACTCCCCACAGCCCTCTGGAACTCTTCCAGACTGGAAGGGGAAATTCACCTTAACCTACATTTTTCTCTTTGTTTTTTCCAGGTTTTTCTCCTTAAAATGAGAAAATCTGGGTTTTGCCACATTTTTCCATCACAAACAGAAAATACGGATCCCTGGTCATAACCCTGTGATTTAAAAGTAGAAAGAGCCCTGATCAGCCTCTTTGTATGAAAGAGTTCAGGGGATCATTTGGGGCTGTAGACAGAAATATCTCCCAGAAAGGCCTGAGTGAGGTATCTGAGAGAGAACTTTCAGGACTCACCCTTGCCCTCAGTCTGTCCTGTTTGGTTGAGCACAGCTGCAGGCTGAGCTTACTAACATAGGTAGCTCCCCAAATGTTTGGCTTAAAATATTTAAATGCAAGTAGTTGCAGTTATATATAAAGTGGGACAGTTTTAGAAATAATATGCCAGGATTCATGTATACCTTTGTTTTTGTTCCTGTAATTAAACATTCAGAGGCAAATGGGTCCATGATTGTTTCAGCACCAAAAAAGGTGCAGTGTTGCTCTGTTTGACTGCAGATTTGGAAGGGTGCTAAGTACTCAGACCTCTGCCAGGCAAGAATGTGATTTAAACATGCTTTGTGCTTTGCAAGAGTGGGCTCCAGGGGAATCTGTTCCGCTTCAGCTGAAATAATTGACATTTATTACAAGGGGGAAGGATTGGATCCTTCTTTTGGAACTATATTCTGTAATTCTGGAAGATTCTTGGGCTCATGTTTTATATGGGGAGATAATGGGCATAACCAGGAGCTATGATGACACAGACATTACTATTCCATGACTTCAGAGTCTGGTTTGGGTAGTCTTCCTCCTGGCAGGACTCCTAGGCTAGTGACAGAAATTACACATAAACCAGTATAAGTGATCAGAAACTGGTTCAAATCTGTAACACAAGAGAAATTCAATGCACATAAGTCACTTTCAAAATGGCTGAAACCAATTTAAGATAAAAAACCTGGATGGATGTAGTATCAGACTTAACCGATTTAGGTTAAATTGGTTTATTGAACTTTTGTCCCACATCCCCTCCATATTCAAGTTAACTCACAGTCCCCCAGCATCCCAGGATGCTTTGCACCTCCCCCCCTACAAACTCCCCCCCACAGGTTGGGTGGGCTAGCCTTGGCCCAAGCTGTCTGCTCCAGCTGAGCAGGGAAGTGTGCTCTAGCACCCCCCCCTGCTTCTGGCCTGGGTCACTGCAGGCATGTGGCTGCATTTCTGGAATCAAAAAAGAATGTTCATTTACTTATCTGTTCTATCTATGTACTTTAGACTAACCAGCGAAGATTGAATTGATTCAGCCTCAGGCTTTTTGACTGTCTGTACTTAGCCCTAGAAGGCACATGGAACAGAAGCCCCATGAGTTAGGGACACCTAGGAATAAGGGGTAGGACTGAACTGTGCACCTCAATATCACTTACTGTAGACTAGAGCAACACGTCTAATGCTCCAAACCTTGGCTGTTAAAGTATACTTTTATTAAGAGCTGAATATTATTAGCCTCCACTCTGCTAACACTGCTTCCCTTGATTATCCTTGTCGATTTCTTTTGGCATACACCCTTTGCTTTCCTGGGGATGCCCATCATGCTTGGAAGGAGTTCCCTGGAAAAGCTGACAGAGTGCCACATTGTTCTCCTCAAACCCACCTGAACTGCAGTGCCTACTTGACATTTGACATAATTCATAGCTGGTGTGCTGGAGCTGCCACTGACTGCACTATTCATAGCTCTCTTGCCACTACCTCATGTTCTCCCTCCTTTATTGTATCTACCTATTGTCTCTTGTCTTAAAATGAGAATCCCCACCCTCTTTTGGGCAAGACCTGTCTCTTTGTTATATTTGTACAGTGCCAAGCACAAATGGGTCCTGGCACGCTAGGACTGAAGTACACATATAGTACTATTAGTAATAATAGCTGATATGTTACTGTTATTCTGTTTGGGGGGTTATTCACTAAGGCCCCCATTTTCAAACTGGGGCAGGCCAGATTGGCTCTTCTTAATCAGCTGTTAGTCAGTCTTCTGTGGGGGGTCCACCATGGGATGCATATCCAAATTGGGGTGGTAGGCTTTAGTGTTTTTGTATTAAAGGATGACATTTCTTCCTTGTCAAAAGGACCCATACTAAAACTGTAATGGGACCTGAAGCCTATGGACCTTGCCCAGGATAACTAAAATGGAGAGAATTTCACCTCCCATTATTAGAAGCAAACATTGTGTTCAGTGTTTGGACCTGTGGTTTTAGGGATGTCAGCACAATCCATTTGATAGTTTTCTGTATATATCAATATTTAGATTTGAGTTGTGCTAGGATGTAAGTATTACAAAGGATATTGCCTGACTTTGGTTTAAATAAAAACATACTTCCAATAACACTTACATTTTATTGAATGCCTGTCATAATTTCCCTCTTGTCCTGCAATTTACATTAATTCATCAGAGTAAATATGCTTCCTTTAATTTTTAAAGTAAAAAAAATTATTATTTTGATTCATTCTGCACTGGGTAAAAAGCTGAATATCATATTAATGTGTTGATCTAAAGTACTAAAACTGTTGTTGTTTAGATCGGTGTTTCTCAGCCTGTGGGCTGTGACTCAAAAGTGGGTCACAAGAATATATGAAAGGGTTGCAAACTTTTAAAATGGATTCTCCTTTAAAGAAGAAAAATGTGGGAAACCACAGCTTTTTCCTTGCAGGCTGGTAGGGTTCCAGGCTGCAAGGGGCTGCTTGGGGCTCTGCATGCCCAGCATACCCACTCCCTGCCCTACACACTGGGAGGCTGGGGTCTGGGAGTGGGGGGCAGCGGGTTGGGAGAGTGAGGGGCACTGATCAGGACTGGCCATCAATGTTTACAATGGGCCCTGGTACAAAAAGGGTTGAGAACCACTGGTTTAGATAAAATAATTGACGCTGGATTAACAAACGAATGGTCTGCATTTTGCAGGAGGACAAAAAGTGTTTCACGTGTGACTCCCGTGATCCCTTCCATGACACTCTCAACACTGATAGTCATCGCATTGAAAATGTGGTCACAACATTTGCTCCAAACCGCCTGAAGCTTTGGTGGCAGTCAGAAAATGGTATGCAGTTCGTCTAGGAATCATTTCCAATTATCATCATTGATTGCCCTTGATTGATTTAAGGGCTCTTCTGTGTGTGGTATTCTCCAAAGCAGTGTCTGCCTAGTGATTACTGCTGCACAATTCTTTAGTGCCTTGAGCATGTCTGAGTAAAATTAGATTAATTTCAAGTGATGCTTTTTATTTTAGCAGAGTTATGGACTTTAGATGAGTATTGGTAAAAGCTATCAAATAATTTTGTAGACAAACTGCTTCCAAGCTTTTCAGTAATAAAAATCCTTGTAAATTAGGTGTAACAAAGTAGAATCACACTGTTGTCGTTGGAGGAAGCGGGTGTGGATGATGCTCCAACTTTTTTAATTGGGCAGACAGATTAGAAGGATCTGGCAGCTGCTTTAGTGCATGCTGGGAACTGGACAGACATAGCACCCATTTATTCTCTCCCCTTCTGGAAGAACCAAGAATCAGGGCTATGCTCTGATACTGTTTATTCCTGTCCCACTGCTTCTACTCCCTTACATTCACAAGACTATATTCATCTTCCAAACAACAAAAATGAGCTCTGAAACAAAGCAAACAGGCAGAAAGCCACATGCTAGTTTCATGGGGTTCCTTGTAAAATTATTTTCCAGAATTTGTCAGTTGCTTTTACTTTTATGGTTGTTCTCTTGGTCTGCCTAAATATGGAACATAAAGAGGCTGTACTTCCTCTAGATGGCTTATTCTGCTCTAAAGTTTGTAAGATGTACTTTTTAAATGAGAATGGTGGCATGGCATCTTATCCTTTGCTAACATGTTTGCCATCTTACTGTAAGCTAAGTAACCTGAAGCTGTTTTGCAGAACAGTCTACTGAGGAAATGTTTACATTTAAATCCTTTTTAACAAGTTAGATTAATTCAGCTATCTGTCTCTAGTGTTTCTGGCTTAGCATTCCAAATAACTCATGTTTTTTGCAATAGACTTGGCAAGCAAGCAGGCAAAAAAGTTTTAGCTCATAAGGTCATGCAAATGTCCCTCAACAATAAACAACACACAATGCTTTCTGTCCACTTCCTATTTTCCTGCATTTAGGCATAAAGTAGCGGAGATCATCATGCTATATTCTGAACAAAATTGTAACATTTGGAAGGTGCTGCATTATTCTTAGGGGGCTTTTTTGTCTTTTTCCCTTCCTTGAAATTTGTTTTATTTAAATGTTACTCCCTGCAATATAATCAGTATCCAGCTGTTTCAAGAGATCTTTTCACATGCATCAAATAGTTTTTGGAACTGATTGTTTTTCTTTTCTGGCAATGGTCCAAAACCTTTACTACACATAGTTATACAACACAGCTTGAAAAATGCTGTCTTACTTGTCCCTTGTAAGTGGACAACTTTGGTGAATAAGGCGACTCGAATAAGTAGTTTCTGAAAAAAAATGAAGCTTTAATTTTAGAAACAGTTTCTAGCCCTGAAGGTTGCTGAAAGAACTCCTGCAATAGAGGCTGCGCCTATATGCTTCCTAATTGTCTGTTTTTGTTTGCATCTGTCAAGATTAAGTGGCTGAGTGAAATTAGCAAGATTTCTGTTTGGCAGTAGCATAACTGAGATGTGACAGCCTGGGCAGCAGCCCTGGGTGCTGTCTTCATGGCTGGAGGCACAAAGAGAGCCAGTGATGCAGTGGTGACTGACTGCACTGCTGCAATTGGCTTGGCAGAAGCCAGCACTGCTCTGTGTGTTTGCAGCTGTCCCTCATGCAGACCTTCCCTGCTACATCTCCACTGCTCAGTTTCATTCCTGATATTCACAGATTTGTCCCAAGGGACAAAACTGACCTGCATCATGTCAGTTGCTCACTACTAATCAGAAGACTATATGCTGGCCACAGTTTGGTCACAGAGCTATACCTGATTGAGGAGGATCTAATAAACAGAGTTTATAAAGGAAATTGGAAAGACACCCTCACCATTTTGAGGCTCTGGAGTGGGGCAAGAGAGAGAGGAGAGGGAATCCCTCATACAACAAGCAGAAAGACTGAGGGTCTTGCAATTGTGAAAAAAAAAAAACAATTCCCCCCAACTAGACAGTAGCTGATAGAAGAGGTAGAGCCTTTTGCAGGGGCTACCATTTAAGTGTTGCCAGCAACTAAAGATGAGTGCCTGTCCCTTTCCAGCCCCAAGCCATCCCTTATATCATTTTTTGTTTAGCAACCTTAGCTCATTTATACACTCTAAGATAAAAGCAGTTTTCCCCAAACTTCTGATACTGGGGCACCCGTTTTCCAGGTTAAAATTGGCAGCACACTTTACTCGCTTGTCCGCAGCTACACATCTGGGTCATGGGCCCCATCTGGGCTGTGGGCCATCTTGCCCATTTTTCACAACATGCTTCACACTCTCTGTGGCACATCGTTTGGGAATCACTTGGATAAAAGTAAAGCAGTTTCACGTTCTGCCACATGGGAACAAGAGGGAAATCACTCTGCACTTTGCACTGTGCAGTACTTCACAAATGGCAGCAAGTGAAATGGACATCCCCACATGTGAAACTAGAATAGATGTGCACTGGGCAGAGAACATGCACTGCAGAAAACCTATTGTATATACCGCTGGGTACTGAGCCAGTGGATCTCTGCTGTGTATAAGTCTTCATTCCTATACTGTTTCCAAACTTTCACAAACTCACATTCCTCAGCAGAGAACCATTTGTGCAGTGCCAGAATTCTTCTGATTGAGTTCTCAGCAGTTATAACTCCTAATAGAAAGAATCATGATTTATTTCCATTGCATAAAGTCCTAATGCACATGGGGAAGGAAGTGTCAGCCAGGGAGGGTTTCAACTTGGTAAAATTGCAAATATTCCCTTTCTTTTAGGCCTCTGCAGAAGGCTTGATCCCAGATGAGTTATGTACATTGTGTATGAGTTTGGATGAGTCCCTTAATTTCCCTGTGCCTCAGCTTCCCATTTATAAAGCATAGCAAATTGTACCACAGATAATGGGTGAAAGTTAAATGCACTAAACACCATAAAGACCAGGTGCACTTACAGCACTTCATAAATGCAGCAGGCAACCCTGCATTGCATTACATTTAGAAAGTTGGCAAATACTGTGTCTTCAGCATCCCCACAGCAAATCCCTAATGTTTGTTATAACGCTTATCTGACTGGCAAGGAAAAAGGGTCTTTATCCTACCAGAGTAAAGAGCTCTTTAAAAAATGTTTGAGTTAAAATTTAACTGACAAATGCTCTCATTTACTGTGCAACTTCCTTTTTTTTGTTTTCTGTAGGTTTGGAAAACGTAACTCTTCAGCTCAATCTGGAGGCTGAATTCCATTTCACTCATCTCATCATGACCTTCAAGGTGAGGAATCCATAGCATTCTCGCAAATCACAAACCAGAGCACTGTGTAATCTAATGTTTGTCATGGATGGTAGTTGCAGTCTTAACTGTCTGTGTACCTCCTGGCTTATACCCATGAAGATATTTATATAGGTCAAACATGTAATGTCCCAGATTTGAAGAAGCAGGCCTTAATATGTGCAATTGAAAATGCTAATAATTTTGGAATGCAGGAGAGATTGAATTTATAAGACTATTATCTTCAATTGTAACTGTCTCTGTCAATATGCACAGATAAATTCTGCTTTGGGTGAAGCCCAAACTTTTGTAAAATGTAAGATTAAAGCCCTCTTATATTGCTCGTTTGAGCTTTGTAACAAAAATGGAAGAAATGGCCTTACTCTTAAAAGGGCTGACCACACATCTGTTCCTCTTGAACTCAAATAGTGGGATGTTTTGCATATTATATTTTGACTTTGAGATTGTGGAAAGCAGCAGAAAGAGTAGCTGGGAAAATCTGCTCTTTTGGTTGTTTTTATTGTGTATGTTTTACAAAATGATTATTAAAATCAAATTATATCAGCAAAATCTTTCTTTAAAATTGGCTTTAATGTTCCTTTTCACTTGGCAAGTGAAGACATTTCCAGGAAGAAAGAACATCTGTATACAAAGTGCCTTTGTTCCTTTTCAAGCAGATGTCTTGGAAAGACAGATTATGTACCATATGTCTTAAAGTACATGGAGGCGTTAGCAGCAACTCCTCAGTTCACATTTTGCTGATACTTATATTTAGTGCAGGACTAAAATCCTAGTTCTTTCCCATGTAAATGATGGTATTCAGGCTCCAGATTTTATGTATTAGGTTTTAGGACAGCTGTTTTTTGGGTAGTACATACAGTACATTGGTAATGCGTAGGGAATGCACACAGGTGCACGTGCACCCCCTGAGATTGGCCACTTTCAGTGTGTGTAACTTGTCAAATGTCTGTTACATATATATTCATATTTCTAAACTGGGTGTGGAAGGTTCAGGACTGGACTTGGGCATGTGAGAACCGGACAGCTAGAGGGGGTGACCTGCAGATAGAGGGCATGTGGGAACAGGGCAGCTAGAGGGGGTAACCATACCAGGCTGAAAGGAGTTGTGGACTGCAAAAGGATTTCAAGAAGAGCGTGGCAGTGCAGGAATCCATGGGCTGTAAACTCTTATTTGAATAATTGTCTTTGTTCTGTACTTGTACTCAGTCCAATAAATTCCCTGGTACCCCCAGACTGGAGCTCCTAGGGCATATAGTAATATACAGTACACAATAATAAAACATGAATAGGTCTTCACATGAATAAATATTAGCATTGATCTATGGACCCAGGATTTCTAGGTGGAGGCATCTAGTCTTGACCTGAAGGCATGAGGAGGTAGGAATTCACTATTTTCATTTACTGATTCAAAACCCCGTGGAATTCCCTTTCATCTGCAAAAACACCAAAACCTAAGCCAAGACTTAACTTTGCCCATGGACCTTTTCATGGATAAATGCTTCATTGTATACTTTTCCTGTGCCACATAGATATGTGTTGGTAAAATGTCACCATTTTTGACCTCATCATTGGATGCAGCCAGAATTAAGGTGTAATGGTTGAGTATAAGTGGGAGGAATTAATGTGTGCATTAAAAGAAAGTCCATAGTAAAAATTAAAGCCTATATGCTGCATAGTGTTGGATGTGGGTAATATTTTGAGTGACAAGCATAGCACTTGACACCAATCAGGGAGATGCATGTTACTTTGAGTGATGGCATTATTCAGTTTGCTCTGGTGGAATTTGAACTTGACCAGCCATAAATCTTAAATTGCTAGATTTTTGTTTGGTATGACACAAGTCTGTAACTTGGATGTCAGTTTTAGGTATGAGGCACCCATAGACTTTGCTTGTAGCTGTAACAGTACTGCTCTTATTTGGCTTTTTTTAGGATCTTCCGTAAGTATATAACACTTCGGTGAACCTTGTCCTTACCACAAGACATATATTAAATCCATGTTTGAATTCTAAATTTCATTTAATGTTTTAAGTGATTATAATTCCAGATTAACCAGGATTTTAAAGAGGGGATTGAGTTAAGAATCTTATTTATCCCAATAGCTAATTCTTTTTGTAATTGTTATAATACTTGTAGGCAAGTAGAAGAGCCATCCACTTTAGATAAATATCTAATTCCAGAGTTTGGTCAAAGCCAGCTAAAACAATCATTGGAAATGGAGCGTATTTGTACAGAATGAAGATGAATTTCATACTTGGAGATAAAACAATTTTTAGTTCAACCAACAGGATAATAAATAAGGTATAAAGGAAGATAGTACAGACAGATATCAGAGGGAAAGGTGGAAAGTCTTATTACACTTCTCCATGCAAGAAGAAACTTAGCAAGGCTCTCAGAGAACAATGTTAAAAGGGGGAGAAAAACTGAAACTGGATACCCTCCCTCCTTCTCATCCTTCCCCTGTGTGACAGGAAATGAGGGGCCCATTAGGTTTTCCTGTGGGTCTGGACTGAATGAAGAACAGATGAAGAAATAAGTAATGAGGGAATGTGGTTTCTTCACCGAAGAAAAGAAAATCAAAAAATGTTCTAAAAAATTTTACTCTCACATTGATTTTGAATAGGACTCTAGAATCGTACCAGCTTTATATTTAAAGACACATTCTTAATTTGTTGCATTACTTGTTTGTTTAATTGAGTATCCATTATTAAATATTATTTTAAAGAAATTCCCTGGCTTGTATCGGATTCAAAAGAAGGCTTGGCCATATTCAGTTTCCAAAGCCTGTCCTGTAGTAGTAATGGTAGTATGAGCAGGAGGAAAAAAGAAAAAAGGGTAAAATAAAAAATATTTGGGGTAAAGATAGGGCTGGTGTTTAAATCCTGGCGCACCGGTTGTTTGTTCTAATTAAGTGATGGAGATAATCCAAGTAACACATACATATGGTCTGATTCATTCTTCTTCTTCTTTCAGGCATTCCGCCCAGCTGCAATGCTTATAGAAAGATCATCTGATTTTGGAAAAACCTGGCAAGTATATAGATACTTTGCATATGATTGTGAGAATTCGTTTCCTGGAGTTTCAACTGGACCCATGAAGAAAGTAGACGATATCATTTGTGATTCCCGATATTCTGACATTGAGCCTTCAACTGAGGGAGAGGTTGGAGGGTTTTTTATATATATGATAAAGACTTTTTCTTAGAAAATTCAAGCTCCCTTAATTTAAAGGCTGATTCTTTAATTTTCCGTTCTTCCTTTAGGTCATATTTCGTGTTTTAGATCCTGCTTTTAGAATTGAAGACCCATATAGTCCAAGGATTCAGAGTACGTGCAGTTACTTTACATTTCCATGCTAACAAATGTTTTAATTAATTTTTAACAATCAAAATGATCATCCTTGCTCAGTCCTGCAACCAGAGCACCACACTTGTGGAACTGTTCCCTCTCCATGAGCTTTAATGGTGGTCCACATAGAGTCAGTGTCTCTAACTCCCAATAATTTTATTGTGAGTTATATTGTTATATTTGGTGATTTTCTTAAAGCCTTAGCTGCTGGGTCATAGGATTATGCTGGAATTTTGGATTTTGTCAAAAAAAAA
>JAGPOW010001296.1:117169165-117182285 GCA_030014935.1 Caiman crocodilus
CAAGTTTCTAATTCTCTCTATTGTAGATGAAAGCTTAAAAAAGTGTCCCACTGAAAGCATAACAACCAAAATACAAAGGGAACTGTAAAATTATTACTTTTAAACAACATATTTTTGCCTCGCTTATGATTTCAGGAATATGACTCATTATTCTTGAACATTTGGGTTCAACGTTATTATTTAATATAAAGATCTGCCTGACATCTGATTGCAGGGTTATCTCTCGAGACATTAAAATTAATGTGGTGGTCGTTTAGAGTCATTGGGATGAAGGAATGCAAGTACACAATATACAAGTGTATTGCTATGTGGAATTATAAAGTGTGAAAGAAACTTGCTAGGTGCTTTGCATGTATAAAGGATGTATGGTTGATTCCTTAGTTTGAATTTTAATATCCATTTTATCTCAAAACTTGCATTCATTTCTGTCAGTGTAAAGCTGGGTCAGAGAGCAAATGAAAACAAGTGAAGTAAAAGGCTGTCTGCTACATTGGTCAAATGTTTCTGTTTGATCAAAGCTTGCAAAGAGAAATGAAAAGGAATATCTTATTGTATAAGTGAGAGTAGAATGTTTTATCACTGCCAAACATGAGAAAAATAGGTTTTAATAATATGAGTAATATGTAAAGAAAAGGTCAAGTTAATTTATAATAATGTTTATTACCTTCCTGGAAGATCTTTCTGTGAAAAAATAACACTTTATTTGGTCTGTGTTAGGATACTTGTTTCTGTCATTCAAATAGAGCTAATCATATAGTTTGTTTATGAGGGCATATAAGGAAGTTTGTATCCTAAATGTTTTTTCAGTTTCCAGCTCAAGCTCCTCCAAGCATGCAGCTGTCTTGGCTTCCTTCAATTCAAGGAGATGTTTGTTTGTATTTTTCCCTGCAGACCTATTAAAGATCACAAATTTAAGAATCAAATTCACCAAGTTGCACACTTTGGGAGACAACCTTTTGGATTCTAGAATGGAAATCAAAGAGAAGTACTACTATGCCATTTATGACATGGTGGTTCGTGGAAACTGTTTCTGTTATGGACATGCCAGTGAGTGTGCACCAGTAGAAGGTTTTAGCGAAGAAGTGGAAGGAATGGTAAATACTTGCACTTTTTCACAGCAAAACCTTGTTGGAGCCCCTTGTACCTTACTCTGCTCCTTTTGATCCTGCTGAGTAGTGACATTAAGGGCGGAGTGGAGAAAATATGGCCCATGGGCCGGGTTTGGCCCTCCAGAAAATTCCATCCAGCCTACAGGTACCCACCAATTGTACCTCACTCAGCCCCTACACCTCCCACCCTGGTGCATGGAAAAGCCCAGTCCAGGTAGCACACAGCTTCCTGGTGGGGCTGCTGCTGCCACTGCTGCAGGCACCGGGGGACCTGTTAGGCTTCCCTGGTGTCCAGCGGCTCTCCCTTATCTCCCTGCTGCAGCTCTTGCTCCAGCCAACAGGTAGGGAAACAGTGGGGACAGGGGGAGGGGGTGGCTGCAGCAGGGCAGAGGCAGGGAGCTTGGGGCTGGGACTAGCGGGTGCACAGACCCACATCCAGGTGGCAGTGGGACTGCAGAGCTCAGATGGGCAGCGTGCAGGTGTAAGGGAGGGTGTGTGAGGACCTCCCTCCCCCAACAGTGTGCAGTAGCAGGCAGAAGACACTTGCAGCCCTCACAGGCTCTGCTACCTAACTGTGCGGCTCTAGCTAGAGCTGCACATGGCAGCAAGGCACGCAGCCTGCATGGCTCTCCCCTATTGCACAGGGCTCCTTGCAACACGTGCAGCTCCCAGCAGTCCGAGCCACCAGAGGAATCCCCACACAATGGAGCCAGCTGCCTTCTCTGCTGCCATGGAAATGGGGTGGAGCTCCCCGCCACTTCTGGCAGACTCCCAGCAGCTGCATATGGTGCGGAAGGCAGCCGGCTCCATCATGCAGGGCTTCCCATGGTGGAAGCTGCATGTACGCTGCAGGGAGCCCACCATGATAAAGGTGGGCCAGGCAGGCTGCGTCCCTTGCCACCATGTGCAGCTCTGGCCAGAGCTGTGTGTAGCTGGGCTGCAGCACCTGTATGGGCCACGAGTGCCCCAAGGGCTGCTCCTGCTGCCACTGGCAGGAGCTGTGCGCCATGTGGGGGGGAGTTTGTCGGGGGTCCCCACAGCCCCCCACCTTCCCTCACACCCCACTAACCCCACATCCTGCCTCCACCCCCCCACACATACACACACCCTGAAATGTACCCTGCAATGTACCCTACACCCATTCACAAACCCCACATGCACCCACATCCCACCATACACACACATCCCCAACCACATCCCACACACAAAATACAAGAGTAAGACTTTATTTTTGACCTATTATGCAGTTACCTCTATATAAGCTACACAAACTCAAGGAATGACAAAAATACTTTTGTAATAAAATTAAAATACGATATAGTAGATGTTTGATTTTTAGTACATGCTTTGAGGTTTTTACTGGTTCAGATGGCAACCCCCTCCAAAACGAGTACTTCCAGGGCCAAGGGAGGGACTTCTGTTGGCAAAGGTCAGGGGCTAGGGGTGGGACTTCTGGTCCCACAATGGTGTCCAGGGGCTGGGCATCTGTCAAGGGGCAGAGCTACTGTTGTGGCCCTCAACAGCTCACCAAAACTCATTAAGTGGCCCCCCAGTCAAATAATTGCCCACTCCTGCAGTAAGGTGTGAAGCCAGGTGCCCCACCAGTGATAGAAGAGTTGGCCCTTTATTTAGCTTCATATAAAATGATGTTTACCTTTTAAAATGTATTATGTTGGTCAATCATGAGTAGCGAAGAACAGTTTTATATTACTTTAATGTCCCATTTTCTTTCTAATTACATTAAAGACCTGATTAAAGTAAAAGGCAATAACTTGAAATGGATATAAAAACGAGTATTTTTAATGAAACCTTGCACTAACTTATACATGTTGCTGTGGGATGATATTCATGCAAATGCTTGAGCCAAAAGGTCAACTATCTTAATGAACAAAAGGAGCATCAGCATTATATTCTAAAGCATAAGAAAAAATTGTAAAGGTCTCAGTTTTCACAGTGCTTGGAAAAAGTTGATCTGTTGGAAGGTCTCATAAATAAAATCCTTTTTAATAGTATTATGCAACAGGGCAGTTGCATTCTTTTTTGCACCAAATCATAGTTTTTTCCTGTGATTTTTTTTCCGAATGGACTAAAGTATGACTCTTGTTGAAGATGGGCGAGCAGATGGTTGAGTTATCAGCTGGAAAGGAGGGTGTGTTAGGGTTGATCTGTTGGGAAGTGGAGTTATGCTCAAGGAGGCATTGTCTGAGCTCAGGGGAAACCTAGGAGTGGGCTTCTCGTTGGGGAGGAGGCTCTGGTTTAGTCTTGTTTGTGAGAATGTATCCACTAGTCAGTGCACTGTGGATCCTGCTCCATGTCCAAGCCATGGTGGCTGTGAGTGTTGAAGAGAGCTCAGTTCTCAGTCAGATAAAGGTTCTAGCTCTGATCCCCTCATCATTCAAGATGGCAGCTGTCAAAGCAGCACTTCTTTGTACCTCCAGTTTTTCTATAAATACTGAGGTCTGAGCCATGGTTTTGATAGCTATATAATTATGACTTGTGTGGGTTTCTCCCCATTTTCACCAAACGATCTTTGATAGGCACTACTGAAGGGAAGATACCAGACTAGATGAATCAGTGTTTTGGTAACTTAATTTTATGTTGTTAGCTAGTAGACAAGTAATGATTTGGCCCTGATGAGTTTCTGAGGTCATGTTAGGTCAAACTATGTGTCACCTATTCTTACTGGTAGATATTTACTCACCCAAATAATTCCATTGAAGAAGATGGGTCTTCTTTTGTGCAAATTAATTTTCATTGACTTGAACTAGGGGCTCGCAGTCTGGCCCTTTGTGTTACAGGATTGTGTCCTCCTTTATGGGCATTTATTATCCAATTCATGTCAATAAAAGTCTGCTGAATATATGTCAGTCATTCTGCAAGTGGGTGGAAAATAATGAGTTATATTTCCATTCAAGTGAATTCTCTGGATTGTGTTGGGTATTCCCCATCCCTTCATTGTCTGTAACTAAATATATTACGTTTTTTTTCCTTTTCTTGCAATAGGTCCATGGGCACTGCATGTGCAGGCATAATACCAAAGGGTTAAACTGTGAACAGTGTTTGGATTTCTACCATGATTTACCATGGAAACCAGCTGAAGGCCGCAATAGTAATGCGTGTAAAAGTAAGTTTAAATAACTAGAAATACTGAATCATGTGTTACTATTTACATTTAGCGTTTAATGCATTTTTAAATAGGCGGTTTATGGGCTTTTTGGTTGTTATAGAATAATGTCTCTGCAGTTCATTTAAGAATAATGTTACATTGAAAACTTATTTCTTCACTAGAACTAGGTTCTTATTTCCATGTTTGTTTTGTATCTCAGGGTGCAATTGCAATGGACACTCAATCCATTGCCATTTTGATATGGCTGTATACATCACAACTGGAAATACCAGTGGTGGAGTATGTGATGACTGCCAGCATAACACAATGGGACACAACTGTGAGCAATGCAAACCCTTTTACTTCCAGCATCCAGAGAGAAATATACAGGACCCAAACATCTGCGAGCGTAAGCACAACACCATCCCTCTGAATGCTAGAGCCCATTGCGTCTATACTTTGACAACCAAGGTGTTCAGTTAAAGTATTCAGAAGCAGCAGCTCCTGCATCCTTCTGTTTTGTTCCTCTCCTTTCAGTCACTGAGTGTTCTTGAACAAAGGTTCTTCTTAAGGAGATCTGGGCTAAACTTGTTTTGTTCTTTTTTTCTCTGTTTAAAATGCTGGATATGGAAACTATCCAGTTACCTTATGTTCAAAAACTTGAGTATAATAATAATAGTAATAATAGTAATAATGATAGCTAACTCTTGCACAGTGAATGATCAATAGCAATCCAGTCTAGGTGTTGGCTGTTTCTTTTGGTGTGGTTAGTAAGACATATGCATTGCTTCCATTTTAGCTTGTACTTGTCATCCAGCGGGTTCCCAAAATGGTGGAATATGTGATCGTTATACTGACTTCTCTGTTGGCCTTATTGCTGGACAGTGCCGCTGTAAATTTTTTGTGGAAGGGGAACGATGTGATATTTGCAAAGAAGGATTTTATGGATTAAGTTCAGATAACCCAACTGGATGTCTATGTAAGTAGAAGTCCTATAAAAGAGCAATATACCAGTGTTCATATACATGTGATCAAAAGTGTTTCATGGAAGAGTTAGATGTAGAGGAAGAATCTCTTGTATTCACCGTGGCTTGGGTAAAGAGGGAAGAATGTGACCTGAAGATGTCATGTGACTAGGATTCCCCCCTCTCTCTCAGAAGTTGTGTTTAGTATTAAATTCAGTTGAAACATTTAAAGTATCTTTTTTCATTTATTTTGATTTAAGCTTTTAATTTAATCTAAGGCAGTTTTGCTAGGAAGACCGTTGTTTGAAAAAAGTTTATAATAAATCTATTGACTGGGAAGTGAAAGAAAGCCTTATTGTAAATATTTGTATTAAATAACTTGTAATATATAACTAAAATCCAGTGTTCTGATTTATTTAATTGTATTTCTCAATAAAGCTTGTGCATGTAATCCTTTGGGGACTCTTCCCGGAGGGAATCCTTGTGATTCAGAAACAGGAAACTGCTACTGTAAGCGACTTGTAACAGGAAAGCACTGTGACCAATGTTTGGTAAGTAGTTTGGCTATAAGAATAGATTTATAATAGAGAAATACACTTAGCTGTACTTCTAAATGTAAAGTGATGTTGAACGTGTTTTAAAATGAGTTGGAAAGTAAGCCAGAAAGGGAGTGGGCAAGTGAAAAATATTGGAAGACCAAACAATCAGGTCCATTTTGTCGGTGGGAGGGGTGGGGGCGGTTGAGGCATGTTGGAGCAGACTATGCAGTTTTCTTCTTACTGGGAACTTCTGGGACAAATTCTAATATGTAGATATCTGACAGCTCAGCATTGGCTGCAGATTAGGCAGATAGCTCGCGGTTATTCAACACTTGCATAACCCACTAACTGTAGTCTCCAATCTTTACTTGGTTATAAAACTTAGACTGACAAAATGTTATGTGAGGCAGATCTCTAAGATGTGAAAGGCTCAGGTACATAGCACTCCTCTTGAAAACTAGGAACCATATAATCAGAAGGGCTATTCCAGCTTTATGTGGGGGTAGGCCTATATACAGGTGCATACATGCATTTGAGTTGTTTGACAGTAAACCCTGTGGAAAATCTGAGCATGTCAACTGTTTCTCTTGAGAACATGCTGTAGAATAACAAAAACAAAATCATGCACTAGCAGCATTTCCCACAGACAGCACATTAAGCCAGTGCTCTGTTAATCTCCACCTACACTTTCCAGGTGGAGGGGAAGTTATCAGCTTGAACTAGTTAGGTATCCAGGTCCCAAGCCAATGAAAATGCCCCTTTTCTGGGGCCACACAGCCCGGATTGTGAACTGAAAACCTTCCAAGTCAAAGAAAAAGAGAGAGGGTGGTGGCTAGAAGGGCATTTTCCGTCAAGGACATTCAGCTTGGACCTGGCTCCTGCCAGCACCCTGCTTCTGCTAGGGCCTAGATTTGTTAACTGCCAGACATGATGCAGAATACACTGCTGCTGGCTTTGGGGAAACAAGCAGGCCAACAGCATCTTGGGTATGTCTCAGTGATGGCATTATAAAAGGGCTGGTGTAATAATTGTGTGTTCAGCTCTCTGTGATTCACTTGCATTATTTTGTATTGTTTAAAACTAAAAAACCAGGGCTGTGCTTAGGGTGTGAGCTAGACTCTGTCAAATCAACACCTCAGTGCAGCTTTAATGGCCTATTATTCTGCAGCCTGAACACTGGGGTCTGAGCAATGACCTGGATGGATGTCGGCCTTGTGACTGTGATCATGGGGGAGCGCTAAACAATAAGTAAGTTCATTTCAGGTACACTCTCTTAATCATTCACCACTATAAGTTATGCTTCATTTGCCGCCACATTGTTTAGGGTTTATCTCTGCTGGGGAAACTCATGAGGGGCTAGCTGTAAGCTGTAATGTCATTAGGTGATAGTGAAAGCACTCTCCCCCTTTTTATGTTCTTTGGTAGCACTATTGTGCTCCTGGCCACCCAGGGTGTGATACTAGCAACAGGGTCAGTTGTGATTGTGCCCCATATTTGAAGAAACATATAGCCACACTGTTTCAGTAACAGACCATAGATCAGGCTGCGTCTCAGAATCCGTGTACTTCCTGCTTTTTTTCTGTACCAGCACCAGGGCTGATGAAGCATTTTTACCCTGGAGCACTGGCCAGGCTACATTGCTAGGTGTACTGGGGGTGAATCAAAGCTCTGCTTGTGAGCTGCCCTCCTCTTAGCACAGGAGGGGACAACCTGTCTGCTTGGAATAGCTCTGCCCTCTGGACTGCTGTCTGTGGTAGGGGTAGTATGACCTTTTGAAAAATTTCCAAGCTAATTGTTTTCATTCAGAAAATGATAATTTTACAAAACAACCATTTTGTGGAAAGGGAGTAGTTATAAAGAAATTCTCATCAGGAAAGACTTTTCACAGCCAGATGGAACTTTTGTTTAGAGATGGGTCAGTCTTGAATTGCCAGGGTCTTGACAGGGTCTGCAGTGTAGGAGATGATAGTACCAAACGCATGCTTTCTGAAGCCAGGCTCTATTTTTTCCCTCCTCCATACATCATTGCAAAACGCTTTGGTTTTGTCCCACTGTGGAATGAGAGACAGTTTTATGGGACAGTAAAACCACTTCTTTCAGGACTTTAATCGGACCAATGCATGAACGTAAAGAACAAACCATATTTGACCCAAACTTTCATGATGATCTCAGCAAACAATTTGTTCCATAAACACAGCAAACCAGTGAGATTACCTGCAGTTCATAGCACCATGTCAGTGTTATCTTCCCCAAGTGATCTTCCCCATCTGTATCTGAATAACTTACATAGTTGTAGTTATTTAGATTGCAAGTTTCATTCCTCCTTGCCTTTTCCCCTTCACAGGCGATATCATCTATGTTTAATAAATTTCTGGATCCAGTTTTTTTTTTCTGTCTGGTGGGGGTGGGCAGGCGTGGAGGGTTGTTGACTATTGGAGTAAGGATTTGCAGTCTCCCCCAGGTATGCTAATAGCAGCAATTGCAAAACCATTTGGGAAAGGTAGTTATTTGGCTGGCAGGAAAGCAAACAGCTGTACTTCCCTTTGGGCTCTGTAAAGCTCCCTGGAGAACTGTGCACTCTTCTGAAGGTTCTGCTTTGCACACAACAGTCAAACTGAGGTTTGTTTGCTAGTTTACAAGTAGCCCTTTGGGAAGAGGTGAGATTTGCCTAATTGAAGATTTTTCCATTCAGCTGCTTCATTTAAGTTTTCTGGCTCTTTAATTGGTGTGTGTAGACAGTGCTGAAACACCCATAGCTGGCTTGAAAACCTAGTTCTGAATCTGGGAATATGACCACAGGAACAGAATTAAGCATAGCCCAGGAAGTGAGCTCATTCTCCAGATAGGACAAATATCCCATAAATGTTAAAATCAATCCAAAGGATAACTTTCTGGATACTCCTTTGGGACAGCTAAGGCATTCCTGGCTTTCTTTGCATAGAATGGCTTTTCCTCCTGGAGGAAACTGAAGGAAGCTAATAGAGACAGAGCTTAAAGTTGTGGTTCAAGTAACTTGCTTTCTGTCCTGCTTTCTTAAATATTGGTTAAAAAAAAGACTCTGTATTAGAGACTACTCATTATTTTTTAGTTATTTCTGTTTTAAGTGGTTTGCAGAGGGCCTATTTTTCACATTTTAATTGATTTATTTATAGCAAACTTTCAGTAAAAGCTTTTATTACTATTTTTATTTTATTTAAAATGGCAATTTAAAATGTCCAGAACATTTAATGAGAAACAGAAGTTTTTGGAGCTTTTTTCTGCAAAAAATGTGATTTACACAAAAAAACGATATTTCTCATTGAGAAATCCATTTGAAAATGTTTGACCAGTTTAATTCAGGAATAGAATCTACTTAAAGAGTAGAATCCTTTTAATATTGCATAGATGCTCGCAGGGTAATCAAAAGAAAGTCCTGGAAACAAGCTTAGTATCTTTAGTATTCAAAAAATAGAGAAAGGTGACTGAGAATCACTAAAGCTAAAAACAGATTTGTCTTTGAAGTGAGATCAGCCATGACATCAGCCACATCCCAACACAGTTGATCTGCTCCATTGGTGTCTACAGGTCACCCAAAGCCATTGTCCTGCAGGGTTGGGCTCCTGCTGCTCCAAGGACTTCAGGGTCCTGATATTGTAGGACCATGGCCCTGGATGCTGTGTCCTTACCCAGGGCACAGGTCTATAAACTGAGTAATCCCCAGGATTATGGGGGTTCTTCCACTTGCAGTCACATACCCTGGATCAGCACATGGCATTGTGATATGCGTGCAATGGGAATCCCCTACAGGAGTCCACTTCATGATGCCATACCCTGCTTCTGTAACACTGGCCCCTAGGATCTCCCTGCAGGATCAGGCCCCTTCATACCTGCAGACTTGCAGTCTGGAAATTTCCCTGCAGAGCAGGAAACTGCACTTCCCTACTCTGCACCTGCACAGGACTTCCCAGGGAGTGCATTTGTAAGCATGGAGTAGAGGAGCTTATGCGGTTTCACACTCCACACCTGTAGATGCAGGCTCTGGGTTACAGCCAGATGTCGGGGACCATTGTCTTGCAGTGTCAGGCCTCTGAGACCCCAGGAGTATCATGCAGGATGGCTGGAGAGCACAGTTAGCCCCTGCCTGCGCACACTCTTGCATTATAATCAAACAGACATCCACTGTGAAAAGGCAGCATAAATTATTGCTACAGATTGTTATGGCTACAATTTTGGGTATTTGTGGCATGACAAGAAGCATGGACATCTGCATGCTCAGGTTCTGTGCCACCATAAAACATTTTATGGTGGGACAAGGGTGATGTCTATTGCAGCCTGAGTGTCAGTAAAACTATTTTACTCAGGTAGAAGGCAGGGGAGAAGTACACCTTGTAGAGTTACTGAATCTAATGCGTAAGCTTTCATGAGCAACAGCTCAGCTTATGCATCTTTGGTTTATGTAGAAAATAAAATAGCTAGTTTTGAAACAAGGAATTTCATTATATTAACTTCTGTTAGGACTTCTTCCTATTGCCACATTCTACTCCATGCCACAGGGATTGGGTTACCATATTTCCAGTTCCAAAACAGAGGGCACCTGTCTGAGGGGGGAGGAACGGGGGCCAGGTATATGACTGTGGGGGGCAGTGATATGCTAGTGCCCTGCCCCTGCCCATTCCATTGCCCCTCACTGCCAAGCCACAGCCCCTTCCCTCCCCAACCCACAGACTGCTGCCTCTGCCAATGCCCCTCACACCCAACCCGTGGTACCCTGTCCCCTGGGCCATGCTGATATCCCTAGCTCCCAACCTGCAGCACCCCCTCCCTAAAATGCCTTGCACTCTGGACCCACAGTTCCCAGCCTCTCTATTGCCCCTTACTCCCAAGCCACAGCCCCCTCAGCCCTGCTGGTGCCCCTTTCTCCTGAACTACAGCTTCTTGCTCCCTCCAGCCTTTCAGCATCTCCCAGCTGTCCCATCCCTGTGAGCAAGGACACCAGCCCTGGTGCTGCTTTCCCAGCCAGGCTGCCGCCCCTGAAAGCCCTCCCTCCACCCACAGGCACATCCCCCTTGTCTCCCCTGCCCTGCTGCAGCCCCAGCACCCAGACAGCTTCCCCCAGCACCAGTAGTGCTCCCACAGCCCCCTGGACAGTTGGGCTGTGTGAAATTGTGCTGGCTGTTTCATTTCAACACTGTTTCTACTTGTTTTAAGCTCAAAAAAACACAATTGAAATGAAACAAAGGACTTCAAAACAGCCTTGAAACAAAAAGAGGGCAGTCCTAAGTTTCAAAATGTTTCGAGTTTCACAGCTGGAGCTGGGCTTTCCTGCAGGGAAACAGAAAGTAATGAGAGGGAGAGGGAAGAGAGGGGAAGGACAGTGAGGGCATGCCTTAACACACACGCTGGAGAAGAAGCTCCTGCGGGAGAGAAAGAAGGGCTCTGTCACAGTTTGGCTGCCTGAGATGCTGCCGGTGCTACTGTGGTGCTCCTCATTAAGTTATTATTTTACCTGATGTCATTTAAAGTGGTGGACTGGACTGAGCCTGTAGGGGAGGAGGAGGCCTCATTGGGACACACTACCGTGTCATGTAGTGGCCCCAACACCAGTGAAGGCACACCTTAACACACACACATAGTCACACGTTACAAGTTTTGCTTGTCAGTAGCCTGAGGTGCAGTTTCCCAGAATGCCCTACACCTACCTCCTTGAAACTTGGCAGACTTCATGCCCTCAGAAGGCACTAACATCCAAATCTGCCAAAAAATGACAAAGTTATAGGCAGTTTCGTGCTTCCCCATTATAGCCTATGGACGAAAGAGTGAAACAGGTTCAATGAGACCAAATGGAACAAATTCGCAATTAAACGAAACTCAAAACACTCCCATCGAAACGGCAAAATGGAAGCCAAAATGAAACGGTGCTGTTTTGCATAGCCCTACTGAACACTCCCCAATCCCTGGCCCTCCAACCTCCACCCCCCCACACACTTACCTTCATCCAGCTGCTATGGCTGCTTCCTCATCCTGCCTGGCTGCATGCCAGCCACATGTGTTTATCCTGCTTCCAATCACCTCACCCCCACAGCCCCAAGCAGCTCCTTGCTAGGGCAAGCTAGGGAAAAAATTTGAAGCTGAGCTGACCAAAGTCCTGGACATTTGATCATATTTAAAAAAAAAAACATGCCTGGACAGAGATTGGAGGATCCAAGAAGAGAACATATCTGGGAAAACACGGATGTCTGGTAACCTTAACAGGGATGGCACTGTCCTCTCCACAATCTTTTAACCATAACTTCCAAATCATGCAAGTTGACTCTAATCTTACAAAGGTGGTGAGAGATGAAGTGTTCTTTGGAAGGGCTTTGTCCCATTAATATATAATGGGTATGTTAGAATCTATTCCTATAGTTGTCTCCATCTGTAACGCATTTTCTCACTTAATGCACGCTATACATTCAGTCTTCTTACATTGCAGCTGCTCAAGTGAATCTGGACAGTGTGAGTGCAGGCCCCATATGATTGGACGTCAGTGCAGTGAAGTGGAACCTGGCTATTATTTCATTTCATTAGACCATTATATCTACGAAGCAGAGGAAGCCAACTTTGGTCCTGTAAGTTGCAATGTCAGCATACAGAGCAAGAGAAATGTGAAGAATTCCTGGTGATCTTTTAGTTCACTTTAAAAAAGCGCTAGTGTGTTAACTATTTCATTTTTCAGAGATGATATAGAAAATGCAAAATCAAACCACATCTGAGAACTCTCAAGCCAGAGCTCCCATGCTTGGAATTGGTAACAGTGCGTGGGTTACCTAAAGGAAAAAGGCCTTGGTATAGTTCTGAAATGTTTCTTTTTAAATTCACTTCTTTGATCTCTTGCTGCATGAATGAATATGCAAATCTGCCTCCTGACAGGGAGGTTGTGTTTGTTCCATACATACCTGGGGTGGTTGTGTCACTTCTCAGGAATGCTGTCATTGACCTTTTTGCTTGTTTTACTAAAAGTCTCAAAGAGAACTGTATGGCTTTTGTGTACATTGAAGCCCTACAGCCATTCATTTAGGAGGTTTATAATTTTTTTTGGGGGGGGAAGTTGGGGTGAAGGGTTATTAACTGATAAAGATCCAATTTAGAATCTAAAGAGGTGTTTGACAAATAGGGTGTCATTAGTTGCTGTTAGTTTAGCCTTCTGTGTCCAAGATGCAGGTCTGCTGTTGGAGAATCTAATCCCTGTTAGTCAAGAATGCAACCTTTGTCTTAAACTGACTAGATTCCAACTATAATTATCTCAAATATACTTAGCTCCAAGAAGAAAATACAGAAGGAGGCATGGTCTCTCTGAAAGAAGCAGGTAAAAGTTTCTCTCAACTAAATCAATAAAGGCAGCTACTTCATGGTTTTAGAAAAACCAGCCCTTTTTTTTTTTTT
>JAGPOW010001296.1:117182385-117203639 GCA_030014935.1 Caiman crocodilus
TTTTTTTTTTTTTAAGTTAGGTTACACAGGAAGACCCATAAAAAGCAAGTCAGTCTAGAACAGGACTTGAGCCAGTATGTGAAATCTGAGCTACAGCATGTAAGTGTCTTCACTGAGTGGAGGAGAAGTTCAGGAACATGTTTACATTTATTTCCTGACTAGTTCTGTCCCCAGGGAACCTATTTTTGTGAAGATGTTTGGAATGTTGACATTCTTGAGAAACAGTTTAAACCAACCGTTTTCATTTTGGTTTGCTAACATTTAAAAATGTTTATAAAACATGGAGACTGCATAAATAGTTTTGCACTTGAATATAGGGTACTAGCACAAGGTGGAGTGGCTGCATCCAGGTGTGCAGGCGCATGCATTTTTAGTGGCAAAAATTGTAGAAGCACAAATTTGTGTCAGCACATGCCCCTGTCTATTGAGGGACAAATTGTTCTGCTTTGGCCCAAGCTTTGGCCCTGGCCCAGCTCCTCCTGGCTCCCTGTGTGCCGAAGGAGCTGAGGCACAACTGAAGTGTTCTGGCCAGCAGCTGAGCATCTCCCTGGAGAACCAAGCCTCTGTGTCTGTGAGCACATACTCCTATCATGTGTGCCACGCCACATTATTCCTCATGCTTTTTTTTTATTGCTACAAGGTTTTCCTGGTAGTAAATTTTGGCACTGCACTGCAGCTTTTCAGTGTCATGTAGAGGCACATATGTGGTGCCACTAACTGCATGTCTCTGCTAGTCTGAATGTGGCCAGTGAGTCTAAAAACCTACATCTTGATGTAATATTTTAGACCTGATTCCATCTCACAAAATGTTCCTGGAAGCTCCTTTCTCTCCAATGGAAGGCTTGGACTGTATGACCCTGTTTGAAAGACTATGTCCTGCTGCCTGAAGTCTGAGGAACGTACCCAAATTCTCTCTAAAAAACATGTGGGAAAGCTTGGAGGGGCATCCTGACCTGCTATTGACATTTCTTTAAAATTTGCCTCTTCTTCATGAGACAGTTTCCTCAGGAATGTGTGGGATGTTATTTTATTTATATGCAGATAATTATGGGCTTAGATCTATTTGAAACAGGAAAAGTAAATACTTCTATAGCCTGTTACTGTATCCCTTACTGGGCTTGTATAAAGTATATCAGATAAAAAAACAGAAGTCTCTGACCAAAGGAAATAACCATATGTTTCTGGCCCATTTGTTCCCAGAAACCCTACTGTTTGATGGTCCTCTTCTACCTGGACTGCCATTGTTTTTAGGTTTTTAAGACATGTCCCACTAATTACTGTTTTGGTTTGATTTGGCTTGTTCTAATCAGACAGGCCTCAAGAAGTAATTGGCATTCAGATAGGGCATCTAGGTATGTGTTTACATGCCTGATGCATGACGAGGCAAATTCTGTTAGTACAAATAATACATGAAAACTTGTAAGTAAAGAAGAATCTGTTATGAAATGGAACAGTAGCTTTTTAGCGGCTTCCTTTTGTGTCTGTTTTATTACAAACTCGATTTCATTTGTGATCAGTGGTTTAAAGTAGAATGGAATTATAAATTTAACGTCTCATCACAGTGAATAAATGTATGAAGAATTGTGCAATAGTTTCAGTCAATCTTAATGTAATGAGAGACGTCTATTTTAAACAAATGGACAGTGGTGTTTGTGTATTTTTAAAAGAGTTTAGGTTCTCTAAAAGGCAGTGTATACATTAGTGAACCTAGAACCTGTAAGTACAGAGAGAATCTGCTACTATACATGGTCGTTGAAGCTTCTGTATTTATAGATTTCTGTTGCCTCCATTGAATGGGAATATTTTAAATCTGTTTTATTTATCAATATTGCAATCACCTTCCCCTCTTTTTTAGGGAGTGAGCATAATTGAACGCCAATATCCTCAAGATCGTACCCCATCGTGGACTGGAATTGGATTTGTAAGAGTCCCTGAAGGGGCATTCCTGGAATTCTATATAGACAATATTCCATATTCTATGGAGTATGACATTTTGATTCGTTATGAGCCACAGGTAGATGGCCATTCTTTCTATGTTGTTTTTGCCTTTGAATGGGTGATGGCAAACTATATTTAATTCATGCCTGAATTTAATTTGTGAAATTATATAGGCTCATAGGCAAATTGATAATCTTCTTTGCTATAAATCTAGAAATACAAAAGAATTGTACAGACATCTAAGACCGTTTTCATCACAGTCAAAAATATCACTGTTAATTTATTATGATTGTGCAGTTGGGGTGCATGGTACATAAGTGGAGAAATAAAATAATGATGGGTCCTTTCTGGGAGAGCTTACAATATAATTTAGACTTAACACAGCAAGTCAACTAACAAACACAGGATGTGGAAGTAATGCTGGTCAGGGACGAAAGTACTTTTTAAAGCACTCCAGATAGTGAGAGTACAGACATGAACAGCCAAAGAAGCACTTGAAAATGGCCCTAAAAATAAAGAATATCTTTGAAGCCCTTCCTGAAACATCTGCGCACTCCACGAGTTGTGTAGCATCACACAGGGCTGCTCTGTCCCCGCTCATCTCTGATGGAATGGAGGGGCAGGGGTGAAATGGAGTAAGTATCCGCCTGTGTGCTCAGCTGTCCTCTGGAGACTGAGAGGCATGCCGGGAGTCTGTCTCCAGCCCCCTGGCTTGAGAGCAGTGCTGTCGTATGGCTTCATGACCATTTTAAAGTTGTGGAGGAGGCTGGAGGGGAGAGGTAGCCATATGTTTGCACAGCACCCTGTTTTTGAAGTGCTCCATATTTGGGGGTTCTTCAAATGTATGCCTCTCTATGGCCACTGTGCAATTTCTGGAGCTATTTGCACATTTCAGGGATTGAACTCTCATCTCAGAGTTCACAAGCACTCTATTCTGTTTGCAGATACTTCACAGATAGGAAAAAAACTACCAAATATTTGCAACACAGAGGACACCCAGCTCATTTCATGGCAGCAGAACACTGAAACGTAATTATTGTCACATGCACATCTTGTAGTTTCACACACATCTTGTTAGTTTCCTTTTTCAGATTCCTTTTTTTATGTCAGGAGAAATGTAATAATCTAATCATTCAGTAGCACTGATCACTCTTTCCAGTTACCAGACCAATGGGAAAAAGCTGTTATCACTGTGTCACGCCCAGGCAAGATTCCAACTAGTAGCCGATGTGGTAATACTGTTCCTGATGATGACAATCAGATGGTATCGTTATCACCAGGCTCAAGGTTGGTATAAATGTAGCTGTGCTCTTATTTTTTTTTCATACAGCAAAGAAGTTTTTTTTGCAGAAAATAGCAAGTTTCAGATGACTGAACCTTTTCCTAAATATGAGAGCTGAAGATCAGAAATAATTTTATCCCTTCAAAAAGGAGAGGGAAAGCCAGAAAAGTCCAGAAATGAAATGTTTTGGTTTTTCATTTTGAAGATCGCCAAAATTTAATTTGAAAAGGGTTAAAGACCCAGACATGAATAATTTAATTTTTGCAAGCCAACAGACCCCTTTTCTTTTACGAGAAAACCTGAAAAAATTTCATTTCAAGTTGAATAGAAATAAACTATTTAGGTTTTTTGGTTCAGCTGTCATGCAGAATGGTCTTTACACAGCTCCAATTAAACAATTCTAGTATTCATTATATGATCTTGGGGGGAGCAGGGGGAGAAAGGAGGGATTAGTTTTGATCACACAAGTTTCCTAATCATCTCTATAAAAACTTATCATTCATTCATCTTAAGAAAAAGCAGACAAGAATGGGCAGGCAGGAATATTTTACAAAGCCCACCAAAAAAGCTTATTGTGCTGAACATCTGAATTAAGCAATACATCCTGTTTCCAATACAGATACGTAGTCCTCCCACGCCCAGTGTGTTTTGAAAAGGGACTGAATTACACTATTCGTCTGGAGCTCCCACAGTATTCCACCCTGGATACTGAGATGGAAAGTCCATATACCCTCATTGATTCTGTAAGTGCCGGCTACACTGAGAAAATTCTGAAGAAAAATGTACTTAATTCTTTGAGAGTTAAATTCTTCTGTTGTGTCCCTCTGTAGAAGGCAGTGGAATCAGAGGATGTTCCATACACCATTGGTGGAAATGGGACATACACTTAACAGTTTCTATAGATGTTTGTAGACTTAAGAGTGTGTGCTGCTCTATTTCTTTTCTAATCAGAGCTCTGTTTCGTGCTTTATAGGATTGAAAATAGTCTCCTGAACTGGTAAAAGTAGTCCTTGGGAAAAGGCATATTTATACCTCAAAAATATCAAACCCAGCCTTTCTCAACACTGGATTTGCATAAATTATAAAATTGTTGTCCTAGCAAAAATACTCCATGAAAATTAAAACAAGCCTATCATTTTAATTCCAAGTTCAGTCCCCATTTGTTACTGAGCATTCTGTTTTGTGTATTTTTTTTCTAACTCTTAAAGGTCAGTGTAATAGGAAATGACATAATACTGAGTTTGCGCAAAAGTGGTCTGTGGTACTAGATATGGTAACACTTTGTCATTGCAATACTGTTTCATAGCTTGTTCTTATGCCTTACTGCAAATCACTGGACATATTCACGGTTGGAGGCTCAGGAGAAGATGCAGTCACTAACAGTGCTTGGGAAACCTTTCAAAGATATCGGTGCCTGGAAAACAGCAGGAGTGTGGTGAAAACCCCAATGACAGATGTCTGCAAGAATATTATTTTCAGTATCTCTGCATTGTTACATGAGACGGCATTAAGTATGTATAAACTCCACTGACTTGCAGAGTAAATAACAGTTTTCTAGTTGTGTGTGTGTTAAGCAAGAGGTGATACTTGGATCTATTTTACTGATTTTACTTGAATCCAAGATGAGTTTCTTTTCCCCATTCAATATTGTGGGGGACACCAAAAAAGCCTTACCTTGGGTTTGAGTCCCGGTAAGGGGCAGGTAGCAGCTCTGGCTGCAGCCCTCACAGAACTCTAACTCATGCCCTGTGCTGGGACTGAAGCTGGAGCTGCTGCCTGGAGTCAGAAGCAGTTGCAGTGGGTCTGAGTCTAGAGCTAGTGCTTTGAGTCAAGTGATTAGGTGAGCCAAGGCTGGGGCCAGAACCACTGATGCCACCTGCCCAGGGCCAGAGCTAGAGCCAGCGGAGCTCTGTGCCCCAGGTTGGAGCCAGAGCTACCCCATAGGATACATGGGGTGGGTAGATGCTTTTGGGGAAGGGGAAAGTAGTAGGGGAGGCCAGGGGGCAGTGGGGTAGGTGCCAGGTTCAGGGAAGGGGCAAGAGTCAGGCAGCTTGCCTCCATGCTGCTGCTTTCCTTGCTACAGTGGTGCAGAGACTAATTTAAGATGACCCCTGAATAATTAGATTCTTTACATGGAAAATTATAAGAAACTTATAATCCTTAATTATGGGGGACAGGGGTCTTAAATGTAATTCTTCATTATGGTGGGGTGTCTTAAATTTGAAATTGTGTACTGGGTGCTATGACCTTCTTCAAATTCTGTTTTCTTTTCCTGTGCAGCTTGCCAGTGCAACCTTCAAGGCTCAGTAAGTTCAGTGTGTGACCCTAATGGAGGACAATGTCATTGCCGTCCAAATGTTGTTGGAAGAAAATGTGACAGATGTGCTCCTGGCACTTATGGGTTTGGACCTAATGGCTGCAAAGGTATGTTAATTTGTAAAACCTGAGCATTCATTCTTGTCAGACAGTGGCTCATAGAATAATGGGGAATATTGGCATTTAATGCAAAGGTACTCAGTCTAAAATTTCTTTTGTGTTAAGTGCTAAATTCTGTTTCAGTTTTGTCCTTGCTTGAACAAAACTCAAGTGGGAGTTTTGCCAGTCAGAGGTTCAGAATCAGTTCCTGAGGCTGGGACCATGTAAATGTAACAGAGTTTCTGTTGTTGCTTTTTTTTCTTTTTCTTCTAGCTTGTGAATGTCACGTTCAAGGCTCTGTTCATTCCTTCTGTCACTCTGAGACTGGCCAGTGCCACTGCTTCCATGGAGTATATGGTCGTCAGTGTGATCAGTGCTTACCGGGATACTGGAGCTTTCCCAGCTGTCAGTCTTGCCAGTGTAATGGCCATGCAGATGGCTGTGATCCCTACACTGGGGAGTGCTTGAATTGCCGTGATTACACAGTGGGTCACAACTGTGAAAGGTATTGTCTCTTCTCGTAGCCAATATGAGTTCACATGTAAACAATTATCTATTCTACTGTCCCATGCAGAAGTAACAGTCCTCCCCAGTCATGACTCAGATGAATCAGTCCCACTGGGTATATCTACATGTCCAATTACTGTGAAGCAATAAACTCTGGAGCTGTTTGAGCCAGAGTAAACTGCTTCCAGGTGCTGAGCCTACACATGCACCTGGGACAGCAGCAATTTGAGCAGGGGTGGAGCAGGCCCCTGGCTGGCTGGTCTGACCAGGAGCAATTTCTGCCCATGGTTAGCGTTTACACGTGTTTCAGTGCAATAAATTATTCTGCCATAAGATATTACTGTCAAGACTGTCCCTGGCAGTACTATCTTACATCAGAGTTAATTAGTTTAATGCACTCTAATATTGGCCCAACATGTAGAAAGTGACACTTTACTGCAGAGCTAATTAGTCTGTCCCCCAGTAATGCACATGCAGATGTACCCGCTGAGATCAGAGGGAAAAAGCCCTATTTGATCAGGCGCCTTTATTTGCAACAAGGTGCCCTACCCTGATAACCCTTCAGGGAACACATGCCTTTTTGAAGTGCTGATGGCCCATATATAGATATCTTGGTTTGGCCGGTATGTAAAGATCTTGGTTTACCCAGTTGGACAGCTGGGTTCAGGAGGACTCCAAGGACTTGTATTGCCCAAGAAAGGCCTGGATTCATGAAAGGAAAAGAATAATAAGAATTTAAATACACCAATCTTAGCAAGAATATGTACAGCTGAAAGTACTGCACAACAAAAGCCAAACTTGGGGCCCTCATGCAGAACTGGCCAGAATTCCCTGGTGACTGGTGTGACTGATTGCAGCCAATGAAGGCCCCATCCTTTGGCAGCAGCTGCCGAGCACCTGTGTGGTCTCCCCTGTCTGCCCTTGCCTGAGTACAAGAGGGTGTGTTGAGGAAGAACATTCTCAGTGAAGGGATTCCCCACCGACATATTTCTAATAAAGCTACCAGAATAGGTTTTAAATCCTGAATAAAAAGTGTGAATATCAGATGATGCAGCTGAGCTGCAGCAGTTTGGCTTGGCTTTGATCTCATATTCTATGCTAGTGTGAGCCAAACAAAATATGCTTATGGTAGTATTATTCAGACTATGAATGGCATTTGCAGACCTAGAAAGATATTGTTTTCTTAGCCCCTCTCTCCTCCAGTCTTGGAAAACCCAAATGTAGTGTCATTTTGCTGCAGAAAAAATGTTTTATACAGTGTCTACTTACAGTCTCTCATCTGCCTTTACTTAATGCAGGTGCCTTGGTGGCTTTTATGGAGACCCTGTCCTGGGATCAGGTGATCATTGTCGGCCTTGTCCTTGCCCAGATGGCCCAGAAAGTGGGCGTCAGTTTGCCAGCAGCTGTTATCAGGATCCTATTACTCTACAAGTTGTGTGCATCTGTAACATGGGGTACATAGGTAAATACCAAGGGCATTAAACATCTTACAGCTGTTGATTTGGCATTACAGTGAGGGGAATGTGTATGTACATTTGGGACAGGTTGTGTCACTATCAGTATTAATGCATGTGCCAGGTCTTATTCACAAATTGTGGACCAACCTCTGCCAAGCAGCATCTACAAACATTAATAAGAAAAACAATGTCAAAGAAAGGGGAGAAGTTACTTTATGGATGTTGTCTCTCGTATAATAAACAATTAAAAGAATCAGTCCTAAACAGGAGGCAAACCTGTAGGTTAATGTGGAACCTCAAAAATGAAAACAACTTACATGGTCAAAATACCTTACCTCTTTCAAGCTAAGTGAAAAGTTATGATGACTCCCTACCTATGTTGGTACAACTCCATTGAAACCAGTGGAGCTATGGCCATTTAAAAGGAGTCAGCCAAATATGATGTTTTGTTTCTCTGAATATGTCAGTAACTCAGTTAATTGCTGTCATCAACCTATCGGTCTTTCTGTTTATTAAGTTATATGTTAACAAGCTGCAATAATAATTCCTGTCCTGGTTGTTTGTTTGTTTGTTTAAACAGGAAGTAGATGTGAGGCATGTGCTTCTGGTTTCTTTGGAAACCCCAATGAGATTAATGGAGCCTGCCAGGAGTGCCCCTGTAACAACAACATCGATGCAACTGACCCAGAGGCCTGTGACAAGCAGTCTGGGACCTGCCTGAAGTGCCTGTATCATACAGAGGGTGAACACTGTCACCTCTGTAAAGATGGGTATTATGGTGATGCACTGCAGCAGGACTGTAGAAGTGAGTGAAGTTCCCATTCCTCTGGCCACAGTTCACCCAGCTGCCTTAGGCTCTTGAATCTCATACAGTGAATAAATTATGGAGGTGCTGACTTTGCACAAGAGCTCAGGACTTTGTTGAATGGCAACTGTAATGTGAGCTATTTTTAATTTACCTGGGTCTATTTCTGAGTAAGCTGGCGCCAGAAATTTAATTAATCCTTCACCCCAAGTGAGTTTGCAGCTTTTCTTCTGTTCCCTGTGACTCCTCAGCAGGCAGGGCTCGTTACATTTAATGGGGAGAGAAGGGTTGGCCAGCATTTACATGTCCTGAAAGGATGAGGCTTTTATGGTATAAGGGTTTTTTGCCTTCTTGTTAGCCTTCTTTGTTTCCCTCTTATCAAGAGAATCAAGCATGGCCATTTCCTGCTGCTTCTTAAGCCCTGAGGACTTGGCTTTTGTTTACACAAACATTCCTGCCATGTTAAAGAACAGCAGGAACAGATTCCTGGAGCTGGAGTGAAGGGCTGCATCAAGGAATGATAGTTAAGAATGGTTATGGGCCAGTGAGTAAACTCTTGAGGGGGAAGGGAGGAGGAGTAAGCCATACTGCTACTGCTTCTTGCCTGTCTGTAATAAAAGGCAAGAAAAATTCCAACTTCTATTAGCACTACTTTGGGAGGAGCTGGGTTCTTATCTGGTTTGCAAAATACGAGCGAATCTGTTTTTCCATAGTTTGTTTGTTGCTCTATTTCTCTTGGTTATTTGGTGAGCCAGAAAAATCAGCTTACCTTTCAGATTCTAGGAGGAGCCTGAGGGACAGCCACTTGGAAATAATCTTTTCACTCAGACAACATGGTTGCATGGAAGTAATGAGAAATGGTATACCTGGGACCCCAGGGCATTTGTATGCAGATTTGGCCCTGCAAGATGTTGAGAATTTTCAATTCCCATCAACTGCAGCATAGCTCACAGAAGCACTCTGTAGGCTTAGTTAAACTGTTGTTCAAATACACTTGGAAACAGATGTTGTAGGACTCTTTTGGCTTGCATCTTACAGCATAGATTCTGTAAAATAAATAGAGGCATTTTAATGAGAAGGCAGTTGACTGTCTAGATATCCATCCAGGTGTTCACAGTGCACTCAGCACTGCAGGACCTGGACATATTTGAAAGGTAACTAAGTAACTCTTCCCTTCCAAAGTGCCCCTGTTTTTTTTTTTCCAATTCCTTTTTCAAGTGTCCAGAGATGCCTATAGGGATGTCCGGGTTACTTTTCCCATTTGAATTGGATGGCTTTGTTCCCTGAAATCCATGTCCTCCTTTAAAAGCTCATCAGTAACAGACAACTCAGTTTGAATTCAAGTTAACATTTGGTTGCTCCAGCTTGTCCTAGGTGTTCATGCTTCCTGCTCTTCCATTGCAGAGTGTGTCTGTAATTACTTGGGCACAGTGCAAGAGCATTGTAGCACCTCGGAGGACTGTAAATGTGAGAGAACAACAGGTCAGTGCCATTGCCTTCCCAACGTAATCGGGCAGAACTGTGATCGTTGTGCACCAAACACCTGGAAGCTGGCTAGCGGAACTGGCTGTGAACGGTGTGATTGTGATATCACTCGTTCCTTTGGGCCATCATGTAATGAGGTAAGAGATACATAGGGCCTTGTTGACGCCAATTGGAAAAATACCTTGCTGAAAAGATATTGGCTGTAATCCTAGCAAAGCTATATAATCACTCTGGAAATCTAGATTACCTTCTGCTTCTTGAAGAAAAGATTGGAATATTATCAGGTTTCCATATAATTGTTAGGGATACAGATTTTACCAGAGTGACCTGTAAAAAGAGTTGAATCAAAAATGGCAGTCCATGGAAATGAAGCAGAAGGATTTTAAATGGGTTACAGGCATTTTCTTTCTATGCCAAATCACTTTTGGAGTGCATACCATGTTACAACAAAGGTTGAGTTTTCAGAAGTGCTGAGCCTATAATTTTAGGCAGTATGTCAGAGAGCCCATTTTGCGTGGGAAAGACCATTCAAATCTGGCCAAGGCATATACAAAACACTTTCTTAATTTTTTGTATTATTCACCTTCAGACAGGATTCACATTACACTTCGACTCTTGGAAAGGTCTGCAAAAACAAACCTGTTCATTGATTAACAAGTCCACCTAAGTGAAGGAGCAATTTGATCAGAGACTCCCACTGGTTATGATTTTCAAATCTTACAGGGAGGCTCTCATCTCTTATGGGGGTGGGGTGGCTCAGCCCCTCCCAAGCTCCCCCTTAATTCACACCTTGCTTTCAGAATCTGTCCTACCATTTTGTTGAAAATTGGTTCTCATGGTTTGTGTGCTCAGCCGTTGTAGAGATCACCATGACTCTAAGCACTGGGGAGGGCTTCTAGGGCTTTGGTGATAGCCTTTTCCAGAAAGGACACTCATTTTGGCTTCTGTGGCATTCTTTTAATAGTTCACTGGACAGTGTCAGTGCATGCCTGGGTTTGGCGGTCGCACCTGCAGTGAGTGTCAAGAGTTCTTCTGGGGTGATCCTGATGTGGAATGCCAAGGTAAGTCGCATTCACCCTGCCTCTCTTGTGTTTTGTTACCCATCTGCACTTTCAGTTGGAAACCTTTATCTTATTGTTAGCATCAGCCCTTACTGTGACCTTGCTGGCTAGTAGTTTAGGCAAAATAGTTCTGTAAATCATGCTGAATATAGTGAGCTGTATTCTCCTGAATGGTTCTGCTACTACCTGAGCACACAGAAGGAAACAACACTTCAAATCATTTCAGCTCCCCTGCACATTCCTGGGTCCGTGGGTGGTCAGGCAGGTGTTTTTTCAAGAAAAAGTATTGTCAGGTCTTTAAGGTATTCGGAACAAGAGAGGAAGGCTTTATAAAATATGTGGCAGTACCTCTCTGTTTTGATACCTCCATTGTAACGGCAGGAAGAAGCCTGTCCATGTTTGTTGTCCGTTTGGCATAATGGCTTAGGAAGGATCAGCAAACACAACAGAATTCTTGCTAAGTCAGTTACAAACTAGATTTGTGGAGGTTATAAAAAAAAAGTGGTTATCTTTATTGAAATAAACCTATTTATTTGGAATCCACTGATTCTGTAACCTTTTAATTTTTCTTTCTTCTGAAGCAAACAAAAGGCATAAAAGGGCCTCTTTAAGAAATTGAATTTGTGGGTTTGAGAGTCAATGTGAAAATCAGTTTCCTTTATCTTTTAGGATTTTAGTTTTGATTCTATATAGTAAAACATGCTTTGGACTTAGAATTTTCCATTTCTATCTTATTGCAAAGTCACTTGCAATTGAAGAAACGTTACCAAGGCTTTTAATCTTTAGCAGAGGATTTTTCACTTTGTTTAAAATTTTCTGCAGACAGTGGTACAGTTAGCACGTTAGATGGTATGCTACAGCTAGCAAAATGTAAACTAAGTTAGGTAGATTGTATAAATCCTACATTCTTTGTGCCACTTTATTATAAATAGGTCTGTTCATTACAAGGGAAAAGAAACTTGGAATGCTGTCCATGCCAGAACAAATTTGTGCCTGGGATCTGTTTAAATATGAGAGTTGGCCAGGAGGGTTTGCTGAAAATTATTTCTATTTTCTGCAAGAATAGACTTGTGAGATCTTTTAATAGATCTTTTGTGAGTGGATTTCTTGGGGTCTACCATCTAAAAAGATAATGGGTGTCACGAGTACTCAGAAGTGGATTGGTGTTCACAGTGAAAGACTATTAAAGAGTGTGGTAGAGCATGTATTAAATTTATTTTCTAAGTGAACCAGCATTTTAGCTTCTTTTTGCAAAGCTGCATGTCTTCTTCCAGTTAAATGCAGCTGACTGCACCTTCAGTCTCATAAAGCTTCAAGACAGTGATTGTCTCCTGATATCTGTTTTCTCCATCAAGGCTTTTTGATGGAATCCATCAACACATATTATCAGTAACATTGTCCTCCTCTGTGCCAGGGTTTCTGACCCTTTGCTTTAGTTTCTGCTCTCTCATTTTGGACATGTAAAAACCTGCTTTTTGATGTCTATAAAATGAAAAATAATAATATACTATTATTTAGAATACAAGGTAGCCTTAAACTTCTTTATCAAATCCAGTAACTCCTCTCTCCCTTCTAAGGTAGTTGACAAAGCAGGCTTGCGTAGATATAAAATCTGATCTTTCTTGGAAGTCTTATTCCTCAGGGAGCATCCTTGATTTTTCTGAGTTGCGTAGTCTGTGACAGGCCATAGAGACCAGCTTGTCATGAGGTAACATCTCCAGTGACGCTTCACTTGCTTTAGGTGACCCAACCCAAAACTCTGTGTGCTAAAGAACTGTGGAGAACTCAGCTGTTCCCTGTGCTATGGCTGAGCTGTAGTAACCCTGTTGTGTTAGTTTAAGAAGTAAGGAGGCTCAAATACTAGCCTGCCTGTGGGTTATTTTGGTGGACTGTATACTACCTGCTCTGTCTGGCTGAATGGGAAGCATCTTTCCCTCGCCCTAGGCCATGAAGCAGCAGTAGAAAGAATAAAGACTTGGTCTCACTTCCAGTTTATCCTTTTATTGGCCAGGCGCTCTAATAATTATAGGTTCCTCAGTCTTTACCACATTGTGGAATATGATCCAAATCTAGGTGGAGTCAGCTTTGTAACAAAACCCTGAACCGTATGAGTTCTGTGATATGATGGGTTTCATCCCTCATATTTGCCACAAATCTAATGCGGAGACTTGGGCATTACACTTGCAACCTCAGAAATAAGATCTTCAAGCAGCTAGTGACAAAGTCTTCTGCCTAACACTAGGAAACTCACCTTGTTTATAGTACTGCTCCGATCAGACTGTATATTGAAGCCTTTGTGATAGATTTTGAGATTGCTGACTCCAGTGGAAACAGGATTAGACCCTTATGAGACACTAGTGATGGAAGAAATGTATTGCCCACAATGATCTGACTGTCCAGATTGCAGATTCTTTATGCAGGGATCCTGGTTTCTCTGTTTTAAAAGCACCGCCCTTCCCGCGGGGTCTTGAGGGTGTGTGTATGGAGCAGGGGGAATATGTATGAGGGTACCCAACCATAGGTGACGTGTCAGGGGACAAGCGGCCTCCCAGATTTGTGCACCCAGAGCAGGCGTTGGGCTGCAGCCCGGCCGGACCAGCACGGGCAGGAGCCGCCTCTGCAGCCCAACAGACAGGTAGAACCTGGTGCACATGGGCAGAGTGGGGCAGCAAGACTCATTGCCTCCACTGGCACCACCCCCCGTGCCACCAGCAGTGTGAGGGGTATCAGCGGGGAGGGAGAGCACACTGCTATCACCTTCTCCAGGTGCTTGTGCACCAGACTGCAGCTCTACCCCACTGCCATGGTCCAGCTGCTACTCCCCTCAAGCCATGGCTCTACCCCACACGGAAGGTGGCGTGAGGGGCAGTGCAGGTGGCCTGAGGGGTGTAGCGGTGGTGACTGGACCATGGTGGTGAGGTAGAGTCACAACTTGGCATGCAAGCAACTGATGGCAGGAGGTGGTAAGGGCAGGGCAGCCCAACCCTCTCCCACCTAGTCTGTTATTCCTTGTGCTGCTGGCGGCACTGCTGGTGCAGGGGTCCTGGGGGTGGTGGCAACAAGTCTCATTGCCCTGCTTTGCCCTCCTGTGCTGGGTCTCACCTGCTGAGCCGTGACGGCAGCTCCTGCTCCTGCCAGTCCAGCCAGGCTACAGCCGTGCACCCCACTGTGAACACAACACTGGGGGGCCACATTCTCCCACCATTCCCTGTCCAACACGTCACCTCTGGCTCCCAGCCCTTCCCCGGGAGTATACACAGCAGCAGGGAGCCACTCCTACTCCCCAGGGACAAGCCACCCATTGGTCATCCCACTTCTCAAATGGGCCCCATGGCCACGCATTCCTGAACCAGCCGAGGTCCTGCGCACCACTCCAGCTGGGCAGTGCACCCAGCCCCACTTCTTCCCTCACCATGGCTTCCACTACCACCTCAGTCTGCCCCCACTCCAGCCTCCTGCCTTGCCTATGCCCCCTTGCTTCCCACGTCTTGCCTATGTCCCCCCATAGACTTACCTGCACGGAGCTGTGGAAACTGCTTTCCACCATGCCACCTGGCTACCACATGCACGTGTGTATGCACACATGTATGTGGTTCCCCCTGCTGTGATTGCCCTCCTCCCACTCCTCCCAGCCCCTTGCAGGCCAGAGCTCTGCCAGCCTGCAAGGGGAAACCTGCTTTTCCCTTTCATTTTTCTCCTTTAAAGGAGAAATCCATATTTTCCCACACCAAACAGAAAACCAGATCCCTGTGTATCAATAGTGAGGAGGGTTTGTGAAATGGAGACCACTCACTGAAAATGGAGGAAGTGCTGTTGGAGAAAGACACAGAGGTGTTCATTTCCTGAAGTACTGTACAGAAGACCAGGAGAATCAAACAGAGTAAAATCAGATTGACTACACAGCATGGAAATTGACACACCTGGTACAGGAAAAAGAGTCTACATCTGGGGGAGTGACTCCATTGTGAAACCCTGAGTATTTCAGACTTCCACTTCCTTCCCAGGAGAGCTCACCAGCTGGGAAGTGGGGGAAGAAAATGGTGTTGTGGATTCAACTGCTAAGTAGGAGGCTTGAGCATCTGGGAATTTGGAGAGTTAAATGAATTGCAGCTGTGGGTCTGAAGTCAGAGATGTCTCTGGCGCTGCTCTGTTGGGAACCAGAAATTCAAGAACAGGTTTCCCCATCATAATTTCCAATGCTAGAGCTGACAGCTGCTGCAGGGCTGAGAGCATGCTTGTCATTTCTTTTACTAGGGAATTAGGGTTAAGAGGTTCAGGTCTTAAGGCCTTGTGCCAGTCCGTGGTAAATGTCACTAAATGGGAACCACACTATAATTCTACCCTGTGGTAATATTTAAGTTAATAGTACTCCTAGCCCTTTGGAAGACTCTACATTGTTTAGTTTTTTATTCAAGCTCTTTGTGTGCGTGACTGTGCGCGCGCGCGCATGCACGTACACAAATACCTGCTTAGATAAAGCAGTAAAATTTCAAGTTTCGTGAAGCACAGACCTCTCAGTTATTTTAGGGCTTGGAGCTTTTCCAAACCCTTATGACCAAACTGCAGGTTCAGTGCGTGAGTCTTTCAAGGTTTATACTGCCCTGTTTTTCACTCACAAGAGGAATTTCTGAGGAAAGTCTGAGTTCCTGAGGACTGCTTGGGTTATAATGGAGCCACTGTGCACTTCAACAGTAAGGTACAGGATTTTAAAATAATTTTAAATATCAAATAACAAAATTAACAGATGGTAAAAATAAATCTAAAATAAAATGTTCCTGCTATCTCTGTTGTTGTAAACAAGCACAGATATATGGTAATTGGGGAAGGATCCCGTGAAATAAAAAATGAGGATGTTTTAGGTTTGTTAAAGGAAAGTGGAATTTTTCCAGACCAGGACCCAAGAAATTGTCTCTGACACTTTGGAGGCACATGTGCAATATCTTTGGCCATGGGTTTATAGGAGTGGCATCTCAGCCCTTTGTAGAGTATCAAATGACTTTTCATTTAGAAGCAATTAACTATGGCCATTGTGTCTTGGTTTAACTTGCTGCTGTATGCTTGGTCAACTGCAAAGGGAAGATCTGTATCTCCTCATGAATGTAAAGAGGGAGTATGTTTTGCTCCATTGCGGTAGACTGTCTTGCCCCTGGTAAGTAAATAACCAAGCTTCCCTGTTACTTGAATCAAAACAATGCAAGTAACGTTTGTATCATGAGCTGAAAGCAGAGAAGGGTCTTGACAGAGAGTTGCTTTCTTTTGTCTTAGGCATTCATAGGATGAAGTTGAAATAGTTAGGTCTTTCCCTGTGGTTGGTTAGCTACATGTAACATAAACTTGCATACTAACACTCTCAGCTCTAATTTATCCTTTTACAGACACAATTTAAGAAACATTTTATGCATGAAACTGTTGCAAAGTAATGTTAGCACTTCATAAAACCGCATAAATCAGAAGCTGTAGAAATGTTTGTGAAGTTTCCTGTGGGTGTTCTGCATCAGCATGCAGGCAGAACATCAAAATGCGGAGGAGTTAACAATAAGTGTATAGTGTAATTTGAATCAATAGCTGATTATTCAGAGAAAGATCTGCTAACTATGCAGAAATTTCAAGCTTACAAATTGCTGAATAGTCTGATTATTATAATGGCTTGTTACACCCTGGAAATCCATGCCAGGCCTGAACAAAACCTATTGCTGTTTTCCTTTGGGGAAGGAAGCATTTAATGCTATCCATCCACAACTGAAAGGTGGAAAATGGACATGCCTATAGCACCTTCTGGTGGAGTGTGGAACAATATAACTAACACCCATCATGTGATGTTTGAGTTACTTAAAGAAATAAATGTGTGTGTATGTGTATGTATAACACTAAAAAAGTTGAATGTGGCTAGCTGTTTCCATCCCATTCATACTTCATTGCTTTTGTAAGATGTTAACTTCTGGCCTTTAAAGATTAAACCATGAGGGTTAGGTTTTGTGGGGTTTCTCTTACAAATGTTACAAGAGATCGCTGATATTGAACTACTTGTTACCCACTCTCACCTGCAAGCATTATAATGATCCACTTCTACTTTAAATCACTTTTATCTGAAAACACCAGCTTTCCTAAACTTTGAAAAGTAGGGACTGTCAGATAAATAGGACTGACATTCAACAGAGCCATAATTTACAAAATCAAAGGCAATCATAGTTCAGCTTGTCTCTGTTTACATTAAATTACTTGGCCAATTATTAGAAATCTGGCATTTTCATGTTACAAAGACTTCACTGGGTTAATAAAATCTAAGAAGTGCCTTGTTTATCACTGGACTTGAAAACTGAAATACAAAAATGTAAGTATAGCACTTCTGTGAATGCTTTACATGAAAACAAATTAAAGAACTTTAATTTCTGTGAGTGAAAGAACAGGGCATGGGAAGAAAGGAAGAAATTCTAGCACCACATATATTGGAGACAAAAAGGAAGGGTAAATTGCTCCCAGTCTGAGGGAAGGTGTCTGCCTGTGGCCTTAATTAGATTTGGACATCCTGAAATCATTTAATTTATTAAATTCCAGTGTGAATTAAGAATGAAACATTGTAATCTGAATATATTGGGTCTTCAGCATAAGACAGTGATAAAACATTTCGTACTTTGCCACATACCACACGTTCAACACAGATTGACCCCTGGACATCCATGGGGTTCAAAAAAAAACATGCAGAAGAAAAAGTGGAACAGCATACATGGGACCAGAACGCACAGCTCAAAACCGGAGCCTAGATGGCCAGAGCCATGCTCCGGCTGCCAGCCTGGCTCTGCGCAGCAGGATTGCTGCTCCCGCAGCCCCCTGGGTTCCTGGAGGCCTCGTGTAAGTGCACAGTGCTGGCTGGCCCCAGCCTCCCCTGCCCCACCCAGGGGCACCTGTCACACACCACAGGACTTCTGACACAGGCATTCCCCAGGGACAACTAGCAGCAGCACAAGGTGTCCCCTTCTAGCTGTCCCTGGGGAACCAAATGTCCATGGTCATGTGGATGTGGCCACTGGAGATAACTGCTTCTTATTGGGAGCAGGCACATTTGTATCTTTTAAGATCAGAAAATATTTTGCTAATAACAACAATGAGCCATAGGAACTGACCTATGGTTTAGGGGTTTATCAAATAAAAATATTAAAAAGGAGCAGCTTACTAACGGGGAGAGAGAGAAGACTACCAAGTGATCGGGAGAGCTGGTCACAAGTGTTTTTGCCATGAGATTTTGTTTCATCGAAATTAAAATGTTCTGCAGGATAATGAATAATTCAATTGAGTTTTTAAATTTCCCAATCAAAACATGCAGATGAAACAAAATGTTGTTCCAAAATGATATTTCATAACATAATGACAGTCCGTTCATTCAGAAGCTCTTCTGGCCAGATAATTTAAGGAGGGGACTTTTTCCCATTACATTACAAAGGAAACACTGGGGTTTTTCTGACCATTTTTGTTTGTTTGTTTATGGGTTGAACACTAACAGAATTTCTTTAGCTAGTATAACAAGAGATTTGGTCACTATGTCCTTTTCTGCTTAGCAAGGGACAGGTTTGATTATCCTTTCCTAACTCATCCTAATCTTCAAAGCAAGTAGTTTTAGGTGTATTAACTTGCAGCTTTCTGCCCCACCCTGGCTTTTCTTTAATGTGAAGAAAATAATCATCTATTTGTCCTGAAGACTGTTACTAACCAAAGCTGGTTAAGGCAAAAATGTAAAGACCAGAGACTCCTCTGTAATTTCAGCATCTGTGTGGTTTTAAGGAGCAGAATGAAGCATTCTTCCCTATTTCTAGTCATGTGACTACAGGAATGTTTTTTTTTTCTTTTATCTTTTTGGTTTTTTTTTACCTTTGCTTAAAAGGACCTTCAGTATTCTTATGAGATTGGGAGTATTAGTCCCTAATACTTAGTTTCCCAAGTGACATTTGGGAGCCATTTCCAGCAACATGATAGTCTCTGAAACTTTTGTGTTGCTAGATATCTCTGTTTGCCTGCTTGTTCATTATGGAAGAAGGGAGATAAGATGATTTAATTTAGGCAGATAATGTAGTATCCCCCCTCTTGCAGTATTGCCAACCCCATTGTGACAAAAATCATGAGATGCTCTTAAAAAATCAGTAGATTGGTATGTAAATCATGAAGTACTATTTTTGAAGTGTGTGTGGAGGTGTTATTTGAAGGTGTCAGGGGCTATGGGCTGTGTGTGGGGTTTGGAGCCTGGGGAGGGTGGGTCCTGGAAGGATGTGGGGTATTGTGGGTCAGGAAGTGAGAGGCAGCAGAAGGGCTGGTGGGGCCTGTGGCTTGGGAGTGAGGGGCAGGCAAACAGACAGACACACAGAGAAGGAATCCACAGCATACATACATACAGGCTGGGGAGTTCCCTTCTTGAAAGCACAGAGGCGGAAAGGGATCTTGGAGTCACTATCAATTCCAAGATGAACATGAGCCACCAATGCCAGATCACAGCTGGCAAGGCCAGCCATACCTTGTCATGCATCCAAAGCTGCATCTCAAGCCAGTCCAAAGAGGTGATACCACCCCCTCTATGCGACTTTGGTCAGGCCGCAGTTAGAGTACTGGATCCAGTACTGGGTGCCGCACTTCAAAAGGGATGTGGCCAGCCTGGAGAGGGTTCGGAGGAGGGCCACCCACTTGGTGAGAGGGCAGCAGGACAGGCCCTATGAGGAGAGACTGAGGGACCTGAACCTGTTCAGCTTCAGCAAAAGGAGGCTGAGGGGGGACCTGGTGGCTGCCTACAAGCTCATCAGGGGAGATCAACAGCAAATAGGCAAAGCCCTTTTCTCCCCAGCACCACCTGGGGTGACAAGGAACAATGGTCATAAGCTGGTGGAGAATAGGTTTAGGTTGGAGATCAGAAGGCAGTATTTTACAGTTAGGGTGGCCATAATCTGGAACCAAGTTTCCAGAGAAGTAGTCCTCGCTCCTACCTTGTGCAAATTCAAGAGGAGGTTGGATGATCACCTGTCTGGGGTCTTATGAACCCAGCATTCATTCCTGCATGTGGCAGGGGTCAGGCTAGATGATCTGCTCAGGTCTCTCCTGACCCTAGCTACTATGAAACTATGAAACATAGCATCCAGCTGGAAGTTGCATGGGGGCATATTGAGGGAGGAAGTGGGGCAGTGGTTGGGGTGAATGGGGCCAAGGCAGATCATCCAGAGGTGAGGGGAATGGGCTGGCTCCCCACTGCAGTGTGCACCCCCAGGGGAGGCATGGGGGGCATGTGTCCCCCATGAGGCAGACCTGGCTGGGGCTCTGTGCCCTGCTGCCTTAACCCCAGGAGCTCAGTCTTGCAAAACCATTGCTGCCTACCGGGTGGGCAGGGGACACAGGGTATGCTGGCCATGTGGCGTATCCCCTGCCTGCCCGGTGGCAGGAAGCACACTGGCATCACATGGCTGAGTTCCTGGGGCAAAAGCAGCAGGGTGCAGAGCCCCAGCCTGCAGCAGGCAGACTGACTCTGGCATGTCCCCCGCTCCGGGATGCGTGCCTCTGCAGGGAGCCGCCCCTCTCCCCCTCCCCCCACCCCGCTGCCACCTTTGGATGACCTGTCCTGGCTCCAGGGCCCCGTTCACCCTTGCTCCTGCCCCAACCTCTCCTTCAGTATGGAGGCCTCCATCTCCCCTCCCTTCTCCCCGTCTCTTCCCTTCAACAGCCTTACCAGCAGAGAAAATTGGGAGATATGAGGGTTTGATCTGGAGATTGTGAGTTGGAGTTATTTTGACTTGGAAATCCTGAGTCTCAAAATGGTTTTGTGGCACTTGAAAATGGTTTTGGTGCTTTTGTAAACTAGAGGCTGTACAATTATTTACATTAAAAAGGTTGTTTCTTTCCAACTTGTAGGTAAGGTTTTACATACCAAGGATTCAGCTGTACTCTTTAGGGCATGAGGAAGAAGATGATTGCATTTACTAGATTTTATTAACTCAGAGATGCACCAGTAATGGCACTTGTCACAGAGGATCTGGTGTTTGCCTGTGACCAACTTCTTGCCATAATAATAGTACATTACTCCCCTTGACTAGTGGAGCACAGACAACAGGCACTGAGTTTCCAAATTTACAGGTGATTTGATCCTTCTAGCTGCTGTTTACCAATCATATTGCAGCAGTAACAAAGTCAATTTTAACCTTCTGCTTCTGGGTAGGTGTCTGTGACCTTTCCTTTTAGGTGTTAACTTTTTCTGTGCTGTTTATGCTTTGGTTATGTCACAATTAGGCAGGCACAGACAACACCTTCAAACCCTGCTCTGGGTTTTGTGGTAGAGT
>JAGPOW010001296.1:117203739-117272606 GCA_030014935.1 Caiman crocodilus
TGAGAGGCTGTTGAGAATAGTGCTTCCTGGGATACTGGAGGACTGCAGATTGCTCATTTCATCTCCTGCTCTTTTTATCTCTGTGGAGCAAAGTGAAGTTACCCTAACATTGACTAGGTAGCACATCCCAAAGTTAACCGTCACTTGAAGTGGCATAACTTTGAGATGCTTAGAGGGGCCTTGGGACATATAGCACAAGTTAATGAGTATTAACATGCTGACATTAAAATGAATACTCCCTTTTAAGTGCCCTTGGTATGCTCTAAGTGTAACTTTACCCTAAGTGAGGGGTGGGCAAGCCCCAGCATTGGTGCCAGAGCATGGCACACTAAAGCATTTTGCTTCGCATGCATATCTCAGGGTGGGGGCTGTGCTGCCAGAGAAGGGATCAGGCCCCTCACAGCTCCTCCATTGCCTAGCATGTCAACATCTTACAAGTTGAGGTTAAAGGTGTTTTTTGACACACTGCCCAAAAAGGTTGCCAACAACCCCTGTCCTAAGCCATCTCAGAGGGCTGTCCTCATGTTTGGTTGTCAGCTATAAAGCTCTAAATAGCCCGAGACTGCCTTGTTATAGGGACTGCCTCTCTTCAGGTGCCCTTACAGCTGTGGTCAGCAGGGACATTTGTTCTCGATTTCTCTCATGTTATAAAAGAGAAGCATCTCCTAGCCTGATGATGGTGTTTCCTTCCCTTCACAACAGGAATGGGGATGAAAGGAGTTTTCTTTGGGTTTCTGGCTAGTTCTCTTTGATATACTGCCAGGGTTTTGTAGTATCATTATGATGTGTAAGGGAGTGTAGGTCTAGATTTTTAGAGGTGTGTGGTGCCTCCTGTGCTAGGTACATGAATGCCTTCTAAAAATCTGTAGTAGGGTCAGTGTGTTACATGGCAGCATTTCAAAGCAACCCAGTCAGGCAGAACCATAGAGAAACTCCCCTTTACTGTTGTGGGAAGTGCTGGGCCCTGGGTTCTTAGAGAGGAGTCTTTAAAAAAAAAAACAACTTAAAAAATCTAAATTAAAAATGCAATAATTACTGTTATGTGGTTGGACTGGTGGTCAGGGGGTAGGATGTTTCCATGTCAGTAATACGCTAAACAACATTGTGTGAGTGCTGCCATGGTAGGGGAGCCTGAAATAAGCTTTAGCCAGGGAGACCCAACAAACATGTAAAAGCTCCTCCCAAATTAAAAACAAATTCATAAACCAAAGCTCTCCTTTTGATTTCTGTTATTTCTGATTATCCAGTCTTTGGGAAGGCCTTTTTCTTGCTTTCTCTTAAACTGGGATTGTTTTACTTGGCACAGAAAAGTCTTTGTTTCTGGTTTTATCTTCTGGAGGGGGATGAGGGTGCAGTTCTATGAACAGTTCAAGACCTGGGTTACAGAGCATTACAAAGTGATGCAAATGTAAAAACTTTAAAACCCCATTTTTGGAGAGTGGAGTTCTGATGGGTCCTAAAGGGGAGCTGCAGTGTATGGCCACTTGTGCACGTGCTGGGAGTTTAGTCCCCTAAATTGAAACAGTGGGTTTTTAATTGCAATGATTAAAATCCCATCATTTTAACTTAGGGGCTTCTGTCACTGTTACAGTGAGGGGTCAGATCTGATGCGTTAGCTGCCCAGGTCCTGCCCCAGCTCGCAGATACCTGCTAGATGCAACTCTTCCCAGAGCCTACCCACTGGAAGCCCACCAGGCGCTCCTCCCCACAGGCTCATGGAAGTTGGATCCAGCAGCTTGCTGCCTGTGGGCTGGGGCAGCACCCACGCAGCTGGCATCCTGACCAGGTGGCCCGGGGAGGTGCTGCCACTGTGGAGGGAACTGGGGGCCCCTACAGCTTAGAGTCTGCACAGCCCAGTGGCTGCTCACGCAAGCAAGCAGGCTTCACTGGAGTGTGGGGGAAGCAGTGAGGGGCCTGATCCTTTTTTCTTTTTTTTTTTTCCATTGAAGAGCCTGCCCACATCTACTGCAGCTGGGAAGAGCTGCCACAAGGCCCTGAGCTGTAGGTGGCCCCAGACTTTCCTTCAATGGCAGCAGTGCCTCCCAGGGCCACCTGGGTGGGTGACTAGTGGGTGGGTGCTATCCTCGCTCACAAGCATCACCAAGCCCAATCCAACTGGTCCCTGAGCCCTAGCTGGGGCAATACCTACTTGCTAGTCACCCTCCCAGGCAGCCCCAGGGGGCACTATTGCCGTGGAAGGAAGGACCGGGGCTCTATGCAGCTCAGGAGCCACTTGGCCCACCAGCAGCTCACCCTCCAGCCATGGGAGATGTGGCAGACTCCAAGGAAAAAAAAAAAGGATTGTCTCCCTCACTGCTTCTGCCTTCAGCCTGCCTCTCCCTCAGAAGGAGGGTGAGCTAAGGCTGCAACATTACAAATAGCTGCGTTACAAACTAAACTATATGCAGATGTGGTTTCATCTGCAATGTAGGGAACTCATTTAAATCATAAAAATCTCACACATGTATACAGTGTAACGCAATTAAATCGCAAAAACGGACAATTTTTGTCACGTGTACAAGCACCCTATAATTACAATGTGTTTATCTCAATCCTTTACAGTTTCCTGGTTGGTGCTATATAGCTTTATAGTGTTCCTTTTTCTTTTACTGTTTTTATAGCAAAGTACTTGCTGCTGACAGTTGGATCATAGAGCTAGGTTTATACTGAGAGAGTTTGGGGACTGATCAACATTTACATAATTTAATTCCTTTTTTGGCATATCCTCTGCTATTTTATGGTGCTCAGAGTATTGCAATTGATTTTATCATGCATATATTGAGATACTGCAGTGTTCTGTGCCTACTGTGATCTTGTTGGATTTCACATCAGAGTAACAAAAGGACCTGCTTTTTAAATTTGTGATCTCACTTCGTAGAAGCAGGTACCCATGTAATCTGATAGTATCCTGGGATCTTTGAGGAGAAACAAAATGCATACCATTTACTTTGCTCTGGAATTTGGATAATTGATCATGATACCGAATGCCATATTCCCAGGCGTAATACTTGATGAAAGGGTTAACTGAGCCTCCTTCAAAGAGTAACTTGACAATTCGCCTGGGGGGATATATTCCATGGTGAGTTACTGTGGGAATACTTAAGCACTTTGATCTGAAGTAAAAACAATCTCTTGTGTCAGAGTACAATTCAGAGAACAAAAGGACCATTTTGTTAAATTGCATGGACATAAACTTGCTCATAGGCAACAGAAGCCGTCTCTGTATTATGGTGTATTTTGTATCCATATTCTATAGGAAATCTGGTTTTGTTTATGAAGCAATTTGTTCCTTTAAAGGCTTTTTAAAAAGCTGGTTACGAATGGAGGCTACATTCTGGCCTGAAAGCAAATGGTAAAGATCATCATGAAACCTGCTTTATTTTGCCCCCTTGCCAATTTCTAGGGGGAATGCTGCATTAGCAAGGGCTGGTGTTTTCAAAAGAGTAACCTGCTAGTACTCACAGGTGCCCTTGATAGATTTATGGGCCATTTGTAGGTGTTAAATTTTTGAGGTAGCCTGAAAGATGTGATGTGTAACTGAAGGCTTTAATCTGCTGGGTGTCAAAGCCTTGAATGTTAAAGGAATGTATGTTTGATCTAGTGTGGATTTACTCTGCCTTGATGATAGGAAGGGCACCTCCAGCATAGCTGCAAGACCTTTTGTTCTTTGCTGCTGTTTCTTTATTAAAAGCTATGAACATTGGTAATTTCCTTTTAGCATCTTTTACCCAGCTATTTAAGAAGAGGTCCAGATGGAAACTCCAATTTCTACCACTTGAAAGCTCTTCTTTTTACATGGATTATGTTTGGCTCAGACCAAGTATTGTCCTATGCTTACCTGGCAGGGGAAGCACCACGACCACCAAGGTGGTTTTCCTAGTCACACCCAGGGACACCCACTCCCTGGCACAGGGGTAGTACCTGCGAAGGTAATGTAGAGTTAATCTCCCACTTAGCTGCTGGAGTGGGAAGATCTTGGCTTTATGCCCACTTTATGGAAATGGGAGACTCTTCCCTAGTTTGCTCTTGCGGCCATATGGCTGAGGGCATGCAAAACTCAGGGGCCTCCAAACCCCAAGCCTCCAGGCTTGGGCCTGCACATAGGATGCCTGCCAAAGGATTTGGAAACATCTGAAGTTCTAGCTGGGGGTGGAGGATGTTTGCCGGTAGTAGGGCCACTTATGGTTCTGGACTGACTCATGGATTTGGAATGGATTTGGCTGATTTGGCTTGGAACATGGGGAAAAAAATGTCCCATATGCAAATAGCTTTAAAAATATTGTAGTGTGGCACACTGAATTATGCGAAGTGAAAACAAATGTCAGCCATGAGCTTGTACAACCGGGGAGCTCAAAATTCATGTCACTGATGGGAGCTATGTTGAGCAACCTACTGGGAGCTCAAGGAGCATCCCTGACTGTCAGTTACATAAAAGTTTCCATAAAAGTCATTGTATTTGGTTGTAGTCACTCCTCCTGACTAGTTAAACAGAAATTACTAGAGGTGAGCAAATGTATCAATGGCATATCAGATCAACACTGATAAAAGAAAAATTAACATTATCAGCTATCAGCTTTTTTTGGCTGGTGTAGCTGATAATGTCACAAATAAATGCTGTGTGCATGTGTGCAGTCACAACATGCATGTGGCTGGGAATGCAGCCTGGCAGCTTGGAGAGCAGCATCTGGCTGGTAAATCTGTGGGAGGGAAGGGGTGTAGAGAGGGCAACTCAAGGCCCCCATGAGGGAGGGAGTGGGACAGGGGCAGGCACTGCCCAGCTGGGGCAATGAATGTGACCCTGTCGGGAGCAGGGCAGAGCTGTGGGCAGGTCATTCAGGGAAGTGAGGATGGGGATGGCTCTCTTCCACTGTGTGCACCCCCATGGGGGGCATGTGTCCTCCTGGATTTGTATGTGGGATGAGGGTGGGCTGCCTCCTGCAGGCTTGGGGCCAGAGGCTGTGCTTGGGCTAGGTGGAAGCAGTGGTGCTGGGGAGGGGTGGCTGGGGTGGAGCTACAGAGAATTTTAGGGTGGCTGTAGCTCACCACATAGCCCCCACTCCAAGCACTGCCACCTCCTACCCTGCCCCCACCCACTCCAAGCACTGCCCTAGCCCCGCTCTCATTGGGAAGAAGCCAGTGCAGTCCCTGACCCCCAGCCAGCAGTGCACAGCCTGCTGTCACCCTGCACACAAATCTGGGGGGCACACGCCCCCCATGCCTCCTCCAGGGGCCATGCAGCAGCTGGGAGCCACCCCCACTCCCCCGCATCCCCAGATGAGCCACCCATGATTGCGCCCCACTCCTGGGGTCACAGTCACTGCTTTGGTTGGGTAGTACCTGCCCCTGCCCCACTCCCTCCTCACTGTGGCGGCCTTAATCTGCCCCCCACGTCCCTTCCCTCCCTGCTACCCCTCCTCCCCACAGACTTACTGGCAGGAGGCTGCCCTCCAAGCTGCAGGGCTGCATTCCTGTAAATAAGCTATCAGATTGGTATCGGCAGATATGTTTGGTTAACAATTGGCCATTGGTGTTGGCCAAGAAAATCTTTATTGGTGAACCCCTAGAAATTACTTGTCTGATTTCAATGTCAATAAACATTTGCAACTGATCAGCTTTGCCCTCACACTCCTACTACAAAGAGGCTGGCCCTGGAGAACCTTGGCACCCATGTGCTAGAATCTTGTGACATTTGTCTACCTTTTTCACATTACAAGCAAGAGCTCTTTATGCCCTGCTTCCTGTTATCTGAACTACAAATACAAACCAGAGATGGAACAGATCCAAACTATGCACTAACACAGTAGCCTAACTAAAGGTGATGGTGAGAGGGGCATCAAACCCAGGCACCAACTTACAGGAGGTGCCAGAACAGCCCTTATCCTCTTCTCTCTCACATCCCCCTTTTCCCTGGAGTCTTTGTTGCATCAGGAACAGACCTGTGCTGCTCTTGGTGTGGGGACATGGCAGGAATAGTAGGGGGTCTTTGAGTCCCTGGGGCAGGTAAGACCTTCTTTCCCTCTCCCCTTCCCTTCCCTCTCCCCCTCCTCTCTGGTACTCAGCACAGCCCCACCCACCCAATCTCCAAGAAGTTTTGCCTGGGCTGCCAAACTTGATAGTTAACGCTTCTGCATTTTTATGTGTACATGCATATATACATACATGTTCTCTTATTCTGAATATGGTTCACAATGGGGAACCAGAGTAACAAGATGGCCTCAAATCAGGGCCTACTGGACAGGGCCATCCCTCCTGAGTTAGTTACAAAGCACCTCTCTAGTCTTCTCCACACACTTGTCTCTTGCTCCTTTTTTTACACCCAGCCTAGCTAGAGAAATTGTGCAATCTCCATCTTCGGAAGTTTTCAAGAGCAAGTTGGACAGACACTTGCCTGGGATCGTTTATTTAGTTAGGGATGATCCTGCCTTGAGCAGGGGGCTGAACTAGATGGCCTTGTGAGGTCCGTTCCAGCCCTATTTTACTATGTTTCTCTCCCCAGTGTGCTAACATACTAATTTCACATTCATGTCATTACAGATTCTTGGCTTATGTTAGAAAGTTCCTTCCAGTTTCATCTTTGGTTCCATCTGGCTTTGTCTTTTCAGACTTACTCTCTTTTTTCCCCCCCCACCCTTCCAGCTTGTGACTGTGATCCCCGTGGCATCCAGACTCCTCAGTGCAATCGCTCCACAGGGTTGTGTGTCTGTAATGAAGGGGTCGAGGGTCCTCGCTGTGACAAGTGCACCCGTGGCTACTCCGGCTTCTTCCCTGATTGTGCACCATGCCATCAGTGTTTTGCTCTGTGGGATATTATCATCCGTGAGCTGACCAACAAGACCCAGAGGTTCCTGGACAGAGCAAATGCCCTGAAAATCACTGGGGTCAGTGGCCCTTATCAGCAGACACTGAACAACTTGGAGGAGAAACTGAATGAAATTAAAAATATTCTTGCTCAAAATCCAGCTGCTGAGCCCCTAAAGAACATTGGCAATCTCTTTGAGGAAGCTGAGTGAGTATGCTACCAGCTTTGTGGATATTTTGAGCTCAATTAGGGCTTGGTGGTATTTAGTGGGAGTTCAGTGCCTAAGTCCCTTTGAGGATTGGACCCAAGGTATTCAATAGGGTCAGGCCAGGGCTCTTATGAAGGCTGCTGTGGAGAACAAACAAAAGAGTCCAAGAATGATTTCTGAAACTCAGGGAAGGGGAATCCTGCTTGCATTTTGTCAGCCTGCCAAGCACTTAAGTGGAGATGCTTGTGTTGATGCTGTATGTGCCCCAAGGGCAAAGGACAAACATTGCTATTATGCGAGAGAGAATGCAGGGGGAAGAGATTAAATTCTTGGAATTTCATTTTACAGCCATCTAGATAACAAGGCAGGCTCCTTCTGCTTATCTAAGGCAAGGAACATTGTTAGCCAAAGGGGCCAGTGTTGCAGTATGGTTTGTTCCCATGTTATTAAGTGTTGGAACCCAATATTCTGTTTAAAATAAGGGTGCAGAGAAGGGGAGAGTGAGCCCCTTGGAACTGTGTGGCAGTTTAACACTCAGTGCTACAATTATTGTTAAAAAGAATTGCAAGACCTCCCCCATGCATAAACCGAGTGAGGATAAAATGTTTCATAGTCAATAAAATCTAGGTACCTGCCCCTTACCTCCGTTCCACCCTCCCTACATGCTGCAGGACACTGCAGAATTGGGGCTCTGGAGGGGAAATACCATGACCACTCAGGTGGTTTTCCTAGTTGTAGATGAAAATCACTTTCTTGGCAGGGGATAGTACCTTAACCAAGGTAAGGCATAGTTAGCCTCCCACTTTCACTTCCAGTGGGAAGATCTTGGCTATACACCAGCTTTCAGGAAATGGGAGAACTCTGTGGAAATGGGAGACTCCTCCCTAACTTGCTCCTGCGGCCATATGGTTAAGGAGAAGCGAAACTTGGGGGTGTCCGAACTCCAAGCCTCTAGGCTTGGGCCTGAATGTAGGGTGCCTGTCAAAGGATTTGGAAGCATCTTAAGCCCCAGGTGGGGGTAGCAGGATGTTTGCTGCTAGTAAGGCCACACATGGTTCTTGAATGACTCATGGATTTGGAACTGATTTGGCTGATTTGACCTGGGACCTGAAAAATTTTCCTTTAAAAAAAAAAAATAAAAAAAATAGGGCTTTATGTAGGCCAAGAGAGGGGAGGCCATGCTGAGGGATCTTTCCTCATTTTCTTGTCCCCATAGATAGGAGGAGAGTCTGTAATGTTGTAGGGCACCTTGAAAATGCCCAACTACTGATGTTTGATTTAAACACAACATTGCTTTGTTCATCCCAGGAAGAGAAGCTTGGGTTGATGGCAAGGAGAATGGTTGAAATCTATTAACTGTATGCAATTGAATCAGACTCTGCTGAGCTCCTTTTAGTCTTCTCCAAGCTTTTTGACCCTGTCCCTAAAATCATTAGGGTCTTTTTGTTGGCTTTTGTTGAGAGCCTTTATCAGTCGGCTACCTACGGCTGGAGTCTGATGGCCCCTGTTTTATTACTTGCTAATTACTATGGAATCCCTGTCTATCTTAGAGTGTACTGTAGCTGCAAGCACATTTCTTGGGCTGGAACAGCAAAAAACTGGGATTCCTGTTAAAGCAAAACAACAGAGAAAGGAAAGCAGGAAGGTGCTTGTTGAATGGAAAAGAAAGAGTTGGTTTCAGTCTTACTGGAGATGGGATATTTCCTGTGCACATGTGCCATCCTGTTGGAAAAGGGGAATCTTTACAAAGTTATTAAAAGAATCCACTGTGCTCATGCTGGATTTTTCCCTCTGAAGTTCAATTCTGTCCTGTCCCATAAGTTTGTACTAATAAAAATGCATTTGTCGCTGTGTGGGATGTGAAGCAAATTATGTATGGATCATAGCAGTCAACACACTGACCTATGCAGTTGCCATGGTTCGGGAGCATTACACCAGTGTTCTGGAATCTGTCTCCAGTTAATCTTACACAAAGCAGCTGTTTATTGAGTAATTTGGTGCTTTGAGTTTATAAATGTGCTGTAGATTAAAAAGTGTTTTTTGTGATAAAGGAAACAAAACCAGACTTCTAGGTAGGCAAGTTGTTACAAAACATTTACAGCACGCTGGGGGGAGAATGTGTCCTTATGTGGGGGGTCATAAGCAGAGAGACAACAGACATTATTTAACTACTACACCGCTTTATTCTTAAAAATATTTCGAAGCTAATTTTTTTCCTTGAATAAATATGAGTTCTGCCCTTTTGCTTACAGAAAACTCAGAGCAGATGTTACAGAAAAGATAACCAACCTAGAAGAAGAGCTGTCAGTGATAGCACTGAATAGCAATGGCACAGACACTGAATTGAGTACCCTCGAGACAGATGCCAAGAGCTTAGACCGCGTTGTGAAACTACTTGCGGAACAACTAGAGTTAATAAAAATCTCTGATGTGCGAGGTGAGTGTATCACAGTGTGCAGGGAGGCAGGGGGTGGCAAATGATTAAATGTGTATGATATTAATCTTCTGAATAGTCTGAATAGAATATCTGAATATAACTTTTGTTCCTGTGAGTTTCCTTCTGAGCATTAACAAGAGTTGCTGAGTTATCAGGAATGTTTGTGGTCTCTGTTTCTCAGCATGTTGCAAAGCTAGCTCAGGATCTCAGGCAAAAAGTTATCTTAAAATCTTTGTTTAAGTTGTAAAGCTGTCAAAAGTCCAGGCTCCCAGGCAGCTTTCCATCAGCATCCTGTCTGAGATCTGACCCAAGTTGCTTGAACCCAAGACATTTCCACAGACCAGTTCCAGTTCTGTGAATCAGCAATCTGACAAACTTTTCTTTTGTTGGAAGCTTACCCTACCACTTCCAATCTCGGGAACTTGCAAAGCAAAGCTGTCCCAGTGAAATCAGGGAGTCTCCTCGCAGGCATGGCCCATTAGTAAAATAAACTTTGCCTTTTAAACCTGAGGACTAATCTTCCTTTGCTTTTAGTAGAAGTAGAATTTAACCCTTAGTCCAGAAAAATGTTCAGATTTTTATATTAGAATCACACCCCGTAGATTTTTAGCTGCACCCCCCCCCCCCGGGGCATCCATGTGCATGTGTAGCAGGGGGTACGTGCATGCATGGGAGGAGGTGTGTGCATGGGGCAGGGGGTGTGTGCGCACAGGGGGTGTGTGCTGGGGATTGTGTGTGGCAGGGAGTGTGTGCGTCTGGATAGGTATGCAAGAGGGATGGATCCCTGCCAGCAGCTTGGGCTGCAGCAGGGCGGGGGGGGGGGAGGTGCCTTCCCCTCCAGTGGAGGAAAGGGGTGGGGGGCTCTTCAGGGACAGCAGGGCTAGGGAGAGCAGGGTGCTGTGTGTCAGGAGTGAGGGGCACTAGCAGGGCTAGGGGGCAAAGGGCTGCAGGTCCAGAGTGAGGGGTGCCAGCAGGGCTGTGGGGGCTGTGGCTTGGGAATGAGGGGAATCAGGACCACGGGGGACCGAGGGTCACAGGCAGGGCCATAGGGAATGCAGGTTGGGAGTGAGGGGCACCAGCATGGTCTGGGGTACTGTGGGCAGAAGTGAGGAGCAGCAGTAGGGCTGGGGGGGCTGTGGCTTAGGAGTGAAGGACAAGGGTAGGGCACGGGCATATGACTGTTCCCCCCCACCCATGTCCTCTTTTTGGAAACTTGAAATATGGTAACCCTAACATTACATTCCACTTGGTATCCAGTTTGTTAAAAAGATAGCTTTATATGCAGTGGCAACCATTAGGATTGTGCTGTTAGTTAAGCAAATGGCTCACTACTGAACAGCCTGCTCTGCATTCTTGCAGGAGCCTTGGATAGCATCACCAAGTATTTTCATACGTCCCTGGTGGCTGAAGAAAGGGTCAATGCCTCCACCCTTCACCCTGACAGCCTGGTAGAACAGTCAGCTCAACTGCGACAGGAAGTGGAAGACTTGATCGATGAGAGAAAAGCCCAGTTCAAGGCTAAACAAGAGGAGCAGTCGCACCTCCTGGATGAACTCGCAGGCAAGCTGCAAAATCGCCCATGGGGCCCCTAAAAAATTTAGAAAATTAATATTTATCTGCCTCTGGCTGCCTGTCACACAGTGCTCAATGGCTTGCCAAAAGTCAGTGAGCTGCCCTCCCACAAAATAATTACCTGCCCCTGGTGTAAACTCCACAGAGAATGAATAATGGTCTTGGTGAGGAAGTGACAGGAAGGGAGGCTATTTACAGCTGAATTGGGCCTGATACTTTCACTGAGATCTGCATGTGAACCGTTGTCTCCTACTCTGGGCAATACTTATCTAGTGAACTGGAACAGGGTTTCTCAGCCTGTGGATAAAAGCACCCATTAGTTCCCAAACACCTCCCATCAGTCCTCCAAGTTTGTTTCGACCTCCATGTTCCAGATTTCAGAATCCTTGGCACTCCCAAAGGGCTAGCTGGTCATAGGACATTTTGAGGGGAGGATGGGGATGAAGGTGGGTAGCCATGAGACCCAAAGGTGGTAAAGCTGACTGAAATGGGATTTTTGTCACCCTTGGGAGACTGTTCCCTTCACTAGTTCTCACTCTTGCATCTGTAAATCCAAACCATCCTAGGAACCCTCATATATACTCGCTCTCCCTGTTATTTCCATAATGCCCCACTCGTGCATATTATTTAGCTAGTTGAACACTTTGTGCTTGCCCTAAATGACTGTCTGGGTTCCTCCACTCCCTTTCTGATGTGCTTGAGACAAAGCAGAACTTTTAGTGAGCTCTTCAGGCAAAAGGCCTGCCTGCACATCTGTAGATACAAGTCAGCCCTGCTGTTTCGGGGGAGATGCAGGGTGTTCCTTCTGCAGCTTTACTTTGAAGTAAACCAGCTGCAGCTGGAGAATAATCTAGCCTACACCCATGATGGAAGGAGTGTTTATTAACTTAAGTGGTTAGAGGCAGCAGTAAGTTAAAGGATGAGTTTGCTAAGGATTGATGTCTCCCCTCCTCCACTACTGTTTCATTTTATGGGGAAGGGGTCTTTTGATCAGGACTCCTTCCCCCACATTTCTCCAGCAGGGCCCCTAGGCTTGAAACTTCTATTTAAATGCTCTTTATCAAGGCAGCACTGGCAGCTGCTGGGAGCTTTCATTAACTGCAGGACCTTCCATTTTCCAGCTGATAAGAGAGCTGCACACCAAACAGGTCAGAAAGGACTTAGCACTTCCTAAGAGAAATTCAAGAATCAAAAAGGGTGAACTTTAAACATCCTCTGGTTTGGTCTGACCTAGGTTCCCTAACAGGGGCCCAAATACAAAATGCTTGTCACTTTGGGCATCTGTCCTCCATCAGCAGGAATTTTAAAACTGCAGAATAAGGCAACTTAGGTCTCACCTTTCCATCTGATTAAAAATATTTAAGACTTCCATTTGTCTGAACTCTGGTAACACTCACACACCAAAAAAAACACCGATTGACACTCTGATTACAACGTTGCATGGGATCATCTGTTTTGTCAAACTTTTGCCTCAGAAAAGTACTGTAATAATAATTGATTTGGGCCTTTATTTCATTAAAATATCGAAAATGTTATTTTATAGTAAAAATTGAAACAAAACTCTATTTATATAAACAGTGTTTGGATTGGCTATGAAATTATTGTTTTGAAAAATTCATTTCATAGCACATTTTAAATCCTTTGTTGTCATTCAGAGCAGAAAAGGGTTTGAAATGCTGGGACTGTTCCCAGAGTAGAAATTTTGTGCTTTGGCTTTGGTGTTGGTAAGGAAATGACAGGCAGAAAGGGAGGTAGAAAGTTGTAGGGGGCCTGAGTTTTCAGTGCAATCTGCATGCAGATAATGCTGATCTGTACTGGCTGATAAGATTCATGGGTCTGCCTTCAGGCTGGAAGGCCCATCACCCTGCTCCACCCAACTTATTTAAAGTAAGTATGAATGTATTTTATCATTGGAAAAACAAGAGGTCAAGAATGTTTCCACCATAAGCTGACAATTGTTATGCCACATCCATTAACTCTGTCTGGAGGGTTTGGCATCTATGCCTTCCTTCCTCCATCACTTCTGCAACAAATGCTTCAGATACAAAGCAAGTAGTAGCCTGCTTTAGCAGTTTGGAACAGTAACTAAGCTAGGATCTATTTCATGCAGTCTCCTGTGATATCGCTGCCAAGGGGAAAGAAATTACTAAGTATTTCCAACATCATCAGAAAACTTCAAGCTATCCTCCCCTCCTACCCCCCAGCCTCTCTTCCCCCCAACAAGGGTGATAAAGTACAACTATTCTCTGTGTCTAATTTCGTCTGCTGCAGACATGTGGAACTCCCTCAGGGGCTTCTTGTGCCGAGTCGGAGTGTGGCGGTTTGAACTGCAGAACAGAAGAAGGAGAAAAGAAATGTGGAGGCCCAGGCTGTGAGGGGCTGGTTACTATGGCCCACAGCACGTGGCAGAAAGCCATGGATTTTGACAGGGATGTACTCAGCGCGCTGGCAGAAATTGAACAGCTCTCCAAACTGGTAACATTTTTAAAATTGTTAAACGTTCATTTAAACGATGAGAAATTCCCTCATCAGGGCTACAGTGCATGTCTAGACAGCAGAACATTTTGCCCACAGACACCCATTTCAAAAGTTTTCTTTTCAAGTTGTGTAACTTCCCTAGCACTGTCCTTGTAAGATCCTCATATAGTGAAGTTGTCTGTATGGGAATCCCTGGTGTGAGCCATAAACATTAGTTTAAGTTATTTAAAGTAACATTGGCATTTTGGATTCCACCATGTTTTTAAAAAGTGTTCTCTGAGTTTTGAGAACAAGCCTCCCGCACCGCTTGATTTTGATATCAATTGCATTCTGATTTGTCAAATGGGATCTTCAAATATACAGAAGTATGAAATGAGGCTACTTCCTTTACTTTCTGTAGGTCTCGGAAGCAAAACTGAGAGCTGATGAAGCAAAGCAAAATGCACAAGAAGTTTTGCTCAAAACCAACGCTACAAAAGAGCAAGTTGACAAAAGCAATGAAGATCTGAGAAACCTCATTAAGCAAATCAGGGAATTTCTGATGCGTAAGGATGATGTTACTGATCTTTACTGAGTTTATGCCTGAAAACCACTCTTCCTGTTCTTGAAATCATTCCTTCAAAGGTGTAACATGACAGCTTTCCGCTTATCAGATACCTTAAACATATGTCTGCTAGAACACTCTTGCAGCAAAAAGGAAGAAAGACAAATAAGAAAAGCTTTTCTAAAACTTTCAGTCCTTAATCTGGCATCTATACAATGAAACTTAAGTCTTTAGATTCTGCTAAGCATGTCCAGGCATTTTACTTTGGTTAAACAGGTCTGGGAAAAGTGAGGGAGGGTGCTGAATATGTGGTTCCCTCCAGAGGACAGAGAGAGACTTTTATTTGTAGAATGGATAAACAAATGTTCATACTTGCATGTTACTTCATGGTCCTATTCAGCAATAAGATGCAACATGCAAAGTTCATTCCTTCCTGTGTTTATACAAGGCTAAACAGCATTAGCGTTTACAAAAAATAGTAAGTACAACTCCTGGCCTACAAACTGCAGAGCTTTTCCAAGGAAGGCTTTGGTCCCTCTGCCAAGAAGCCTTCGACTTTCCTTGGCAGTTTAAACACTGATGTCAAAGCAGACTAGGAGATTTAACCATACAGCTCCTACTGAAATTACTGGGAATTGTACAGTTAGTCTCCCACTTTGCTCTTCTCTGCTTCATATAATTTTCATAGCGCAGAAAGCAAAGTCTGGTATGGCTGCAAACATGATAGAGGCGAAGGGGTTGGTTGACAGAGAGGATTATCTCATTTCACTTGAAAACCTGAAAGTATCTCTCTTCATTTGTAAAAATCTAGATGTTGATGAAGTACCATTTAAGTATTCAGGAAATACTGGCATTTAGAAATGATTAAATGTAGTTTATAAAAGTACGAAGAATGCAGAGAATTTCACCTGTCCAACTCTGTATGTGTGACTTTGCATCTGTAAACATTACAGAACCTCTTAGGTAGCACCCTAATTTTATGAAGGCTTCTCAGAATATAGGCTAGCAAGACAGTTGGTGCTTCATAAAAACAATTTGAGCAAAGAGGCAGCTTTCATTTTAAGCACTCCCGCTGAAAGGCATGACATGGTGTTACACAGTTAAACTGAGCATGGCTCTCTTACAGTAGGGCTACGTGAATATGCACCAAGAAATTAACCTCCAGCACCATTTTACCTGTCACCGTGTTCCTACTTGGCTCATCTCGGGCGTATCCAGACAAGTGCGCATGTGCTTCTCCCCAGGGATAAATAGCAATGGCACAATATGTGCTGCTGCTCCTTGTCCCTGGTGAATGTCTGTGTGCGCACACACTGACGCACAGCAAGTTACCCCGTGTGAGTAGGGGAAACTGGGACCAGCATATGGGCTGACCCCACCAGCCTTACCTGAGTCCAGGGGGGCCCCCAGGGGCTCCAGTGGCAGGATCTGGCAGCAGGGGCTCCAGCTGGCCAGGCTCCAGTTCAGGGCAGTGCACACTGCTGCCACATGCATCACCCAGCTTCTTTCAGTCACGGGTGGGTTTTTGCCACAGGGATCTCCCTCCACTTGTGTACTCATCTGGACCTGCCCATCATGTTCAAAGCATTCTATGAACATTGGACCAAATTTGACACATTCCCTGGTATTAGTAGAACTGTTGGTCTGTTACCTAATAATGCTCCAAACTTCCCCCTATTACAGCTGGAGAAACTGGAGCTGATCAATTCTGAAATCCCCTGAAGCTACAGCATAAATCTGGCTATAGACTTTCCAGGCTTGTACTGAAACCACTGGAGTACTGTCCCCGAGGACATATGTGCTCCTCTTGCCAAAGACCAAAACTGGACTGAAGCACAGCCCCAGGCTGTTGATCTCTGTAGGGTTGAAATTCATTAAATTAAAAGGGGCTAGTTTTTAAGGATGTTCAGCAAAGCCTCTCTTCTCCTCCTCTGTCATTCGTCAGTTCTACAAGTTTGCAGACAGGAATGGAGTACACTTGACCTGCCAAATCCTCTCACCCCCTCTGCTTTTGTGCCATTATAACAGAGGAGAGTGCAGATCTGGACAGCATTGAGGCAGTTGCTAACGAAGTGTTAACCATGAACATGCCAAGCACCCCCAAGGAATTGCAATCATTGACTGAAGATATCCGTAAGCGTGTGGAAAGCCTTTCTGATGTAGAGTTTATCCTTCAACAAAGTGCTGGAGATATAGCCAAAGCGGAGATGCTGCTAGCTGAAGCTAAAAAAGCAAGGTACTGAATGCTACGCTGATCTCTATCACCTGTCTTTTACATCAGTGTGTTTGAACCAGACTATTGATTTCAATCTGTCTAATGCTTTATAAAACATTGAACTGAACTCATCCCTGGTTTACTATGGGCAAAACTGTCCCATTATTTTTCATGCTAAAAGGAAGGATGTCTCATGTTTACATATGTTTGTTCCACAGCAAGAGTGCAACAGATGTTAAAGTCACAGCAGACATGGTTAAAGAAGCACTGGAAGAAGCTAAGCAAGCTCAAAATGCAGCTGAAGAGGCCATCAAGCAAGCTGATGACAACATCAGAGGAACCCAGGACCTGCTCACTTCTGTGAGTCCTAGCTAATCTTTATAAAAATATTAACTGAGAGCAGCAATAGTGAATAAATTCTGTTTGCTGACTCAATCAATCTGGGAGGGGAACTCTTCCAACTGCAAAATCCTCTGAATAGGAGGAGCAAAAACAAAGAACTCGAGATGCATCTCCATATGAGCAAATGGAAAGTAGTAGTTTTGTACACATATTGACAACTGGGACAGGAAAGAAACCAGATCCCAAGGAATCATTTGTTCTTGAGGCAGATGTATCCTCCCTGCATTTGTCTCAGTAATTAAAATGGACATTTTGCCACTGGAGTCAATACCAACAGAACTGAACCCCAAATGCACTGGGACACAGCCATCCATCCCAACAGGTGGCCTATGTTTTGGTAGTATCTGTTCAAATGCAGCTGTGCTGCCGACACTATTCCACACTTGTCGAAGACTTTGCTACTAGTGTAAGACGGCATGAGAATTAATGCTGTGTGAAAGCCTTCACTGCTGTATAGTTTCCAGATATGGCATTAAAGGCTGGTGAGAGCTGCTTATGATCCTTCAACCAACACACAGCCTCTTTTCTTTGGAGTGTGACCACTTCAGAAGATAGTTAACTTCAGAGCCAATATACCATATTTACTTGAATCTCAGCTGAGGTTTTTCACCACCCTATTCAACTGAGAGGAAAAAAAGCCTCGTCTTGAATTCAAGTACTGGCCTGGGACAGGTGACTGCAGTGGCTCTGACCAACTGTGGCCTGTCATGGGCTAGGGCTGGAGCAGTCACCACCTGGCTGCCTGGCCAGGTTATGGTGCTTATACAGCAAGGGAGAGGGCATATGGGGGGGTGTATGGAGGAGAGCATGCAGTATGTGGGTAGGGGAAGCAGGGAAAAAAACCAGGGTGCAGACAGGGCGAGGGGTGCAAGGGAGACTGTGCAGTTGCAGGGGAGCTGCTGTCCCTGCTGCTGCCGCCTGGCTGAGGACAGAGCTTGTGTGTTCTCTGTGACCTAAGCCAGAGCTGTTGCATATGTTAAGTAATGGGGAAGGGGGGTCAAGTGGCAGGGCAGAATGGACAGAAAGCATCAGGGACTTAGTGGGTAGGGTAGGGGAGATGGGACAAGTAGCAGGGGATCAGTCCACTTGCCCCCCTGCTGCTACTTTCACTGTCACAATGGTGGAGGAACAAATTTAAAGATGGTCCCCCAATAATTATACTCTGTGCATGAAAAAGTCTAACAAATTTATACTTTTCCATGTGTAGAATGTAATTATTAGGAGGCCTTCTTAAAATCAAAGCCATCTTGGATTCAGGTAAATGCAGTATTACTAGTAATAGGCCCCCAAGTATACAGGGGTGATTCACATACACAAGAGAAAGGTCAGTTGTACAAGGCAGCTCCAGCTTATCTGCACTTCAGTTAAGTCAAGCTTTACCTCTCCTCCTTTGGCCTGTTGACTGCTTGCAGTAGATTGGGCCTATGTGATCATTTTTATATTAAAAATGTTTTGGCCTGTGCAACCACTTGCTGCAAGAGAGGCAGGTTAGAATGAGAATTTAAGCCAGTTTAGATTTTTTAACTGGATTTGCTGAAAAAGAAACTGTCAGATTTGATGTCAATGAGTCTACAGCTACATAGCAGTTGTCTTGTTGCTAGAAGGATAAGAGAGGAGTGTTTTTGGTTTTTATGGACAATAGATCATTTACTATTGTTGCTGTTACCTAGGCTTCTTCAGGCCATCTTCAACTAGATTGGATCTTTAATCCTTTAAACTGAGATTCCAAAGTGCATTTTACACATTGGTAACTCATTGCTTTGTGCTGTTAAAAGTTAACATAAACCAAAAATTAGATCTCTTGGTAAAGTCTTTCCTGGACGCTGTATTGCTCTGGGATGTTTCTCTGCCTCTTCTAGCAGCAGCACAGTCTCAAGAACCTTCCCATAGGAGTTGTTTGGGAATAACTCTACCCCTAGCCATTACAGCTCACTATGGCTCTAGTCTTGCATTCCTAGACATCCAAGAGGTTAGGGCTATAGAACAGTTGTCAAATGAGTTCCCTTTGGTCAGCACAAAGATCTAAGGGACACTTTACAATGATGCAGTTTAGCTAGTTTTCAATCTATGTGGTTTTGATAGCATATACTGAAGACACTTTGCTATTTGAGTTGCACATATGGCCAATACATATTAGACACAGACACTGTAGCTAGCTGCTAAAAGATTCTTTACCAGAAAACATATTTGAGAATTTGAAAACTAGATCTGTTGAAAGAATATTTAACTGGTCTGTTGCTCCTGGTTAGATTGAATCTGAAAATGCAGCATCTGAAGAAACACTAAACAATGCTACTCAACGTTTGACTGAGCTAGAGAAGAGTATGGAAGACCTTAAACAGAAAGCTGCTGCTACTTCAGAGAATGTGGAAGAAATTGAACAAACAGTTTTGACTGTGAAACAAAATGCAGAAGAAGTTAAACAGGTCAGACCCCTATGTCTACAGTGGGTGGGCAGGTGGGGGGAAATAAAGGTCATTTTAGTGCTACTGTTCAGAGTTCTGGAAGATTTATTCGTAAACCTGCCATGCTGGAGTACTTTTCAGTGGTCTAGGTCAATTTGTTTTGGCTTATTTGTTTGTGTTAGATCCACATGCTTAAATGCTTTACCAGCATATGCAGACAAGGTTCTTTAGGTAAATCTGATATTTTTTATTAGACCAACTCAAATAATTGGAAAAATTCTTCTTAGCAAACTTTCCAGTTTAAATACCTTTCGTCAGGCTGAGGAAGCATCTGCAGTTGGTGTATGCTCTTCCTGGATGGGACAAATAGTAGAGAAGCCAGAGGCTGCGTGCAAGACAGGCAGTCAGTGAAGGTACAAATTGAGTCAGTTTACTTACCAGCATATTACATTCTGTATCACAAAAGGAAGTGATAGTTCCTAGAGCCTCAGCTTTTGTTTCTATTTCTTAAGCAAGCAGAGAACTGCTGGATCAGAGAGGTGCACAATGGCATGTAGGGCTAACTCTTCAGGAAACTTGTGCTTACTATGAATCACAGGGAAGGCACTGGCAGTTGACTAAGTCTTATCTATACAATGAGAATTAAAATTACTTTCAAGCCCTTTTGTTGTAGCTGTGAATGAAACAGCATATCAACCAAGATGCTTATAATCTGGTGCTCTTTAGGGGATTCCCATATCACATTAATCTCTGCAGTAAAGATACCAGATCTCAGGGTAAAACCAGACATCCTGTCTCTATAGTTAATTTCTAAGTATCACAAAGATGTGGCAAATATAGAAAGACGGTTGCAGAGTTCTCCCCAATATCTGTTAGTACACTTGTAACAACAAAAGAATACCGACTTCGTTGTCAATTGTTAAGGACAGCACTAAGGAAGTCTTGTGGCTTCAAACTATTTTCTACAATATGACCCAGCTCTCTCAAAGGAGCAATTCTTCTTTCTGCCAAAAAGCAATAAATTAATCTTCAAACTAAGCTACTAAATCTAAACCAGGGGCATCTAAAGTGCTACTTAACACTAGTTAAGTACAAAAGGTACCCTGTTCTGTGGGGAAGAAGAAAGCAACAGAAAGACTTGCAGTAGCTATTCAGTTTTGGTATTGTGTTGCTAGTCACTTGCAGCAACAAGTCCTCAGGACTCTAATCCATGAATTGGACCCAAAGAGCTGCGTGCAGTGACCAATATACACACCCCTGGCCCTAAACTGCAAGAAGGATTGCCTGAGAGTTAGCTCTACTCTTACTGGACAACCCTACCAGAATGTTTCCACTCTGTATGTTGAATATGTGGTGCAGACAGCAAAGCATGGCTGAGGAGGCAGCCCTGTATCAGCCTCATGTGCTTGCACCAGTTTTTGTAAAATAACAACTATCCATTTCAGAGCTATTCAGCATCACTGGAAAAGCATTGAAGGTGCCTGCTTTAAGTCCCAGTTGTTTGATTATACAAGCAATACCTATTTGTTTGCTTTAAGTTTAGAAAAATTGCATAGGATTCAGGCTCACAGCTCCCCTTAATTATGGAAATGCTGTGGCTGAATCCTGATAATACAGTGGTACCTCGGTACTCGTTGTTAATTGGTTCCAGGAGGCATGACAAGTACCAAAAACGACAAGTACCAAACAAACCCTTTGTTTCGGCTGGAAAGGGTAGTGAGTCACGAGGCAACTGACACCAACAAGTTCTAGCTTGCACATCGAGTACCAAACAAATGAGGAGTACCAGGACAAAATTTTTGCGTCAAAATGCGTCGAGTACCAAATTCGACGAGTTTCAAAGCAGTCGAGTACCAAGGTATGACTGTATATACACTGCCATAAGTTAAAACTGCAGAGATCAGTCACAGAATTGGAAAGCATAGCTGAACACCATGTATGCCAGCCATCAGTTTTTAAATACAAGCCATAGTGCTAATATAAAGGAGGAAAGAGGTAACTACAACAGAAGATGAATGCTGCTGGAACGCCAGAGGTTGCAATAATGAACACTTTGTGCTACACTATCTAATGAGGATAGCAGATTAAAGTTCCAAAATATATGTTTGCTTTACACAGTTCTCTGAACAATTAACTCCGCCTTGTGTTCAAATCTGAAACTGCAGGTACTGGACAAGGAGTTGAATGTCAAATATAAAAAAGTGGAAAACCTGATTGCCAAGAAAGCAGAAGAATCTGCTGAAGCCAGGAAAAAAGCTGGAATACTGCAAAATGAAGCTAAAGCACTGTTGGCCCAGGCAAACAACAAACTCCAGCTACTCAAGGGTAAGATGTCATGTGTAAGAAAAAGGGTTTCCCTTCACAATTGCTCGTGATCTCATCAATGGAAAGATGAAAAGGATAAATTAACTTAAGGCAGTAAGTGGCATGAAACTCAGGCATAAATGTACATGCAATATTTAGAACTGCCTTCCACTGAAAAGGTCCCAAAATATTTTAAGCTAAATGTCAATTCAGCAACTCCTAATTCGCCAGATGCATCTGGCCTGAACTAGAGCTAATGTACTTTAAAAAAGTGTCATGGCCCCTGAAAACAAGTTCTGTCCAAAGGCTGGTGTTTCCCACCATCACAAGTACCTTGGACTTTGAGATCCCCAGCCCAAGTGCTGGCTCCAATTCATGCACCATGATCACAATGCAAAGTGCTTCAAAAAGTGAGTTTTGCCAGAAAGTTGAAACAAATCCAGCATCACAGTTTGAGTTCCACACTCAGTAAACAAAACAAAGTGAAACACTGTACTGACTAGGAAAAAAACAGAGGAAAAGATCTGCTTCAATGGGAACCTATTCCTCCTTAACTTCAGCTCAGTTACAGAGAATCACTGTATAATTTTAAGTCAGATCAAACTTTTCTTTTTTTTTCTTTTTACAAATAGCATTTTTATTGCATGAATGAAAAGGACCAAATCTCATGTTTACATTTATGGTTATTTGTTTCCACATTAACCATTTGTTTTGTATGAAGACCTACCAAATTCACAGCAGAACCAGGGTGTTGCAGAAGCTCCTTTTATTTTGCAGGTTCCCCTGCTCTTCCTCCCCCTATGCCAGCTGCTCACTCCTGATCAGCCAGGATGCAAAATATGTTTTTAATATGGCATTGTTTTTGCCTTATGCCCAGTTTGCAATAGACAGCGTGGCTGCCAGGGCCCATCAGCCAATCAGCAACAAATAGCAAAAATGATGCCATATTTAAAACTCTGGTTTTTGCCTCCCCACCAATCAGGAGCAAGCTGGAAGCAAAGGGGGGGCGCATGCACAGGGGAACCTGCAAGATTAAAGGATATGCTGTGGAGCCCACTTCCAGCATGAATTCAGTAGGTCCCTAAAAATGGGATAAACCAAGAGATCAAGACTAGGCAAATCTCAGGTACTTTTCCTTTACTTCATAGATTGAATATATACAAATATGACTGATAGCCAACTATTCCCTGCTATCAACAGTACGTCTGAGTAATTTCCCCCTTTTCTTGCAGATCTGGAGGACACATATGAGAACAATCAAAAAGTGTTGGAAGACAAAGCAAAGCAACTGGTGGAGCTGGAAGAGACAGTGCGCTCCCTCTTACAGTCCATCAGCCAAAAAGTTGCAGTTTACAGCACATGCTTGTAACTGTGGGGAAATTGCCTGTTCAAGCATTAAATTTGTTCACTATTGACCTCACATGAAGATGGTGACAGGTTCTAAACAGACTTTAAGTCATAAAACCAAAGACAAGTAACTTTTTTATATTGAAAATAAAAGCACAGTACTTTTGTATCCGTGTATGTATGTAGTATGATTCATTAACTCCATTGTTAATTTTACTAATGCAGATAGAGACAATACCTCTTTAGCTTCTGCAAATCTTGTTTAACCCAGTTAGAATATTCTAATAAAATTGTCACTCAAGCTGGGCTTCAACCAGTTAATTCTGATTAAGAGCTGCATTTTCTGAAGTACAGGATTTTTTAAAACTTATTTTTTACCTTGAGTGAGGAAATGCTGTCCCTGTCTGTTTTTAACCAGAATTTCTACTCTGTAGTCTTTGGAGCAGGACTGCTTAATTACTCTCCACATGATATACATTTAGACTCCCAAGGAGCTAATAGATTTAACCCACAACTTTCAATTCACTGATCATGGACAAGTGTGTCATTTGTGCTATGGAAACAGAAGTCAGCACAGATGAGGCTTCTTAAGTTTTTTCCCCTTAAACTTGTTGCTAGAACCCAAAGCTGGTTTTAAGCCCCCTATGTCAGAAAGGCAGGTCAAGCCCTCTACTTCAGGAAAAAGTGAACAGAGTAAAGGCAAATATTCTGCACCATATCAGACAGCCAGAAAACCTCTAAAAATATGTAAAAGGTATTGTACACAAGTAACTCACTGACTTGCTCACTAATAGCCTGCACAATTCAGTGCTAAAGACTGTTTAACATTCAGTCTCTCTACATACCAAGAGAGGCATATAACACTCTCCAATGCATTCTGAGATGGCATGGTCTGCAACATTAACCAATTAGACTGCACAGGGCCAAGTCAACTTCATGCAGGGTGTGTTATGCATTTGGGGAAGTCTAACTGTCAGCTGCCAGGCAGGGCAAAACATGCGCACCTCTTTCTTGGGCCAATTTTTCCTGGATGTTTTTTCACTTTCCAACTGTTATACTTGAGATGCACACATAGCTGACTGCTAGGCAGCAGCATCTACCTTCTCTGACAGACTGTCAGAACATAGACCTGTACAAACAAAATGGTTTGGTAAATCAAGACTTACTCTACTTCACCTTTTGCTTACCCTTAATTAATTGTGAAGGTTACAGTTTAACTCAAGATATCTAATTGTACACCACAGTTCATACTAGATTCAGCGGTGAAGTTTAAACAAAAGCTGTACCCACAACTTCCATCCCCATAGAAGACACTACTGTATACATTAAACTGTGGAGCATACATGCTTATTCCCAACACTAGGCATCCTTTACAACATCAGTGAATGCTGGGTCTGTGCATTGCAAACCTACCTGCAGTTGGGTTTTCTTAGTACCTTTTACAAACATCCTTTGCGTGATTCAATGGTAGCAGACAGATTAATGATACATTACCAGAATTCAAGGCCTTGCATTTTATTTAATTTTAAGAGGGTTTGGGAAAGATTAATCCTCCAAATATATTCAGAGCAATAAGTCTAGTCAAAATTTGTACGTTTTATTTCCGTCAAAAAGAGCATAAAGTTTGTTCAATCAGCTATGGAAAGAATCAAAAACTGACAAAAAGGAAGAATTTTTGCAAGAATTTGAACATTCCCATTTTTGATCACTTTAGAAAGCAGAGAGCAGGCCTTCTACAGAGGATACTTATATAGAGCTTATATAGTGCCACATGAAAAACCCACAGCATTTAGCCAACAGGAAGAGGTGACTTGTCCTAGGCACAGGCTTTCCTTCTGTTCTAAGCCTCCCAGAAGTCTTTCACACTTGTAAAACATGTTGTCTTGGCTTCCCTCTGGGACTGTTTGCTAGCACTTCCAAACACACCCACAGGGACTTGATTTTTAAACCAACTCCTGGCTGAATTTGCCTCAGAAGTGCACTGGCCTCCATCCACCTCTGCACACACTGAGAACAATGAAGACAGAGTCCTATTAACAATTTTTTTTCCTGTTTGCCTTTTTCTAGAAATACTGATTAGCCTAATGATATAAACTGCCATTAATTAACATTCCATACAGATCAATACATGCTCAATAGCTATATAAAGCTGGAGGATACAACTAACGAAATCTGACAAAGATAAGCACGAAGTGGTGCAACTTGCTCAGTCATTGTTGCCTGGGAGCAATGATGTCATTTGGACAACAGCAGCTCCACCTGTCACTCTAGAAAATCAAGACAGTACAAATAAGCCAAGTACATGAAGGAATAAAACCCATAATGCACTTTCAAATAAAGCAAGACCTGTTAGAATTGGCCATTTTACTCTTGTACATTAACTGGTCAGACTACAAACACCATCTTCACAGATAAGCACTTAGAAAACAAAATGATCTTATTCATTTGTAGTTTCTTCCTTTCACAGTTGGCCCTTACCTATCCCAAGCAGACAACAGGAGGTCTGGTTTCAGGAACATTGCTTGAGCACTTCCAAAATGTCTGTAGCATCAGTGCAGCTTTAAATGACATGATGATAAGCACCAGACTAGCATTGGTGAGGCTGAGTCTGTGCCAGAACATGCTAAGTGAATCTCAGGAAATCCTTAGTACAGACAAAGCCTAAAGGAGCCATGACAAGTAAGGAGTGTATGGAGTTAGCTACATGAAACTCAGCAGCATTCCAACCAGCTTGTCTCTGTTAACAGCTCAAGGAAGGAAAGTATATCAATTTCTCTATAGCCACATCTTCATAGAGACTAAGAAGGATCCTCTGTCTGAAGTACAAATATTTATTCATGGAAGGCCACAGACTATTTTTTTGCTACAAGAAAAGGGGCACAAGCAGTAAAGGAGCAGAGACAAAACAGTGCAGGAGACAGCAGAAAAGGAAAAAAGTATCTTTGATTCCTTTGTGGCAAATCAGCACTGCTGCAGACTTTGTCTGGAAGGAGCAAGAGGTGTCTAATCCCACTTCTGTCCAGTGTATTTGGAGCTAATGCTGCGTGACGACCTGCCACTTCAGAATTTCGTTTTCCTAAAAATCCCTGATGGAAAATTCTTAGAAATGAGATCAGGAGGCAACAATTCTCAGCGAATTCCCTTTACTGAATTTTGACCTGTGGAACTACTTAATTGTTTTTTGTTTGCAGAACTACGTGCTAAAAATTGACAGGTTTTCAATATGAAAACACGATGCATTGAGATAAAAGTTACTCACGCAATCAGATTTTCTTTCCGAAACAAAAACTACAAGGTACTTCAGCAGTCCTCTCACAGTAACCTCATCCAAGCAATCCCAAGTCTACTAGTTCAAAGTAACCAAAAGTTTAGTTCTTGCATTTGAGAAGTACTTATAATATATAGAGTTAACCCTTTCAGTAAGGAACACCATAACATTTTTGTGCGGAGGTGACAGAGGCATTTTAAGTGCCAACATTCCTCTGGGCTAGCAAGTGAGGTGCGCAGGATGCCCAGAGCTCTGGTCAGGTTGTGCTGCAGTGAAATGCTGTTTTACTTTTTTAAAGTTCTCTCAAACTTGTTTTTGCAACATTCATAATACACAAACAAGGATGTTTCTGTATTTAATTTACAAAGACTGGCTAATTCCATTTGCCCAAAACCTACTGTTTGTTTAAATAGTTGACATTTAACAAAGATTCACTAAATTCTGTTCAGAAATATTCAGAGCTCCAACCTTGCATAAAAGCCTGCAGTTCATTTACAGAAGAAATGTACTGTATCTGTACAAATGACAGCTCTCATTTCAGAAGTTGATAGCTTTGCCAAAAGAGGCTGCTAGGTTTGCTTCCCTGAAGGCTTCTGATACTGTCTGTAAAGAGACAAAACAAGGACAGAAGTCACTAGAGAATAAATATTTCTCTTGAAGCTATTATATACCCAGAACCAAAAGCTTAGACAAAAAAAACACTCTATAACCAACTTACTGGGTGGGCATGGCAAACTCTGGCCACATCTTCACATGATGCTCCATATTCCATAGCAAGAGCAGCTTCATTAACCATCTCTCCAGCACCCTGTAAGCAACACATCAGATCTAAATAGTATAAATGTCTTTGCATCACATGCAGCTTATTTTAACAGAGGATCTAGCTATGAAACATACTAATTGTCTGCAAAATTTATCTTTTATAATCTAGTCATATTCAAAAGTGCCAACTGTAAGCATGCAGAGGATCTGTTCAGTGACACTGTACTTGAAGCCTGTCACTCACACACTGAATGACTGTAAAAAATAAAATACAAAACAATTGCATATTACTGCACTTTTCTATATCTTAACTGTCCTACACTGCCATAGTTCCCACCACAGCAACCACACGCTGCAAGAACACACTCTCAAGATTGGCAGCAGTGAAAAAGAATGCCTCACTTCTACGCAAATTGTCAGTAAGGCAAAAATGTCATTCTGGTCCAACCTGCTCTAAGCTGCCTTTGTTGATATTAACAGCATTTAGCAGCAGATGCATACACAGAAGTAATATGATTAAACTGGTAAACCAGCAGTGTCCCAAACAATTAAGAAGTCTGTTTCAAGTTAATTAACTTTATTTACATTTATCCAGATGACATTGCCAGCAGGATGATAGCTGAAAACAGATGAACCTGCCCAGCTAGTTTTAATGTTATACTACATTTAGTTGGAAGAGCTGTTTCCATCAAAAGCTTTCAGTGAGAAGAGCAGCTATTCAGGAAAGCCCTCTGACTTCCACTCTAACAGACCTAACTTTCAGCATTCCTAAGAAAGTTGTTTCTTTTTCTCTTTAAATGGCCACAGGTGTGAACAAACTAGCAAGCCTCTTCTTTCTTTTCAGTCTCTTCAGAAAAGGGCCAGATCAGTTCATGTTCCCCTAACGCTGCCACACACTCCCATAACCTTGAAGTTTTCCTTCAAATTGATAACACTGCTGTCCATTCCCCTTAACTCTGGCCTTTGGTAGAGTGGTGCAAGATGTTTTTACACTTTTCAATGCCTAAAATTCCATAAGTTTGAGACTGCTGAATGATTACAGTAAAAGCTCCGTTATCTGGCATCCCCCAGGAACAGGAGATGCCGGATAACAAAATATGCCAGTTAATTGTGGTGGGAGAAGCGGCAGCCGGGGCCACTCATCTGAGACGTCCTGCCACCCTACCTGCAGGCCCATGGGACAGGGAGATAGGCCCCGCACAGCCTGTTATACCCCCGGGATGGGGGGTTGCAAGTGCAGGCTGCTTTGCCCCAGGCCGTGGGGGCTCGGAGAAACCAAAAGTGCCACGGTGGTCGCTTCCGGTTTCACTTGATCTTACGAGCCAGCATGCCAGTTAGTAAAGCATGCCAGCTTGTAAGATGCCAGTTAACATAACTTTTACTGTAATTAGATAATCAAACTATGAAATATTAGGTTTGATTCCAAGAAGCATCATTAAGATTGTGCAGGGTATATGCATCTATCAGTTGTGGAAAAACATGGAATTTTTCATTTTATTAAAAATACTGGTGTAATCAATTGAAATACAAATCCATTCAAGAAACAGAATCAAATTAAACCTTTGGGATTGCTCATTCATGCCAATATGACACTACATCGTTAACAGTGCCAGGGGTAAAATCCAAAAGACTGGCAAAGCACTTCTGCTTCTCAAAACCTCATAACTAATTATTTTCAGATTTACAAAGAGAAAGGCTAGTTATGTATTTTCGTTTTCCATTGTTCCACAATACTCACTGGTAAGACTCTAACAGATGCTTAATGTTAGCGTACTACTATTGGGTCCAAAATGTAAATCAAGAGGATGGCAGTAGATCATTAGCATGAATGATAAAGCAACAACAGTTCATGTCCAAAGTAAATTGAACTAAAAGGTGCTTGGCATCATTTAACCTGTCTCTCACCAAAGACTAATTCCAGGCTCTTGAACTCCTGCCTGGTCAATACTGATAGGATATCTGTTTCCACAGGAGGGCCCAAGCTGAACTCTGAGCCACTGCAGATGTAGCTTTAGGACAGGAATTGTTAATGAGTTCTTGAAGTATGCTGGGGAAAACTATTTTTTCCATTAGCTAGAGGCAGTCAGTAGGGAGTAGTTAGATTAGATTTGATTCTAACTAATAGGGAGGAACTTGCTGAGACCTCGAAGGTGGAAGGGATCCTGAAACAACAGGCTCCTGATTCTATTAAGAGAAAAGTGTGGGCACAGCAGCATAATTACAATTAACATCTGAGAGAAGAGAAAGCGGGGGGAGGGAGGTAATCTCAGAACACTTTGGGAAAAGATATTGTCTGCTGGAAAGAAATTCCAAAGCTAGGCCAAGAAATTATTTTCTTGCAACACAAGACCAGTGAACAAGCCAGAGTGGGGAGGTAGAAGGATTTTTTTCAAGAAGTAGCAGCAGAAGAGAACCAACAACAGGATGGCTGGAAAATGTCATAGTGCCAAAGTCCCTGCTGAAGGAGTTTCAGTCATGCTAAGCTATAGTTAAGCTAAGGTGCCATGAAGGCCCTTGGGAGTAGGCAAGTTTCACTGACCACTGGACAATCTGATAAAAGACACAGTGAGCCAATACTTTGGAGATATACAAAATCAGCACAAAGTAATCCCTAAATGCTCGAATTTGGCGGGGACGGCAGAGTGAAGATGTAGTCAGTAAAGAAATGAGTAACAAGCTTCTGGACTTGGCAAAGAGTCAAGTCAAAAGGCAAAAAGAGAGAGGAATTAGCACACGGTGGAGGCATCTAAGCTACATAGGGGTTGCAAGACTCACCCTTTTGTAGTGACTTGGGGAGCGTCTGCACATGTAATGCATTGCTTACCACTGGCTGGGCATTTTCACTGAGCCAGGCTGACTGCTAGACAGACTCACTAGAGTACTGTCCTAAAAAGACAATAACCTTTATATAAGCTTCCACCACTGAACATAAATTCAAGTCATACTTTATGCATCAGAACAGATGTCCAGAAGGCTGGTTGCAGGCAACTGCCTCTTAGAGCACACAGACCCAAGCAGCCTTAACAACAACAGCAGGCACAAGGCTGGCTGGAAACCCTCACAAACCCCTAAGAATACCAGTGGATACATAACTGGATGGATTATTGTGCTCAATAAGTAATTAACAAGGATCCTGGCTTTCTCTGATAAAAAAATCCCCAATTTTCAGTTTATAAGAGTAACCTAAAATCCACATTTCTCCATGATTAAAATTAAACACCACATATTGTTTCATAGTGTTTCATTTTAAACACAGAAAAAATATTTTTTTTAAACCAAAAATTGGGTTTTGTTTTTTTCTTGTTTTGTTTTTAAATCAGAGAGAACCAGGATCCCTGATAATTAACAATGGCTCAATGCCTAGCTGGGAAGAGGTATCCAGTGGGATTCCAGGGGTCTGACCTAGGTCTGGTCTCATTCAACATCTTTATTAGCGCTTTAATGAATAGGCCCAAGTACATACTTAGCAAGCTTGCAGATAATACCAAGGCAGGCAGAGTTGAAGACATTATGGAAGACAGAACTAGGATCCAGAATAACCTGGATAGGCTGGAGAAATGGCCTGCAATCAACCACATGAGATTCAAAATCCTGCACTTGGAATGGAATAATCATATGCACGAATACAGACTGCAGAAGGACTAGTGAGGCTGCAGGACTGCAGAAAAGGCCCTAGGGGTTACAGTAGACCATAAGCTGAATATATGATCCAACAGGGTTCTCTTGTTACAAAAAAAGCCAACAGCATATTGAGTTATATTAACAGGTATGTCACTTGCAAATCAACAGAACTGATTCTTCCTCTCTATTCAGCACTGGTGAGGCCTCAAGTACTGTGTTCAGTCTTCAGCCCACATTTCAAGAAGCAAGTGGACAGTATGGAAGGAGTCTAGTACAAAAATAAACAAAAATAATTAGAGGCCTGGAAGGCAAAATTTATGAAGCAAAGGCTGAGAGAACTAGGATTCTTTATTTTGGAGAAGAAAAGGTAGAGGGAGGATTTGATAACAGTCTACAAATATCTGAAGAGAAGGAGATGGACTTTAAGGGACAGGACCAGGAGCAGTGGTTTCAAGCTTTATCAGGGGAAATTTAGTTTGGAGGTTAGGAGGAATTTTGACTCTGAGGGTGGTCAAGCTTTGGAACAGGTTGCCTAGAGAAACTGTGAAAACACCATCCTTTCAAGAGGTTGGACAGACACTCGGCTGAGATGGTTTAGTCAGGGATGATTCTACCTAAGCAGGGAGCTGGATTAGATGACCTTGAAGTCCTTTCTAGTCCTACTACCTTAACATCCTATAAAAGCTACAACATATATCCCAAAGTGAAAAACAAGGGGAAGGAGGGAGGAGGAACCGTAGAGATCAGTATGCCCTTTGTTATCCCCTGCCCCGTCTCCCCCCAAAAACCCAAGAAAACAATATTTATTTAGGTTTATGACCATATCTAGATTATCTTTATTTTCTGCCCCAGTCTCAATTCATAGGAGCTCTATTTCTTGCCTTGTTTGCTGAACACTTCCTGAGCCCCATGAAAGAGCCTCCCTTTGCCAAGTGGTACTTTTATCAAATTCCTTTCAGTGGACGCATCTACATATGCTATTAAGTTCAAACAATAAACTCTGGCGCTATCAAACCAGAATTTATCGTTTCCTCGGTGCCAAGTTTACAGCTTCCCCACAAAAGTGTGCGTGCTCTAAACAGAAAATTTAACAATAAGGGTAGAGTTGCACATTAAAATCTCTCTTAGCCCAGCAGTACCTCCTCTTTCAACTGTTCCTCTGATTTGCCAACCCAGGCAACTTCCGGATGTGTGTAGATCACTGAGGGCACACAGTTGTAGTCAATATGAACGGCACCTCCTGCCATCCCTTCCACACAAAGAATGCCTTCATCTTCTGCTTTGTGAGCCAGCATAGGTCCAGCAACTACATCACCAATAGCATAGATGCTAATAAACAAGAACAAAAACACAGCCATTTACAGAGATAACTTACAATGTATCTAAAATTCAGTACACAATAACAAATAGCTTTAACACAAGATTGTTTGTAAAGCAGGAAAGTTATAAAAATTACCCTAATTTGTCTATCAAACTGAAATCATATTCTAACAGCATTGATAAAATAAATGGCTCTGAGCTATTACTGTGATTTGTGCAATTTTCAGTTTTCATGAAAGGACTCATTTAGTTCAAGAAGAGATGGGAATCTCACTGTGAATCCCTTTTTACCTCCTTTGTGTCAATGAAATACCAAACCTGGTTAACAATTTATTTTGAAATACAAATTTTGAATTCTTTTTTAATAAAACTACATCCAGCTAACATTTAAAATAAGAGATAGCACTTCTGTAGGTTAAATAAACTTCAATTTTGAATCAAAAGTTCTATTATACTTTACTAGGAATGTATGGAAGAAGCGTAGAAGAAATAATATAGAACAGTTATTGAAAATTTGTTTTAAAATTTCTTACTTTGGAATTTTTGTTTGGAATCTAGTATTGACTGGAATTCTACCCTTGTTATCAAGCTCAACTCCAAGATCTTCCAGACCAAGGTTCTTAGTGAAGGGGCGTCGACCAATACAAACTAGAAGTACATCACAGGTGATGGTTTCTGCCTTCCCACCAGCAGCAGCTTCAATACTGAAGAAGGATTAGAAAAACAAGTGAGACAGTTCCACAAAAACGGTAAACAGAACTGGAAATTGCTTATTAGTTTGTCTAAACACAGCAGTTAAGGTGAGACGGTATTTAAAAATTCTCAATAAAATACATGGAATCATATCAAACAATAGCATACTTCATGCTGAACCGGCACAGTACATTCCACTTTAGCACATATTGCTTATTCGCATACTTTACTCTAGAACAAAAACATCTGCTACCTATACATGGATCAGGGAGCTGTAAGGGGGCCTTTCATTTTAATCACGGATTTTGGGAAAGGGTACCAGATAATTCATGATATTTTTAATCAGGGAAAACCAGCATCCCTGATAATCAAGCATAACATGCGACTGTATAATTGTTATAATTTTCCTTTGCCAGCAAGTTTTTAACACCTGAGCAAAAAAAAAAAAAAAAAGCTGGTGGGTAGGGAAGGTGAGGGGTTGGGTGACTTGCAGTGCAGGGTCATATTATGATTGGAAATTAGGCTAAAACAGACAGTTAAATAATATTTTATTCCACACCTAACATTTTAATCTCTAAAACATTTTATAGTTATAGCCAGAGGACTTACACCTCCAAAGTTAGATTTCATCATGTAAATGCTTCAAATAAATCCCCATTTAAAGATGGCTGTTTAGATATTCCACATTGTGGAGAACAGGACAAAGTTATTTGATAAGCTTGCCTCCAGCAGAAACTTATCCAGCACCAATTTTACACAATTTTATTAGGGCCTTAACCTGCTCCCAACCTCACAATACCCAAATGCCTCTGTAGTCTCCAGCTACAACATGACCAGAAAAGAAATTACATTTTTATCTCCTCTGAACTCAGGATGTGGCCAGCGTCAATTTCGATATTTGAACGTGGTGATTGCATTCAATAATAAAAAGCACCATTACTACTTTGATACTGGTTTATTGGACACACTGCAACCGTTTGTCTGCTCATTAAAAAAATTCAAAATAATTGTTTTCTCCTTATAGCTGTTTGCAAAATCTTTGATGCTTGTATTGGAGAATTGTGTAGTCAAAGGTGAATTATCATAAAAGAATCTGATTTCCAACAAGGGACAAAGAATTTATGAGTTATGAAGAAATTAAAAAGCTTACTTCATACACAAATATTCTAATAGCGTTAGAGTGAGCTGATGGTCCAGAAATTATTCAAGCGGCAAGGATTTCTTAGTGTGATAACTTTTACTGGACCAACTGCATAGTTGGGGAATACAGGCATTCTTCAGTTCTGAGGAGTAAGAAATTTAATTTCTACAAGTTTGACTACTTTTTCTTCAGATGTGAAGAACTCTTTCCACTGAAAGCATGTCTAACTCTATTCCAACTATGCAGCTGGTTAAACTAAAAAAATATCATCCTAAGAAATCCTTGCTTCTCGTTTAATAAGCTAATAAAAATGTATTTGTAAAGCACGTGTGTTTGGGGCTTCCCATGAGGCATCATCTCTTTTGTATGTTTCTGTATCAGCCACTCCGTTAGAAACTTCCTTCGTAGTTGTTTCTTAGCTATGAAAATTTACTATGGAATGTATTACCTAGCTCTTTGTAGTGCTCAAACCTCCCTACCCTCCTTCAGCAATCCCTCGCAGTCGAAGATGATTGCCTTCCATGATTGTCTTATCTGTGTATCTGAAGATGGTCAAGGAGGCCTATCCAAAATCAACAAACTCTACTGCAGCTCATACATGTGTTTCCATGCAGCTGCAAAATCTGGTATACAGGTTCCCAGCATCTGCAGTTTTATATCCCACGCATATAATGCCTTGCAGCATTGAACAAAGCAAGGCTGCTGTTTCAGGTCTAACTTCGAAGTTAATTCATTTTGGGACTTCAAGCCCCACTGTGATTAGTCTGTAGTTCTAATTATACACAACATGTAAATCTGTAATTAAGTGGCTTTCCAGAGGCGATTCACATCATGTTTATATTTCACATGTTAAACACTTACAAAACATCTATCTTTCCATCTGGCTTCTTGGTAGCACCAGTAACTTTGGTATTCAGTTTAAACTTAAGTCCTTGTTTTTGAAGAATACGCTGAAAGTTTTTAGATATCTCCATATCGATCCCCATTCCACCAACGTGGCCCAAGAACTCAACAGCTGTCACTTCTGCACCAAGACGCTGCCACACGGAACCCTTCAGTCAACACATTAAAAACATATTTTAAAGAAAACCTGTAAGCTTCCAGGCTTTATTATTTACTGCTTGGTTTTTAAGTTCTTTCAGAAAGGGGTACTCTACCATACCAATATCCTCATTGGGGCTTATAGTCACAATCATGATAGAAACACAGAAAAGTACCTACAAATCCTCAGACAAAAAAAACAAACTTATTTCTATTACACTAGTATAGGGCTGTCCAACTTCCAAGCAACCAGAGGCTGCATGCCTCATGGGCCACACCAATGGGGGCTGTATGACCCACAGACCTCACCAGGGCTGCAAAGTCAAAATAATGCCAAACTGCTTTAACTATATTTAATAGAACTGACTGTCAAATCATTGCCCTAGAAGTGGATAAGAAAATACAAAGACAACAACTATAACTATGCATATCAGCCTTACAAATAATCTACCCTCCAACTTGAAAGGAGAGGTAAATATGGTACTTCTCCATTATGGATTATCAATTTTGTACCTGAATTGGTAAATTTTCACAACAGCTTTCCAAAACCAATTAACCTGTTTTTTATATATAAGATATATGGAGGAGATAGAAACTAACTTAGCTGGCCTGCTTACTTTGCCATTGATTATTAATTATGGGTTGGCTAATATCAGGAAATCTTATCATAATATTGCTAGATGCGTAAGTGAATATTTAGCATATGTAAAAGATGCAAAAACATGACCCATGGAGAATACAGCTTCCCATTCATGTGCAAAGCAGATACCATATAGCAATGGCAGTGCGCACCTTCCCACATCCAAATAAGAGGGCCCCTAGAGTGCAGCTGGCAATCTTTTCAAGCCATCTCTGGTTCAGCACAAGCTGGGTGGCTTCCTCAGCATGTAAGTGGCAGGGGGGCTTTCCATGCTTTCTATGCACCAGTGCTGGCATGAGGCAGCTGAAAGCTTTGAGCTGCACCCACAAAGCTGCTACTTCTCTCAGACCCCATTCACCTGCTCAGGTATGGACACAGCTGCCAGCTGGTGGAAAACTGCACTGGGGACAGACAGCTGGAAATTGTGTCCATCCTGCTGCTGCTTCTGTACTGTAGCTAGGACAGGGACGGAAGCAGCACCAATGTGCATGTAGCCAGGGAGAGGCTATGGGGAAGAAGCAGCAGTGGCAAGGATGCAGCTAGAAGCTGCCCAGCCCTGATGCTTAGATCCACAGTGGGCACAGGCAAAGCCCTCAGACTCTGCAAGCTGAATCCAGTGGCTCAGCAGGCTATATTGACAACCCCACTCTTTACACTCATCCAATCGATCCCTTCTCTGCTAAGACTACCAGGTCACAGTAGTTATAATGACAGACACATACCCACAAATAAATGAACTACAGCCCGGCTTTTTATATAGAGCAAACTGTGGCCAACAAAGTCACAGTAATTGGTCTGGTCCATAAGAGCACTCAGGCCTCCTTCCTTCAAAGAAATGTTTTAGGGTAAGAGCATATGGTGTTCTGTCAGGAATTTTGAGAACCAAAGGTAAACAGTTCAAAACGTTTGGGAATTGGAGTCATCAGACCATCATTTTAGGGTAACCTGGGATAGAGTTCAGAACCAGTGAATTTAAAAAAAAAAAAATCCCTCAGCCATCTTGTCTGATTAAATACTACCACAGCCTACAGGTTGAAATATGTAGTTCCAGATCCTTCATGGTCAAATGGCAACATCCTATTTCTCTGTATACAGGAAGGCTAAGTTGTATTAAAAAAAAAAAACAAACCCTCTCACCAATTCTACGCCAATGACTCCTGCACCAATGACAACCATCTTTTCAGGAACTTGCTTTAGAGACAGTGCACCAGTAGATGATACAATAGTGTCTTCATCAATCTAACAAATAAGAGCAGAAGAGAAGTTTACAAGCTTTTCTATCTGAACAGCTGTCCCACAACAATAGCTGAAAAACTACATGAAAATACTTCTTGGTGAAAATTACCAATAATAATACAATAATGAAAGATACAATGCCAATAAAAAGTTTTCATGTATGTACCGTAATTCCAGGAAAGGGAGCAACTTCTGAACCTGTGGCTATAAGGATGTTCTTTGTATTGATAAGTTGAGTGCTGCCATCTTCTTTGGTTGCTGTGACTTGATTTTTGCCAGTTATTTTTCCAAACCCAGATACATGAACAACCTTTATAAATGAGAAGAGAGTAAATATAATGTAAATCAGGATCTCACTCAATCTCTAGGGAAGCATGCATTCATTCTCCACTAACAAAGGTTAACTTGACACCACTGTGTTACAAATTGAAAAAGTGAGGTAAGGTCAGGCTTGTGAAAAAAAAAAAACACAACCCAGGTCTTGCTAGTGCCCAATACATCACTTGGAAATTCCCTGCCATAAATCCCTGGTGTAAAACGTACCCATCACACGGGAGTTCCTCTGAGTAATTGGTTGCTAAAAGTCAGGCCAGATAGTGTGGCCAATTATGATTGGTCGAACTACAAACAAAACTGTCCTGCACATCCGCCCAAGTCGGAGAGCTCTGTGCACACCTGACGGAGCAGATTTGTTGGACTGATCATCCACCAAAGCCTCCCCGTCACTGAAATCCCTGACATACCCCAACCTGTGCACTCGTAAACCGCCCTCTGCTGGCTCGTCTTGTACCGATTCCAGCTTGCCGAAAGCTGCAGCACCTAAGCTACGCGCAACGGTAACTTAACACAAATTAAAGGGAAGCCAAAACTAACAAGCAAATTCTGACCCACACTCGACAAGCAGTGCTAGTAATAAAATCCTTACCTTTAAGCAGTACGCGTTAGTGCCTAGTTCACGCCATCCGCCGGGTCCTCACTTGACCCAAGGCTTAATAATTCATCAGACCACAACATGCAGGCCCACCTACCCTTCTCATCAGCCACCGGGGGGGAAAGGGAGGCGCTGGCACAACATGGCATCAAAAACAGGATCAGAGGCAGAGGGGATGGAAGTGCAACTAGTAAATAACTGTCCATGGCACAAAGGGGAACATCTGATCCTAGACTCAGAAAACCTCTGGGCACACATTGCCTACCACCACGCAGGCAGGGAGGGCCTGCAGGCAGTCGCAGGATACCTGACCCTGAGGGGCGAGGGGGCCATGAAGGAATGGGCCGTCCAACTGGGTCCCAGAGCTTTTGGTTGTATACTAAGCGAAAGGCGGGCTGTGTATCAACCCAGGGGCAAGATGGAAATGCTAAACTTGGCCTGAGTAAAGGCAGTGGGAGCCGAAAACCCAACCCCTGCCCAAGACTTTGCCCGCTGTATACGATACATGCGAGACGGTGGAGAAGCGACCCCCGCGATAAATTTAACTGTTCAACACTGCAACCTGAGTCGCGTGGCCATGAAATGCTAACGCAGCTTTGCGAAGCTCTAGAGACAGTGGGTCGCACCGCGACCAGGTGGATAGGCCCTAAGTGGGATAAAGGGAAGATGACTAACCCTGTTTCACGCGATCACATTGCTACTGCGGGAAAATGCAGATCTGGAGGCCCAACTAGCCACGGTTAGTCGCACTTTGGTGGGCTCTGAAACGCAAAGTGCTCATGGCCTGCTGCCGCCTCAAAATGGCGACAAAGAAAAGGGGAAGTGCTTAGATTCGGCGGGGGGAGAGCATGGTGCCCAAGAGGAAGGGGAGGAGCCGCAGCCGACAGCGCCCCCTCCCTACCAGGAGGAGCCACACAGAGAAAGCTTATACCCACCCCTGCTGCTGACCCAGACCCGGTAGCAGCTGCTCACACGGTGGCGCTGTTTAAACACACAACTGATCTGCAGGGAGTGACACGTACCACCACCACCTACCGCACTCACAACCAAGGTGAGTTGCATGACCTATGCAGGGAGTCAAGACTTCGACCTGGAGAGACATTAACAATATGGGTGGGTCGATTGGTGGTGGAGCACAGGTCAGATTCACTGGATTTGGAGGAGGCGTGTTACCTCACTCAACAGGCCTCCTGGAGTGGAGACTGTCACAGATATGGCAACTGTCATGAATAGTGTGCATTGGAACATTCCGCTCCCAGCTCTCGCTGCAGGACAATTAAGCCACAAGTCCCATGTGTGGCATGCGGGACGACCCGAAAAGGTGACAGCGGAGCAACTATTGCAGATGATTGTAGGGGTCTCGTATTTACCATGGAACCCAAGGGCGCATCAGTTGGAGTTGATGCGGGCCCAACAAACCGGGGATTGGGCCCACCGCCACCTGCGAAACCCCAGGGTGGTCCCAGCCACCTTTGAAAGCCTGGAGGCTTACGTTGAGGTTTACAGGAGAAAGGATGCATCACTCTCTGACTCCTTTTGAATCCGCTGGCCGGAGAGCCCGCCAGAAACATACTGAGCCAATGCCCGTGTCTCCAATCCCTCATGAACTCGACGCCACCAGACATCTTGGGCCTGGTTACCACGTATCCCATCGAATACCAAAAGCCCTGACGGGCAGGCCCCAACAACTGTCAAAACTACGGGCAACCACCACCCCAATGATCACCAGAGGAACAGGTGATGTTCAGGTTCCTCTTGAATCACTCCAAGCTTACCAAACAACAGTTGCCAATGTTGGGTGACGAGGGACAATGGCCCATGAATTGGGATTTAAATATAAAGAAAAGCCACAAAACGAGTAATGGCCGCCAGACGACCTGGCGGCCAAACTTCACTACCTGACCCTGCTGATCCACAACCCTATTCCGAACTTATGGTGCGCGACCCTACAAACCCGGACACACAAATGAGGGTCATTTTCCCCCTGGGCACAGGGGCCCAAGTTAACGTCATAACCCCCTTGACCCCACATATAACGACCACAAAATTCATCATGGTGCAGGGATTAAACGCCATCGCCTCAGTCACAAGGGTTAAGTTTACGGTAGCTGGCCACAACGGGCCCTCACAGCAGTCCTAGGGAGCATAAACCTCCTAGGAATTCCCAGAATTAGGGCTCTTCGCTTAAAAGACGAGGTAACGCAAGCTTTTCCACTATCCATGAGCCAAGAAGATAAACACCGACCCTTACTTCGGAACGTGTCGATGTGGCACTACAAACCGATCCCAACAAGACAGCCCCAATGGGAGGCACTTCAAAAGCTTCTACAGCACCTCAAACACCACGGGTGCATACAGCCAGTAAAAGCCAATGCCAGCTATCTCCAGGGTGGGGCATAGCCAAGCCAGGGAACCCTACCGAGGTCTGGTTGGTGGTAGACTATCGTGAGGCCAACAAGCGATGTGAACCGTTAATGCAACCAAGTCCATTCACGCTACCCCAATGCCTGCTCGAGATGGCGCAGTTCCAAAGAAAACCCTGGGTCGGAACGACCATAGACTTAAAGAACATGTTTTTCTCCATTCCCCTCCCTGACCCTGAGGGAATATTGAACATGTGTGTACAGGGAAAGATGTACAGATGGACTGTTTGCCCCCAGGGATACCGTAACGCACCGGCGTTAGCAATGGCTGCCATGAATGACTCAATGAGTAAGGTTCGTGCATTATGTGAACTCTCAAATGAAAACGAGCTAAAAATCTGGAACTATGTAGACGACCTCGCCATCATGGGACGGACTAAACAAACCACAGAAGTCACCGCCCGCCTAGTCTGCCATCTCACCAATGAAGGATGGACAGTAAATTGGGAAAAGTCCAAAACAAGACAACCCTTGAGTGTATAAACGGACTGTTATTGCTGCAGAACTATACCCAAATACCTATTCTGTGAATCTGAACAAGGATGAAGACCAACAGCGTATTTTAGTCTACCACAATTGGCTAACTTGCCAAGCCATTATCTAGGAGTGAAAAAGGGAGAATTACTAATAACGTACCAGATATTGTGTCCTGCTGTTGTGTGATTTGTTTCCTTCTAGGTACACCAGTTGCGATTCTACCATGCTGGTGCTTTGCTACACCACGCCGACCATTCGTCGACATGAAACCCAGTTGGCTTGTCATGAAGGTGTCCTCCCTGTTCCACCTGTTGAGCCCAGCCACTGCATCAACAACTCCGACAAATGTCACCTTGAACCCGGGGCGGGGGACAGCGCTCTGTCCTAGTGCTGTTGTCATTGCTGTTTTGGGTGGGGCTCCTCTTCCTGGTTCATGTATTTACTTACACCCTGTTAGCCCTGTTGATGCTGCTTTTGAGCATGGGTATTGTTATTTGTACTGAGCGTTGTGTTTTACAGTTTATCAAAAGCAAATCAATGAAGTTATCTGCTTTTTTGTATACCCGTTTGTCAACAGATGAGGGAGAAGGATGAAGCGAGCTGAACGAGGACGAAGTATAAAAGAGCAGCACTATATAACAAGTGATGTCATGGTGAAGGGGGCATGTAAAAACAAAACAAAACAGGTCTTGCTAGTGCCCGAGACATCACTTGGAAATTCCCTGCCATAAATCCCTGGTGTAAAACATACCCATCACGCGGGAGTTCCACTGAGTAATTGATTACTAGAAGTCAGGCCAGATAGCGTGGCCAATTATGACTGGTCAAACCGCAAACAAAACTGCCCTGCACATTCGCCCAAGTCGGAGAGCTCCATGCACACCTGATGGAGCAGATCTGGCGGACTGATCACCCACCAAAGCCTCCCCGTCGCCGAAAATCCCTGATGTACCCCAACCCTCGCACTCGTAAACCGTCCTCCGCTGGCTCGTCTCGTACCGATACCAGCTTGCCGAAAGCTGCAGCACCTAAGCTACGCGCAACAGTAACCTAAATCAAAGTAAAAGGAAGCCAAAACTAACAAGGAACTTCTGACCCCCACTTGACAAACAGTGTGAGTAATAAAATCATTATCTTTAACCAGTACGCGTTACTGCCTAGTTCACTCCATCTGCCAGGCCCTCGCCTGACCCAAGGCTTAATAATTCATCAGACCGCAACGTGCAGGCCCACCTACCCTTCTCGTCGGCCACCGGGGAGGGAAAGGGAGGCACCGGCACAACAAGGCTCACCTCAGTCCCTGGAAAAAAGCATGGAGCAGGGCCTCAAGAAATCCTTTTCTAAGCACTTGGAGGAGAAGGTGATTAGGAACAGTCAGCAAAGGTTTACCAAGGGCAAGTCACGCTTGGCCAATCTGATTGCCTTCTATGACAAGATGACTGGCTCGGTGGATGTGGAAAAGCAGTGCATGTGATACACCTCGATTTTAGCAAGGCTTTTGATATGGTCTCCCACAACATTCTCATGAGCAAGTTAAGGAACTACAGTAATGTAGTTGAATGAATGGACTAAGGTGGAGAGAAAACTAGCTGGATCATTGTACTCAAAGGGTAGTAATCAATGGCTCAATATCTAGTTGGCAGTCAGGATCAAGTGGGAGTGCCCCAGAGATTGGTCCTGGGACCAACTTTGTTTACTATCTACATTAACTATCTGGAAGATTGAATGGAATGCATCCTCAGCAAGTCTACAGAAGACACCAAGCTAGGTGGAGTACTAGATATGCTGGATGGCCTGGACAGGATTCAGAGAGACCTAGATGAATTGGAGGACTGGATCAAAACAAATTGCATGAAATTCATAAGGCAAGTGCAAAGTCTTGCACTTAGGAACAAACAATCCCAACACAGGTATAGACTGGGGACTGACTGGTGACGCAGCAACTCTGCTGAAAAGAAGCCAAGTTGCAAAACCAGTTAACAGCATACTGAGCTGCATTAGTGGAAGTGTGGCTAGCAGATCAAAGGAAATGATGATTCCCGTCTATTTGGCATTGGTAAGGGCACATCTGAACTACTGCATCTAGTTTTGGGTCCTCCACTACAGAAAGGATGTGGACAAATTGAAGAGAGCCCAGCAGAGGGCAGCAAAAATGGCTGAGGAACATGGCTTATGAGGAGAGGCTTAGAGAACTGGGCTTATTTAGTCTGGAGAAGAGAAGACTGAGAGATTTAATAGCAGCCTTCAACTACCTGAAGTGGGGGGATGGTGAAAAAGGACAGAGTTAGACTGTTCTCAGTGGTGACAGATGACAGAACAAGAAACAATGGTCTCAAGTTGCAGCAAGGGATGTTTAGGTTATATATTAGGAAGTATTTTCTCACTAGAAGGGTAGTAAAACACTGGAACAAGCAACCCAGAGAGACTGTGGAATCTTCATCCTTGGAGGTTTTTAAGACCTTTTTAAAACAAAGCCTTGGCTGGGATGATCTAGTGGTCTTGCAATGGTCTTGCTTTGAGCAGGGAGTTGGACTAAATAACCTCCCTGAGGTCTCTTCCAACCATAATTGTCTATGGTGCGTGTAGAGGAAACGAGAGGCATGTGTGCACGATGCTTTAAAGCAGGCTAAATGCTTTTGCACCACTTTAATGGCATCAGTGTTTGCACATATTGGGCACGTACTGTGCATTAACTAGAGCCACTGTAGCAAATTCAGTTGCGTAATGCACCTTAAGTGACTTGGGGCACAGCAAGCTAAACTCCAAGGAGTTTTAGTTTGCTGTCCCTACAGCCATGGGGCAAAGCACTGGGCTCCGTGCAGCTCAGGGGCTCGGCAGGAAGCCCTACAGGCAACCTGTCAGCAGCCTGGGAAGGCAGGCTCTGCCCAAGAAAAGTGGCAAGCCTGATCTTGTTTTTCTTCCCTTGGAGCCTGCCTGCCTGCCTGCCTGAGCTGCACAGGGGCTCAGTGCTTCCCTCTGTGATGGGGGTGCCCCCCAGAATCCCCTGAGTCAGATGCCTGCAGGTGGGTGCAGCCACTGCCATGGACAGAAGCACCAGCCTCCCCCACAACCCAGAGACCGCTCTGCCCACCAGCAGCTCACCCTCCCCTCCCTGCTGCCAGAGAGGCAGGTAAGTCAGTGGCATGTGTGAGGGGTGGGGGTTTTAAGGGCCCAAAATTAAAGCAGTGTTTTTAAAAACCCACTGCTTCAATTTAGGGCCCCCGTTTCATCTACACACACGCTATGATTCTATATTCAACTGACATGCCATCCTTCCCTAGTGAAGGACAGCTTACAAGATTACAATGAAAGACAATATATAAAAAAAATGTATTTTTGTAATATATTTATACGCATAAATTTTATTTTTGTATATGTGTGTGTAGTTCTTATTATATAAGAGTGGGCTTGGGGACAGTCACAGTTTCCCATATTTGTATGTATAATATATTTATGTATAATACACACACACAAACTCACAACATCCAAAAGCACTCCTCCCCACCTTGCTCTCCTGCTAACCCATTCTCACTTCCCAACCCACATTCACTACTGCCATAAAAGATGCACATTTTCTTCCCATGTTCTCTCCAACAACACCTACTTCCACTTCCCTGCCTCAAGGGAGGAGGAGGGCTCCCCTGGTTAATGTGCCTCCCAAGTCCTTAACTCCACCTGAGTGGAGCTATGGCTGTCCCTAAAACCCACTCATCCACTCCTCCCCCGTACCTCCCCTGGAAAAAAAACATTATTCAATTTAAAATTATAGCAAGTAATACAATAATCCCCTCCTGCTCCTACTGGAGGGCAATATCAAAGTGAACCCTTGAGTATCACTCTCTAGCACCAGCCTGTAGTCCTTATAAAGCCTGTAGACTGGCTGAGCCCTTCCTCCTTCCAGCTCAAGTGGCATGTAGGATCTGCTGAGCTGTCCTGTCCCCTCCTCGCCCCCACCCAGCTCAGACCCCACAGTAAGGAGTGGGGGCAGGCAGAGATGTTAGCTTCTGCTCAGGTAGGGGGAAGGGTGAGGTACAGGAAAATCTGTCATCATATCTGACAGCTAAATAGCCACGCTGCTAGTTAAGTGTTCAAACTCCATCACTGGAACAAAAATATAATAGGTGTTTTTGCACAGTCCCAAACTAACCTTATTCTGTTTAAATAAATGGGCAATTCCACCTGTTAAGGCCTTCACTGCACCACTCTTCTGCTCCATCATCTTCTCTAAATTCAAGCGGAGTCCTGTAACTGTAATTTTCAGGTTTTTAGCTTTCCTTATATTTCAGTATCTTTATACAGCTCCCTAAAGTGACATGAAAATGAATAACACTTTTTTTGTACTGCAGTAAGGGATGCTGAACAGCCACACTACATTTAACATGCGAAAAATTATATATACATAAGTTATCCTACATGACTGCAGGCCAGTTCCATGTTGCTGCAGTTAACCATCGCAGTGTGCAATTTGTATCCCAGATGCTACCTCATCAGAAAAGAAACACAACTTTTAACCTCCCAATTAACCTAGTACTTACAAAACAGCATGTATCCTACCTAAGTTTTCCTACCACTCTTCCAAGGAAGTTGTAAAATAAGCAAAGATTTATATTTACATGTGTTGCAAGAGACCACTTATATTTAGAAGGCTACCAGTCTGTGCTGTATACTCACCTTCAATTCCTCTACTAGCAAAATCCTTCCCATGGGCCAAATGATACAAATGTGAGTTGTTCAGCAAAGCCTATGACACACAAAAAATAAAGGGTGAATGAGAACTTACATTAAAAGACCCAAGAGGCCAAGGTTTCTGTTCATTCCAGTATCAGCAAGAATATATTTTAATTCTGGCTTTCCAATATAATTCATCATTACTACCAGTCTGACATACAATAAACCATGCTGTTTAAATTCTGTATTTCTACTCGAAGGCCACTTGTACACATGACTGGAATTTACTTCTCTCTAAACTGAAACAGCGGGTTTAACTGGTGGGTTTTTAATTGGGAGAATTAAAAACTCACCGTTTCAATTTAGAGCCCATCACTGTTATGGTGAGGGGCCCGATCCTTTTTTGTTTTTTTTCCCCCGTCAGAACCTGCCTGCAGCCAGGGAGTGAGCTGTCACAAGGCCCCAAGGTGCTTGGAGTAAGCACCTGGCCCACTAGCACCCTGCCTGGGCAGCCCCGGAAGACATCAGTGCCCATCCCCCTCCCAGCTCAGACACTGCTGGCAGCTTGCTTCCTACCCACCCCCAGTGGAACCTGCCTGCAGCAAAGGGGGGAAGCTGCCAGTGGGCCAAGTGGCCCCCCAAGCTGCAGGGGCCTGGTCTTTCCCTCCATGGTGGTGGCACCTACCAGGGCCACCCAGGTGTAGTACTAGCAACCTGCGTGCTGGTTCCAAGCCGGGGCAGCCCCCAGACCACTAGCACCCCATCCGGGCAGCTCTGGAGGATCACCACCACCGCAGAGGGAAGGACTGGGTCCCCCACAACTCAACACTGCCAGCAGCTTGCCCCCTGGCTGCAGGAGAGGTGGGCGGGCTCCACCAGAAAGATGGGGAAAAAAGCAAGTCCCTCGCTGCTTTTTTGTTTTTTTCCACCAAGGCTTCCAGTGCTCATACACTGTCCCTGCTGCCTTCCTGATGCCTGGGACCACCTGGGAACAGGCTGGCTTGACTCTGGGGTAGTACAAAAAGGCAGCAGGAGGGCAGCTGGGCATGCTGGCAGCTGGAGAAGGTGCATGGATCTCAAGGCACTCCAGGGTACCATAGAAATTCCTCTCTCACAAACCTTAACCCATTCCATTAAGTGGAAGAAGAAGGTGACAATCTTAATGTTGTCAATGTTTTACCAACCACTTAGAACCTATACCTACAACATTTATGCCCTTCTTCCACTGCCTTTCTTTCTGGATGATTCCAAAATACTTTATCAAAATTAAACCACAAGGAATATTCTACACAGGGGTTAATTTTAAAAATGGCACAGGAGTAAAGACTACAAAACAGCATGGGGAGGAAGGAGAGATATGTATCTAAGTACTACTACTTCTCAAAAAGGAAATTTGGCAAAAACACCAAAATGAAAAGCAGGAATGCAAAAAGTGACTAGGACCGAGGTTTATGTTCCACCAAAAATAAAACTCAAAGGCAATTTTAAAGTCAATGGGGCTGGGAAAAGAATAATTCTGATGAGAGAAGGGGTCTAGCTTTTCTGGAAACTAGTGGCATTCTAGGGGCCCATGAGGCTGCAGTTGCACAAGCATAGAAAAGGATCCCAATGGGAACCATGAGTAAATGTGGCAGTGTTACTAGCTGAAAGGCAATGGCTTTAAAAAGCAAGTATTTCACAAGAAGGTGAATACAGTTTTCTGTAAATGTGGAAAGCCCAGGATAGCACATACCTGTTAAGATGAAAAGGTTAATATACACTACGGTCATTCACAGAAGTATTTAAATGGAATAACTCCTTAATGTGCCATTTTGTTCATGAAAGAAACACAGACCAAGATCACTCCTTTAGTCGCAGGAGTTATGGCAATTTACACTATTTGAGAACCTATTCCTGGTCTCTTCTCACTCCCCAACCTACAATGAATGAGCCAAAAACAGAGAGATGTACACTTACCTTCGAAGGAATGCATCCAACATTCAGACAGGTTCCACCCAGGGTTTCATTTTTCTCTACACAGACAGCCTGGATGAGAAGAGAAAATTCTTATATCCAGACCACAATCTTAAGGCACATCTATACTGCTGCTGCATGTCCCCACTGAGATGCCCCTAAGCATACCCTGTCCACCTGCTCCAATCCCACTCTTCAGCATGTTTGTGCACAGCTGCTGAAGCTGAACACAAGAAAGACTAGTTATAGCATCGTCTTCATTGATTTTCAAAAGGAGGCTGATAAACATTTATCTGGGGTGATATAGGAATAGCATGTCCGACAGTTACACTACACGACCCTTGATGTCCATGCTGCTTTTTTATTTGTTTTAAATAAGCATAATTGCCAACTGATCCTTACTCTGTTTTGGGCATAAAAGCAAACCCAAGCAGATACTGAAACGGATGCTGGAGGGCCTAAGAAGGGACTTATCTATCACAGCTTCATTTAAGAGACAGTCCTTTAGTCCTACTTTCATCAGCACTGTAGCATTCAATATGAAGAGTCAATGGTACATTTTTCACAGGCTGGGCCAAAACAGGACCTGAAAACACAGCAATCCTATTGAATGAGCTCCTACTCAAGGACCCTCTCAACTGTAGTCCTTGTAGATTTCTTTACCAGGTACAGTTAGAAGCAGCTTTTCTGGAAAGCTTTTGCAAGAACTGGAAAACAAGAAAGCATTCCTCCCCTGCAGGATCACAGTCTCAATTCTCCTCCACAGGAGGAGAATCTGGCATCTGGCACCAGATGACTTCACTGGCCCATTCAAATCTCACAACCGTAATTCTCAAGGTGGTTCTTAAATCAAATGACAAACACACTAGGCAATGACCCAGGGGATGGGAAGATGGAGACCTCAAGCATCACACATGCTTCTATATGAACTTCTGATAACTAAGCCATTGTTTCTGTGCACCAATGCAGGAAGTGACATTGCCAAGGACAGAACTTCTTGGACTGAAAACATCACAGCAAAAAAAAAAAAACAAAAAACAAAAAACAACACGCTACAATCACCCCACAAATGTATACCAATGCTGATATAGGAGAAAAACAACTTCAGGCTGGCATCACGGGTTTAACAGCAGCCTCACAAAGGATTAGGAATGACCAAACCATATCATAGGGAGTATACTGATACCCCAGATACCCATCTCCTCCTCTGCCTGCTTTAAGCACATGAATTCAGGAAAGGTAATATAGGGGCTTTGAGGGCTGTTTTTAGAAGCTGTGACTCCTTATAAGTACATTCTGCCTCTAAATTGTGTGGAAGCCCTAACCCATCTGCTGAGCCATTTCTCAGTAGCATCAACTTCAAGACGGCTCCAACAAATATGAAAGAAAACCAATACCCCTGGGTGAAAGCCTCTTCTTCATGGTGTAGTGAAACCACCACACTGGGATTTGGGGGCAAGGCCTGTGCTGATGGAAGTGGCATGCACATTGATGTATCCATATCCATTGAGGTCTGACTCAAGCCACCAATGCTTCTCCCTACCCCTGCTTCCTGGCTGAGGCATGGGCACAGCTTCCAGGCGGTGGGAAACTGCACTGGAGCCAAGCAACTGGAACACATGTTCACGCTGCTGTTACCACCTCTGTGCCACAGCTGGGAAGTAACAGGATGTGAGGAAAAGAGGGAGAAACAGCAGCAGCATGGACGCAGCTTCCACCTGCCCAGCCCCGGTACAGTTCCGCATCAGGGGAAGCTGCATCCACACTGCAGCTTCAGAGAGGCTAGGGGCCGAGGGAAGCAGCAGTAACAACAGTGCAGTTGGAAGTTGCCTAGCCCTGGTGCAACTCCTTGCTGCTTAGCCTTGGCATTAGCACAGGCAAAGCCCTTGGGCCATATCTGGCCTGCAGGTGATATGTTGCTAACCTGTAACCTAGATTGCAAGCTCTGTGGAACAAGACTCTCTGTTACATGCATGTGTAGTTCTTAGTGAACTCAACACTCAATAGGACAGCTTCAGTTATCCCTCTCAGCACACCTCAATTATGCTGTTTTCTCTCTTACACCCAGTACAAATTTTCATCTTACCTTAAAACCAAGTTGAGCTGCTTTGATAGCAGCAACGTAGCCTCCAGGACCAGAACCAATGACTGTAACATCTGCATCAACTATGGAAAAAAAGAATTTCACTTTTAAGTTACTGTTGTTTCTGTAACTTTGGTTTACTGCAGTTTCACTGTGACAGCCTACAATGCTCCACACACTGACTGCCCACAGGACAAAGAGACAGCTAGTTTTAGAACTAAACTAGAAATGCTCCTTCAGTTCCCAAAATTGATTTCAGAGCCATCAAGACTTACCTTGCTCTGCAAAGGTCCTCTGTGGCACTGTGCAAACCCCTGGAAGGCCATGCCGGACTCGGCTAAAACAGCCTCCCTAGAAAAGAAAAGTAGCATCAGCAAAGTTAAGCGCCTCAGCACAGCACTGGCAGCCTGGGCCACCTAATGCAAGTCTTAATTTCCCAGGGCCACTGATGCTGCACACAGGACTGACCCCAGGTACTTGGAGTCAGGGAGCAACATCACAGTCAGAGCAATACCAACCATGGGGGATTTGCCTTCCTCTGTAAGGGGCTCCCCTGCTTTTGCTGTGACAGGTTGGGGTGTTCCGACCTGTCACGAGAGCTAGTGGTTTTACACAGAGTTTAGGTGCAAGGTCGGCCTGTAGGGTCCCCATCCTGCCCCAGGCAGCAGGTTGCACTCAACGACCTGTGCACACTTCCCTCCCACCCCCTTGGCTTTGCCTCCCTGACCCCGAGCAGCCATGACCCTGAGCGGCCTTGATCCCCAGTGCAAGGGCGAGAGCCAGGGCAGCTCCCCGCAAGGGAGCCCCGTGGCTTGTACCATTGGTGGGGGGAGGTGGCTGGGGAGGGAGGCGCAGGAGGGGTCCCACACAGACACACACCCCCCGCCTAGGAGTATGACACTCCAGGCAGGGGCGGGGAGGAGGCGCCCCCCGCCCGGAAGTGGGACGGTCCATGCAGGGGGCGAGGGGGCCGTGCGTGCCCAGGGAAGGGCTCAGCGAAGCGCAGGCAGCGACACCCCCACCTCTCCCCCACGCGGTACCCGGGCGAAGGCCCCGCTGACGCGGCTCCAGCTCTGCATCGCCCCAAGGTCTCCGCGGACTCGCGCAGGCGCACTGGACCCGGGGGGAGCGGAGCCGTAGAACCGACGAGGAGAGCGGAAGGAGCCTGTCGTGGTCAGAGCGCCCCCTGGCCTGGCGGCCCGCGCGGGGCGGGTCCATGCAAATGAGCCCCTGGGAGGGCCCGCGGCGGACCCGCTCTCCGGTTGCGAACTCGCGGGGCAGCGCCGGCTAGACACGGAGCGGTTTCGCGTTGGCTAGCGGGGTCTGCGGGGGAGAGGGAGGGGGGAAGGCGCTGCACGGCCTGTGCAGGAAGAGAGGAAAGCCAGACGGCCTTTCAATTAAACCTCGCCTCTACTGTTGTTTCGGGGATCACTTATTTTCTAATGATGCCGGAGGCAGCTACCAGCAAGTCCACGTGAGGAATATGCGGAGCAGTCGACTAGATGCCAAAACAGCAATGCTATTGTCAGGGGAAAACTCTTACTAGAAATCATTTTTTAAGGTAGTCTTTAAAATGTCTGTGACAGTTCAGTCTCGGACTTACGCCGACAATTCAGCCTTTGCCAGTTCTCATTCTCTGCATACGACAAAGGCTGCCAGGAGGTGGCAGTGCTTGATTAGCTCCCTGAAGGTGGACCTCGTTAAATTCATACAATCAGAGAAAGTCAGGGTTGGAAGGGACTTCGGGAGGTTATCTAGTCCAACCCCCTGCTCAAGGCAGGACCATCCCCAACTAGATCATCCCAGCCTAAGCTTTGTCTAGCTGAGTCTTAAAAATCTCCAAGGATGCAGCCTCCACCACCTCTCTGGGTAACCTGTTCCAGCGCTTTACTACCCTCCTAGCAAACAAGTTTTTCCTAATATCTGACCTAAAGTTCCCTTGCTGTAACTTGAGACTATTGCTCCTTGTTCTGTCATCTGCCGCCACTGAGAACAGTCCAGATCCATCATCTTTTGAGCCCCCCACTTCAAGTAGTTGAAGGCTGCTATTAAGTCCCCTTCTAGTCTCCTATTCTCCAGACTAAATAAGCCCTGTTCCCTCAGTATTTCCTCATAAGTTATGTCCCTCGGCCCTCTCACCATTTTTGTTGCCCTCTGCTGGACTGTCTCCAATTTGTTCACATCATTTCTGTGGTGGGGGGCCCAAAACTGAACACAATACTGCAGATGTGCCTTCACCAGTGCTGAACAGAGGGGAAGAATCACTTTCTTTGATCTACTGGCAACACTCCTACCAATGTAGCCCAGTTTGCTGTTAGCCTTCTTGGCAACAAGGGCACACTGCTGGGTTATATTCAGCATGTAACCCCCAGGTCCTTTTCTGCAGAGCTGCTGCCCAGCCAGTCAGCTCCCAGCCTGTGCTGGTGCATGGGATTGTTCTGTCCTCAGTGCAGGACTTTGCACTTGTCTGTGTTGAACCTCATGAGATTTCTTTTGGCCCAAAACTCCAATTTGTCTAGGTCACTCTGAATCCTAGCCCTACCCCCCAGCATATCTATTACTCCCCCCAGCTTGGTGTTATCTGCAAACTTGCTGAGGGTGCACTCTGCCATCTTCCAAGTCAGTGATGAAGACATTGAACAAAACTGGCCCGGGGACTGACCCTGGGGCACTCCACTTGATACTGCTGCCAACTAGACATCAAGCCATTGATTACTACTCTCTGAGCCCAATGCTCCAGCCAGTTTTCTATCCACTTTACAGTCCATTCATTCATATGCTTCCTTAGCTTGCCTGCAAGAACGTTGTGGGAGACCATATCAAAAATCAAGTTATATCACATCCACCTGTCTCCCCACATCTACAGAGCCAGTCACCTCATCATAGAAGGCAATCAGGTTGGTCAGGCATTACTTGCCCTTGGTAAATCCATGCTTACTGTTACTGATCTCTTTCTTCTCCAAGTACTTAGAAATGGATTCCTTGAGGATCTGCTCCATGATTTTTCCAGGGACTGAGGTGCAGCTGACTGGTCAGTAGTTCCTTTACTTAAACATGGGCACTATGTTTGTCCTTTTCCAAACATTCATGACTTCCCTTGATCACCATGAGTTTTCAAAGATTATGGCCAATAGCGCTGCAATCTTATCAGCGAACTCCCTCAGCACCCTCGAGTGTATCCCATTTGGTCCCATGGACTTGTATACATCCAGCTTTTCTAAATATTCCCTAGCCTGTTCTTTTGCCACTGTTAGCTGCTCAGTTCCACCCCAAACTATGCTGCTGGTGCAGTAGTCTGTGAGCTGACCTTGCCTAGGAAGACTGAGGCAAAATAGGCATTGAGCACTTCAGCCTTTTCTGCATCCTCTGTCACAAGGTTGCCTCCCCCATTCAATAAGGGAACCACACTTTAACTGGTTCTTCTCTTGCTACTGACATACTTGTAGAAACCCTTCTTGTTACCCTTCACATCCCCTGCTAGCTGTAACTCCAGTTGTGCTTTGGCCTTCCTGACTTCATCCATGCATGCCTGAGCAATGCTCTTATACTCCTCCCTATTTATTTCCACGTTTCCACTTATAAGCTTCCTTTTTGTGATTTAGTTTACTGAAGAGTTCCCTGCTAAGCCAAGCTGGTTTTCTGTCATACTCACTAGTCTTCCTGTGCATCGGGATGGTTTGTTTCTGCACCCTTAGTAAGGCGTTTTTAAAGTACAGTCACCTCTCCTAGACTCTTCTCCCCCTCAGTCTGGCTTCCCAGGAGACCGTGCCCATGAGTTCCCTGAGCAAGTCAAAGTCTGCTTTTCTGAAGTCCAGGGTCCTTATTCTGCTGCTCTCCACCTTTCCTTTCCTCAGGATCCTGAACTCTATAATCTTGTGGTCACTGGTGCCCAAGTTGCCATCCACTACCACATGCCCCACCAATTCTTCCCTGTTTGTGAGCAGCAGATTTTTTTTCACTTTGTTCTTTCTCCTTTATTTAGCTACAACAGAAGTACAAGAGCAAATCAAACCCTATTCAATGGATCCCAGCAGTCTTTCCTGCCCAAGTGCAGGTGGATTCGACCTGCTGATCTGTAAGGTCCCTTCCAGCCCCTAACAACTATGAAACTATGAATCCACTAAAGATAAAAATAAACCTGTTCTGAATACAAGTCCGTCAAACCAAACCAAAATATATACAAGGATGTAGCAGAACCTTTCTAAAACATAAGGAATCACATTGGAATGGTTCTTAAAGTAAGATACAATAGAAAATTGACCACTTAAGAGAACACATTTGTTATTCATGGTTTCATAGTTGTAGGGTTGGAAGGGACCTTGACATATCATCAAGTCTGAGCCCCTGCCATGGCAGGAAAGGGTACTGGGGTCAAATGACCCTGGCAAGGTGTTCATCCAACCTCCTCTTAAAGACCCCCAGGGTAGGAGCCAGCACCACTTCTCTTGGAAGTTGGTTCCAGATCCTAGCCACCCTGACAGTGAAGTAGTGCAGACTGATATCTAGTCTAAATATACCCTCTGCCAGCTTGTGACTGTTATTTCTAGTCATACCTTGTAGCGCTCGGGGGAACAGGGACTCCCCCAGTGCCTGCTGGTTCCCTCTGACTAGTTTGTAAATGGCCACTAGATCCCCCCTCAGCCTTCTCTTGTGGAGGTTGAACAGGTTCAGGTCCCTTAGCCTCTCCTCATAGGGCCTGCTCTACTGACTCCTGATCATATGAGTGGCCCTCCTCTGGATCCTCTCCATGTTGTCCACATCCCTCCTGAAGTGCAATGCCTGTAACTGGATGCAGTACTCCAAGTGTGGCCTGACCAGTGTTGAATAGAGGGGGAGGATCACCTCCTTGGACCTGCTCATGATGCATCTGTGGATGCATGACAAGGTACAGTTGGCCTTCCTGACCGACCCTCGACGCTGTCAGCTCATGTTGTATTTGGCATCAGTAATGACTCCAAGATCCTTTTCTGCCTCTGTGCTGACAAGAAGAGAGTTCCCCAGCCTGTAGATATGCTGCTGGTTCTTCCTCCCCAAGTGCAGTACCCTGCACTTGTCAGTGTTGAAACCCATCCTGTTCTCATCTGCCCACCCCTGTAACCTGTCTAGGTCCAATTGCAGCCTATTCCTCCCTTCTAGCACGCCCACTTCCCTCCACATCCTAGTGTCATCCGCGAATTTGAACAGAGTGCTTTGTCCAAGTCGCTGATGAAGATGTTGAACAGTGCAGGCCCGAGGATTGAGTCCTGGGGGACCCCACTGCCCACATCCCTCCAGGTCAAAAATGACCTGTCCACCACCGCTCTCTGGCTGTGGCTCTCCAGCCAGTTAGTGACCTATTTGACTGTGTAGGTGTCGATGCCACAGTCCCCTAATTTTTTAATAAGAATGGGATGAGAGACAGTGCCAAAGGCCTTCCTAAAGTCCAGAAAGACTACACCCACTGCTACCCCTGCATCTAAGGATTTTGTGACTTGGTCATAGAAGGCCACCAGGTTGGTCTGACAGGACCTGCCTCTAATGAACCTGTGTTGGTTGCCTCTAAGCATAATCTCCCCTGCTGGCCCCTCGTGGACATGCACTATAATAATTCTCTCAAAAAGCTTACCCAGAATTGAGGTAAGACCAAGTGGCCTGTAGTTTCCTGGGTCCTCCTTCCTCCCTTTTTTGAAAATGGGAACCATGTCGTCCCTTTTCCAGTCCTCTGGAACCACACCAGAGCACCACGAGTGCTCATAAAGCTATGCCAGGTGTCCCGCAATGACCTCTGCTAATTCCCTCAACTCTCTGGGGTGGAGATTGTTAGGACCAGCCAATTTAGTTATGTCCAGTCCCTCCAGAAGTTCCCTGACTAGATCTTCACTGACCCTAGGACTGGGTGTGCCTCCCCCGGGGCCTATGGAATTGTTAAACAACAAGTTAATGCACTGAACAGATTCCCAGTGTACTATTCCATTGGCTCTTTAAATATCAGTACAACTCATTTTAGATGTAAATTTGAAGCTTATTTGGCAGGTTTTTATCTCAATTGAAAAAAAAAGATAACAGAATTATGCTGTGGTGACAAAGGCTGGAATCTGGCCCCTTGAAGTCAGGATGCTTTGGTCAGGAACTGGCTCTGGTCAGGAAAACTGCAGGCAATGGTCTACCTCCCTTTCCCAGCTCCTACATTAAACAGTACACACTGATTCAACTTGCTCTTGGTCTGTAGCACCCTTACTATTGTACAATCTGCTCTTGAGCAAAAGCTGCCCTTTATGCCGAAAGAAATAGTGCAGTGGTTCTGTGATATGGTTAAAACTCCACAAGAGACTGGGTTAAGACCAGACACACCTAACCAGTGCAGTGAACCCAGAACTCTTGTATAAAGCTGGTTAATCTGATTTGTCAACACTTTGTTCAGAAATATAAAACCCAGAATATAGTTTACAAAATAATTTACTTATACAGCATCTTAATGTCAAAATATTAACAAAAACATAGTTTATGGTGATGCTGAAAATAGTGGGTTTGGAAAAGCAGTACAAAACAAAACAAAGCTGTTGCTAACAACAGACAGAAGTACACTAAACTTAAAAAAAAAAAAGGATCCAAGGTACTTAGCCAAAATGAAATAATTTGAGACAAACTGTTTATGAAGTGAGTTGTACATTGCACATAAACCTATCATAAGTGTTAACATTGACTATTTTAATTTAATTTTTCAACAAGCTTCCGCCACTAGATTTAAAAGAAAAAAGAATGTTAATGTAAAATGTAAGAAAGCTGAAGCACTTAAGCTTTTAGACAATTTTTTAAGTTGAAACTGTACCTATGCCTCAGTTATTTAACAACTTAAAATTGAAGTTCAGCTGGGTTATTAGACCCTTTCCTCTTGTCCCCAGACTAAATCATGAGTTCTTAGAAAGCTCCAGTCTCAGTCCCCCGTGGTCTGTAGGGTTTGCCCACGTTTGCAGAGTATATTGATGCAGATAGACTGAATGCGTTAGTGGACAACAGATTTCACAGATTTCTAGGGTCAGAAGGGACTTTGTAGATCATTGAGTTCGACCCCCTGCTCTAGGCAGGAAAGAACACTAGGGTTAAATAACACCAGCTAGGTGCCCGTCTAATCTCTTCTTGAATACCTCCAAGGTAGGGGAAAGCACCACCTCCCTAGTTTCATTTAGTTTAGGTAGAACAAACTAAATAAAAAAGGGAACGCAGAGAGAGATGCCATGGAGAAGAGCAGAGACAGAAAGTTTGGAAGTAGAGGTGACCCCAGGGAGCTGCCATTAGGGGGCACTCTCAGTGAAGAAATTTCAGCATGAGGAGCAGCAGTTCTGCTCTGGTTGTGTGGTGCAGTGGAAGACGCTGTGTTATAGTGTTACCATGCCAATTTTGAGGCACTAGTAATGGGTGAGAGATGTGAGTGTGTTGTCCAAAGGCACTGCCCCAAGCAGTATGTCCAATGCCAGTGTGCACATTACTATCTGCTTCCCATTGAGAGGCATAATTATTCAGGTGAGACACAAGTCGCCCAATGACTTGACAATGTTTTAATCATTTTAGGATCCTTTAGATCAGTGGTGCTCAAGTTTCTGGCATAGTGGGCCAGGTAAGCAGTGCAGAGCCAGTCCCAGCATGCCAGGATCAAGCATCGTTCTTCCCCTACCTAGCCCTGCATGCCCAGATTGGGCCTCATGACATCTTGACTAGCTTCCTGAGGAACTATCATCACATCCTTTAAACTCAAAAGAAGATGGCTTGTCCATATGGATTTTGAATTTCTCAAGCATATTTTAACAACCCTCACAGCAGCAGGATGTTGGCCACTATTGTCCCCCTTCTTTATCTGTGGCAGGTTTGAGTTTTATGCCTTGTAGTTGTGTCAGGGTTGACTGCATAGTTTTGCTAATATGTTAGACGAGATGTTCAATCTGGGTCAGGAAATTTGGCAGGAGGGGAACAGTGGAAATACTGCCAGCTTCCCCCATTAGCCAGTTCCCAAGCCTCCTGTGATGTGTCAGAGCCTAGCCATGCTCACTTCCGTCCACAGGTAGGTTTGGGGTTAGGTTATGCCCCCTTTCCCCTGCACAGCTGGACTGGGGCTGGGCCAAGCCCCCTACCCCCATGCAGGTGGATGGGGCCAAGTTGTCCCATGCCCCTCTCTGTGTGGCCAGAAGGGACCCTACCATGCCCACCCTGGGTGCAGGACTGGGAGTACCAGCTGGATCCAGACTGTGAATGGACTGAACACTGCCCATCTGGCCCACCGGGGAAAATGTTTGGGCACTGCTGGGTTCAACAATGGATTTGCATAAGGTGGTTTAGACAGGGATGATCGTGCCAGTGGTGGAGGGTTGGACTGGATGACAACTGAAGGAGCCTTCCAGCCCTATGGTGGGATACTGCTTTGTGATTCTATGACATCAAGAAAAAAAACAAGGACTAGGTAAGTGAGGAACAGGAACGGTGGGCCAGAGACTGCACTGTTTTTCTCTCTTACCCAACAGCCATTACAAATATATTTATCTTGTTCACAGAGCCCTGATGGTTCTAGGAGGAATCACAGTCAAGAGGAGTCCTTGGCACAAAGTAGCTGAAGTTGTCTGCTCTGTGAAGGAGAGATTTCACCAGTGACTACAGCAGCTGTAGTCACATTGATGGCCTTGGATTTCTTCAGACCTAGGTAATTTGGGTATCTACCAGGTTAGTAGGAAGGCACTTCACTGTATTTTATGAGAAGGCAAAACTCACCATATAACCAAGTGGTAGGGGATTTCTCATGGGGAAAAGGTATCCCACCATAACTTTGTCTGGTCTCTTTCTGCATTGTCTTAAGAAAAGCTGCATGTCCTAAGAAAAACCACATCTTCCCATGCATTTAAGGACTGTCACTTTGTTTCTACCCTCTATATTTTTCCCACTGATAATTTAACAAAATGTTTACCCTCCCATTCACATGTTAGCTGTGTAATCGTTCAAAACATCTGAATCGCTTAGTTTGCTTCCACTAGTCCCACACTTCTTGGACCTTCTCACAAACTTTGCCAGCATTTCAGTATGGGAAAAATATGACACATGTTACTGTGATTCAGTAAAAAAGTTTGGTTGTCAGTAAAAAGTTTGCAGATTGCTAATAAAAAAAATGTTAAAAGAAAGGTTTTACAATCTGAGTCATTTTACAAGACAATAAAGATCCCAATCCTGGTACAGAAAACCATTATAGATGTATTGCTTTTTTATTGTTCTTAAGTTCATTTTTAAGAGATGTTATTTGCTCAGTTTTTATTTTGCTACTGTTCCTCCTTTTACCAACATTGAGATGATAATTGGCTGGTATAGTTCCGCTCTTCCACCACTGCCTTTTATTACAGTGTGACTGTTAGTATTTACAAAAGGTGACAGATTAGGATTCCTGGAGAATAAAGCTTTCCAGACAGCATGAGAGTGGGAAAGCAGGGCAGCACAGTACAGACTTGTCTCTACTGCCTTGACAGTGTGATTCAGCCTTAACTTGGGCAAGAGAAAAAAATAGTGCAGCTATGAACTTCTGTCGGTAAAGGGCAATGTGTTTATAAACACTGTGTTACATGCCACACAGGTCATCTGGAAGTTCCTATGTTACCCCTCAGACAATGGGTTTCTACATAAGGCCTAAATGGAGTGAATATACCTGGGTGGTGGGGATGGAGTGCCCGAGGCTGTGTGTATATGAAACAAGAGGCATGTGTGCACAATACTTTAAAGCAGGCTAAATGCTTTTGCACTACTTTAATGGTGTCGGTGTTTGCACGCCTTGGCGGCAAAGTGTGCATTCATTCCAGCTGCTGTAGGAAATTTAGCAGTGTGATGCACCTTACATGACTTGGGGCACAGCAATCTAAAACTCCTTCGAGGAATTTTAGTTTCCTGCCCCTACAACCGCAGAGTGAAGCACCGGGCTCTGTGGGAAGCCCTGTAGGCAGCCTGGCAGCAGCCCAGAAAAGAAAGCTTCACCCAAGAAAAGCAGCAAGCCTGATCTTTTTTCTTTTCTCCCCTGGAGCCTGCCTGCCTGTCTGAGCTGTGCGGGGGCCCAGCACTTCCCTTTGCAGCTGCGGTGCTCCACAGGACTACCTGAGCCAGGTGCCTGCAGGCAGGTGCTGTCTGGGGGGGGGGTAGCCACTGCCACAGAGGGAAGCACCAGCCCCTCCTCCGCAGTCCAAGGATGGCTCCACCCGCCTGCAGCTTACCTTCTCCTCCCCCTGAAGAGGTAGGTAAGCCAGTGGGGTGTGTGCATGACACAGGGGTTTAATCAGCCCTAAACTGAAGCTGTATTTTTTAAAACTCACTGCTTCAATTTAGGGACCCCCGTTTCATCTACATATGCCCCCAGTGGAGCAGAATAGACTCTTCCCATGTCCAGCTGTCTGAGACTGTGTTCAGGTGTTCATTTCTAATGGCAGAAATTTTTAAGAAATTTCTATCACTAGAAATTGTTCTAGGAAAGACAGCAATACAAGTATTCAGCCTGCAGTTTTCACCTCTTCCCTGGTCTTCTCACCTTCCTAAGAGCAAGGATCAGTCTGGGGAAGGTGTAGGGAACAGAGGCTCTTCCCCTCGTCCTGGTCCCAAGGAAACTGGTATCATGGGTCTTAAACTGTCCACTGGTGGGGAGCCCACACACAGGGCTACACAAGGCTCTGAAATATCACACAGGGAGAGGCGGGGGGGGCGGGCTTCAAACTGGCACTCACAGCCCCTCTGGGATTTGAGGGAACAAGGAGCAAAGCCTCCAAACAGTTTTCCAGACCAGGCAGTCTGCTGGTTTTCCCAGACCAGCAATACTGCAAAGCCCCACTTCCTTTTCCCTTCTCATCCTAGACCAGGCCAGAATGGGAGAATACAAAGATTCATTCTTGCAAGAGAATTTCTCTTGCAAGGGAGATAGTCCAGGTTGGCACCTTGAAGATCATCTCCCAGAACTGGCATATTTCTGCAGAAGAAATTTAACAAACACTTCTGTGCTTGTTATTTTTACTGGGAGAACAACAATTCTCCCTGTAGAAATGTAATGCTTGTAGATAGCCTGACAAGCAACCAACAACTAGGTCTTCTTGCCATTGACTGTGACTTTACCAGCCTAGGTTGTAAAAAAAAGTTGTTTTCTTGGATATGGTTATGACCTTAAGGTTGATTACTCAGCATCCAGTCTCTGGCAGTGACTTGTATCTGAAGTTTCACAGTATCAATTGTTCAGTTTTATAAAGTGAAAGAGGGGGACCTGTCTATTCTGAACAGGGTTGCCAACCCTCCAGCAATAAGCTCTGGAGTTTATTTGTGTGCAGCACATGAAGCCTGGTCAGAGCAGCCCTGTCTGGCAGGAGGTTCTGGGGGTTAAACCTGGGGCTCCTCCCCCTCAGCTCAACATGTTGTGGAGGGGCTGGCTGAGATACAAGAGACTTTCAGTATAGGGCTATCTGGCAGGCAGCCCTGCACTGAAGCACCTGTGTGCCCCAGCTAGCCCCTCCAGTGTCTACATGTGCACTGCTGCATTTTATATTGCACAGCAGAAAAGTACTTGTACAAATACAAGTACTGTCTTGCGACAGAGTAAATTAGTTTACTCCAGCCTAATAGGGGTGCACATGTACATGCTGAGACATTTACTGTGCAGCTAATTAGTCTACTGTGCAGTAAACATCTCATGTAGACACACCCATTGACTCTCAGATTCTACACTGCAGTAACCAAGGGGCTCATCATTACATCAATTTAGCTAAGAATTTATACACTGAGAGGTCACAAAGATGCACAAGAGAGAAAGAATGTCTTGTGTTTCCCAGTCAGCCCCATGTTCTGTGCTAAGACAGAAAAGCTTTGAAATAACAAATTCCTTGCATTAGAGTATCTTTCCCTTATGAAGATCAAAGTTCTCGCTGACAGACAAGATTATCATTTAGCTTCAAGCTTTCTCATAGATCATGAGGGCAATAAACGAAGCATGTTTTCTATGTCTAAGACCACCTGTGAATACTGTATTATTAACAGTATCAGTACTGCACTTTGCCTAGACAGGCCAAAGGCCTGATCTAATATAGTAAAATGCTGGGGCCTGTGGAAAACAAAGTGCTTATTGTGAGGTTGCTTCTCAAAGGCTATACAATAGATAGGGGATTTTCTTCACTTATCATTTAGTTATGATCAAATAAGCCAGGGAAAAAATTTTGTGTTGCACCATTCTAAATCCAGAATAAATCCATTAAAGGCAGTGGATTTACTCCAGAGCTATTTTATAATGTTCCTTCCTCACTCCCTTTGAGAGTTTTATTTTCTAGCAAAAACAAATCCAGTTCTTACAATCTTTTCTCACCAGTCACATTTTCCAAATCTTTTACCATTGTTATTCTTTCTAGCTTGCCTGTATGGTCCTTAAGAGTATGGTAGCCAAGGCCTCACCAGCACCAAGTACAGGGGATTGTTATCTCCCATCTCTCTCATGTAAACTTGTAAAAGCGTATTCCAAAACAAGATTTTCCTTTTTAGCAACAGCATCGCTTTGTTTATTCATATTTAGTTTGTGATCCATAATAATCTCCAGACCCTTTTCTGCAGTATTGTTGCCAATCTAATGGATTGATTTCACATTTTGTATTCATGCAGTACTTTTCATTTGTTTTTATAGAATTTCATCTTGTTGATTTATGGCCTCTTCTTTGGTTTATTAAGATCTTTGGAATTGTAATCATCTCCTCTTCTCTTCTAGGTGCCAACCACACATTTTAATAATACACACTTTATTCCACCATGTGAGTCATTTTCGAAAATACTGGTTAAAAGTGAACCCAGGACAGATTCCTGCAAGGACACACTTTAAATGTTCTTCCACCCTCATAGCAACCCACTAATAAGCACACTCAGAGCATAATTGTGCATCCACTTTATGGTGATTTCATCTAAAACCTATTCCCTTGATTTGCTTACAAGAATATAGGGCAGTGTCAAAAGTAAAGATGCATTATTTCTTCTACTTTCTTCTCCTCATTTTCTCTTCCTTTCCTTTCCTGTCAGAGAAAGAAATTAACTTGACTAGACATTATTTGGTATCTACAGTGTAATCTACAGTGGCCATATCTTATCACTTTATTGTCCTGTGTATAATTGTTCTAGTATCTTTCTGGGCTTTGGAATTAGACTGAACGGGCTATAAATTTGTAGGCCTTCTCCCCCGTCCCCTGCCCCCCCTGCAATCATTTAAAAAATAGGTATTAATTTTTTTCTTCAGCAGTTCTCTGGGACCTGATACATTCTACCCAAGTTCTCAGAATAATCACTAATGATTCAAAAATTTCTTCAGCTAGTTCCTTAGGTACTTTATGGTGAATTTGTTTAGGCTCCAACAACTCAAAATACATCTAAGTACATCTAACTGAGAATAGTCTTTAACTCATCTTTAACACCTTTGCTCGAGAAGTCTACTGCCTTCCAGGAGCCAGGAGCCAAGATGTTACAGTGAGGACCCCTAAATTGGTCTGCCGTATGAACCACTACTCCATGCTCCTTGTCCACGTGGGCACCAACGACATGATGAGAAACAGCCCTGGAAGAATCATGAGTGACTATAAGACCATGAGGGCCAACCTCAAGGAACTAGGAGCATAAGTTTGGAGTGGGAGTAGAAGATCTGAATCCCCTCCAGTTGGGCTGGAAACCCAAAGGACGCACCCTTGCGCCAGCAAGGTAAGCCGGGCCAGGCAGAGGGAAAGAGGGAGGTGCAACCAGGGCAGTTGTAGGTCTTCAGGAAGAGGGTTTTTTTCCCTCTCCCATCCCTATTTAGCTGTGCTGGGTGGGAGCTGTGCTCCTGAGCTGGGCGAACAGGCTGGCAAACAGGCGTGCTCATCAAAGAGCGTGCTGGAGTTTGCGAGGGAAGAGAGCAGCCGGGGCCAGAGACTCCACGCATCAGACGCGGAGGCTTCAGACAGAGTCTACAGAGCTCTCGGGTTAGTGTACGTAAGAAAAACTTTAATGGAGGTGGTGACTCGAAGCACAGCCAGGAACCTGGTCCAATTCTGCCTCCCACCCAAGGCTCCACTGAGGCCTCCACCCAGACAGAGCCCTTGAGTGGGTTGTGGCACCTGGGCCATGGCCATGCCTACAGGGGTTGCCTGGCAGGTCCATGAGGGCCTGGGGGTAGCGGAGGGGCAAGGGGTCCCCTCGCTTGTCCCACATGTGCCCAGATTGAGGCCCTGGAGGGGCAGGTGAGGGAACTCTAGACAGAGGTGAGCAGGCTGGTGGGGATCAGGGCGACTGAGGAGGAGATTGATGGGTACTTCCATTCTCTGCAGGTCCACACACCTGGAGGGAAGGGATCGCAGGAGAGAGCTGATGAGGCCGGATGGCAGACAGTCACCTCGAGGACTAGATGTTGCAAAGCCAGGGCAACTCCCTCTGTTCAGCTGGAGAACAGATTTGAGGCCCTGGTGTCACTGCCAGAGAGCACGGTAGTAGAGGCTGCACCTACAGATCCCACCAAGCCAACTGAGAGAGAACCATGCAGCCAAAAGAGAAGATGTTGGATCATTGTGGTAGGTAACTCCTTCTGCGAGAAATGGAGGGAGCCATCTGCCACCCAGATCCCACGGAACCGGGGTATGCTGCCTGCCCGGAGCCCGGATTCGTGATGTCACAATGAGGATTCCAGACCTGATCAGGCCCTCCAACTACTATCCCCTAGTCCTCATTCATGTGGGAACAAATGACACAGCCCAGAGTAGTCCAGGCAGGGTCATGAGTGACTACATGGAGCTGGGAACCAGGCGAGGTTCAGGAGCACAGGTGGTCTTCTCATCCAATCAGAGGTCAAGGACAGCACCACAGCAACTGCGCTACAGAAGTCAACTCGCAGCTTCAGTGCTGGTATCACTGCACAGGATTTGGGTTCCTTGATCACGACCTGCATTTCCAGGATATGGCCTTGTTCGGGCAAGATGGACTACATCTTTCTTCAAGAGGTAAGAGTCTCTTCTCTTACAGCTTGGCTGATCTCCTTTGCAGGACTTTAAACTAGGTTCATTGGAGGATGGGGATGATGACAACAGGGAAAAGCCAGGTATGACGAACCACGTGCCATGCACTGGAGCAGTCCAGGTAAGTAACAAGTGCCCCACTAGGCAACAGAATGAGAGATTAGCAAGGACACTTACTGGGGGGCTTAGATGCCTCCATACGAATGCTAGGAGCATGGGGAACAAGCAGGAGGAACTTGCACTCCTGCTTGCAAATAAAGAATTAGACCTGGTTGGGCTAACAGAAACCTGGTGGGATCCTACCCATGACTGGGCAGTGGGCATTGAGAGCTGCAGACTGTACAGACAGGACAGAGTGGGAAAAAATGGTGGGGGAGTTGCTCTCTATGTTAAGGAACAATATACATCTTTCATTGTCAAATTGGGACAAGAAGGGCAAATTGAGGTATTATGGGTCAGATTATGGGGGGGTCAAGGAGAAAGAAACCTAGTAGTAGTGGCCTATTACAGACCTCCACACCAGGGGAATGAGTTAAACCTAAAATTCTTGAGGCAGCTCTCAGAGGCAGTGTGCTCAAAGGACCTGGTTGCCATGCGGGACTTAAACTTCCCAAACATCTGCTGGGAGAAGCAGGCAGCCAGGTCTGCCCGTTCACATAAGTTTTTAACCTCCTTACAGGAACTTCACCTATCACAGGGGGTATGTGACCCCACCAGGGGTAACGCCTTGCTAGACTTGGTACTGGCCACAGGGGACGACTTGGTGGGGGATATGCAGGTGCAAGCTAACCTAAGGGATAGTGACCACCTATTGATAGGGTGCACTATCTGACAAAGGGTGGGGAAGATAACTAGTAGAGCAGAAGCACTGGACTTCAGGAAGGCCAACTTCGGTAAACTCAGGAAATTAGGGAGGGACTGACTGCTAATAGCCTCGCAGAGATGGGAGTTCAAGAAGGGTGGGCATTTCTCAAGGGACCAATCCTGCAGGCACAAAAGAAGACTATCCCATTCTCCACACAGGGGGGCAAAAAAGCAAAGAAACCCTCTTGGCTGAGCAGAGAAATCCAGGAGAGCCCGGTGAGGAAAAAAGAGGCCTATAGGCTGTGGAAGCAGGGGGCTGCCACCAAGAAGGAGTATACCTGCTTGGCTCAAGCTTGCAGGGAAACAGGGAGAAGAGCCAAAGCAGAGATGGAGCGTAGGTTGGCAACAAAAGTTAAGGATAGCAAAAAGTCATTTTTAAGTACGTAGGCAGCAAAAAAGAAAGAACAGGCTAACTTAGACCACTTCAGGATGAACAAGGACATCTGGTAACAGATAGGATGTCTAAAGCAGAGATTCTAAATGAATTCTTTGCATCCGTGTTTCTGGACATGAATATGAATATGCATCCCATTAGGACTTTAGACAAGCCCAGGATAGATACCAACCCACCAGCAGTTCAGACAGACCTAGTAAGGAGGCATCTGGAGGGACTGAATGTATTTAAGTCAACAGGCCCTGAGGATCTTCACCCTAGGGTACTTGGGGAATTAGCTGGAGTCATAGCAGACCCGCTGGCACAACTGTTTGAGCACTTGTGGTGCTCAGGGCAAATCCCAGAGGATTGGAAAAGGGCCAGTGTTGTCTCTATTTTCAAGAAGAGGAGGAAGGAGGTAAAGGTAACTATAGGCTGGTTAGCCTCACCTCTATTCTTGGCAAGACCTTTGAGAAAATAGTTAAAGATCATATTTGCAGGGGGCCAGCTGGTAAAATAATGCTAAGGGGCAATCAGCATGGGTTCACAGCAGGCAGATCCTGACTAACCAACCTAGTTTCATTTTACGACCAGGTCACAAAATGCTTGGATGAGGGAATAGAGGTAGATGTTGTTTACCTAGACTTTAAAAAGGCCTTTGACACAGTGTCACACCCAATTCTTATAAGTAAACTAAAAAACTGCAATGTAGATTATTACACAGTCTGGTGGGTGGAAAATTGGCTTATGGGATGCACCCAGAGAGTGGTGGTAGATGGGTTGGTTTCTACCTGGAGAAATGTAGGCAGCAGAGTCCCCCAAGGCTCTGTCCTGGAACTGGTACTATTCAAAATTTTCATTAGTGACTTGGATAAGGGAGTAGTAAGCACCCTGTCCGAGTTCGCTGATGACACAAAACTATGGGGGGAGGTAAACACACTAGAGGGCAGGGAGCAAATCCAAGTGGATTTAGACAGGCTGGGGAGGTGGGCGGAACAGAATAGGATGAAGTTTAACAAGGATAAGTGTCATGTATTGCACCTGGGGAGGAAGAATCATCAGTACTCCCATAGTCTGGGAGGGACTATTCTAAGCAACACAACTGTTGAAAGGGACCTCAAAGTCATAATCGACTCCAAAATGAGTATGAGTCACCAATGTGATGAGGCAATAAGTCAAGCTAACCGCACTCTTTCTTGCATAAGTAGGTGCATCACACACAGGTTTGGGGAGGTGATACTTCTCCTCTATGCTGCATTAGTCAGGCTGCAGCTGGAGTACTGCATCCAGTTTTGGTTGCCACACTTCAGGAGGGATGTGGATAACCTGGAAAGAGTTCAGAGGAGGGCCACCCATCTGGTTAAAGGCCTACAGAAAAAAACCCTATTTGGACTGATTGGGAGACCTGAACCTCTTTAGCCTCCACATGAGGAGGTTGAAAGGTGATCTTGCAACTGCCTACAAACTCGTCGGGGGGGTCAGCAGGAAGTGCAGGATACGATGTTTACCAGGGCAACAGTCAGGGTACTAGAAATAATGGATACAAATTAAAAGACAGCATATTCAGGCTGGACATCAGGAAAAACTTTATTACAGTGAGGGTCGCCAAAACATGGAATAGGCTTCCAAGGGAGGTGGGGGTTGTCCCCTTCCTTGGAAATATTCAAAAAGAGGTTGGACAAACACCTGGATGGAGTCATCTGACCCCAGTGCTCTTTTCTGCCCAGAGCAGGGGGTCTGACTCAATGATCTAATAGGTCCCTTCCAACCCTAATAACTATGAAACTATGAAACTATAAATGGTCTTCTCCTCAATCTTCCCAGTCAGAGCATGTGGCCATCAGAGGGAAGAGCACATTGAGGAAGTCAACCAAAGGCTTTGGAGATGATCTCACTGTGTAGGCTTTGGACTCCTCAACCTTAGTATGCAGTTCAATGACAGCAGTCTACATTCAAGAAACAATATTCACCTCACAAGCAGAGGGAAGAAACTCTCCTCTATGAGAATCACCAACTTGTTGAGGAGGGCTTTAAACTAAGCACATCGAGGGGAGAGGGGGAAAGTCCCACAGCTGTACATGAATCCCCTGGCTATGATGACTCAAAGGAGGGCATTCACATAATGGATACCCAGATAAGTACTAATGCCCTGAGGCACTGGCAGAGTGAAAGAAAACCTGAGGCGACTAGAGGTGAACTCAGGTGTCTTTATGAGAACGCTAGAAGCACGGGAAATAAACAGGAGGAACTGACACTCCTTCTGGTAGATGAGGAATTTGACCTCATTGGGTTGACAGAGACCTGGTGGGACAATACATATGATTGGGCAGTGGATATTTAGGACTATAGGTTTTATAGAAAGGATCAGGTTGGGAAGAAGGGTGGAGGTGTGGCCCTCTATTTGAAAAGAGTGGTACCCCTCCCTGCAGGTCACGTTTGTCAGATAAGGTTTAACAGGGAGAAGTTCACCGTTCTTCATCTGGATAGGAAGTACCTTCATCATAATTACATGATGGGTGGTGGTTCACTGGCTGGCACAGCATCTGAATGAGACCTGGGGGTCATGATTAATCGGAAGATGAACATGAGCCAACAGTGCAATGAAGTTGCCAGAAGGGCAAACAGAACTCTGGCATGCATCAGTCGATCTGTGGTCAGTAGATCCAGGGAGGTGCTTCTCCCTGTCTGTTCAGCATTGGTGAGGCCAAAGCTGGACTACTGTGTCCAATTTTGGGAACTGCACTTCAGGAAGGCTGTGGATAAGATTGAGAGGGTACAGAGAAGGGCCACGGGTATAATTAGGGGCCTGGAGGATAGACTCTATGAGGAGAGACGCCAGACACTGGGCCTGTTCAGTCTGAGTAAGAGATGACTAAGAGATGATTTGATAGCTGCCTACAAGTATGTTGTGGGGAGCACCAAGATCTAGAGGAGCAACTCTTCAGGAAGGTACTTCAAGGGAGGACAAGGACCAATGGGCACAAGCTAATAAGGGAACATTTCGGCTGGACACAAGAAAAATCTTCTTCTCTGTAAGGGTAACTAGAATCTAGAACACACTCCAAACAGAGGTGGTACCATTGCCATCCTTGGAGGTGCTCAAGAGCAGGCTGGGTGAGCACCTTATTGAGCTCATTCGAGCATAATAACCTCCTACCCATGGCAGGGAACTGGACTTGATGATCTTACAGGTCCCTTCTGGTTCTTTGATCCTATGATTCTGTGCTTCATTATTTCCCAACTATCTCACATAACATAGATTCATAGATGTTAGTGTTAGAAGGGACCTCAATAAATCATTCAGTCCAACCCCCTGCATAGGCAGGAAAGAGTGCTGAGTTCAGATGACCCCAGCCAGATGCCCAAGAGGTTTCCTCTTGAAGACCCCCAGGGTAGGGGAGAGCACCACCCTTGGGAGCCCATTTCAGATTTTGGCCACTCTGTGAAAAAGTTCCCCCTAATGTCCAGTTTAAATCTGCTCTCTGCTAGCTTATGGCCATTATCTCTTGTGACCCCCCCAGGGACACCTTGGTGAGTAGAGCCTCACCAATTCCCTTCTGTGTTCCCACGATGAATTTGTAGGCAGCCACAAGGTCACCTCTCAACCTTCTCTTGTGGAGGCTGAAGAGGTCCAGGTGCCCTAGTCTCTCCTCATAAGGCTTGGCCTGCAAGCCCTTA
>JAGPOW010001296.1:117272706-117304099 GCA_030014935.1 Caiman crocodilus
TTGTGGAGGCTGAAGAGGTCCAGGTGCCCTAGTCTCTCCTCATAAGGCTTGGCCTGCAAGCCCTTAACCATAAGAGTGGCCCTTCTCTGGACCCTCTCCAGGTTATCCACAACCCTCTTGAAGTGTGGTGCCCAAAACTGGATGCAGTACTCCAACTGTGGTCTGACCAATGCCCAATAGAGGGGAAGTATTACCTCCTTGGATCTGTTTGTCATGTACCTGCTGATGCACGATAAAGTGCCATTAGCTTTTCTGATGACTTCATCACACTACTGACTCATGTTCATCTTGGAGTCCACTAGGACTCCAAGATCCCTTTCTGCTTCCATGCTACCAAGCCAATCATTTCCTAGGCAGTAGGTATGCTGGACATTTTTCCTCCCTAGGTGCAGCACTTTGCATTTCTGTTTGTTAAACTGCATTCTATTGTTTTCTGCCCACATGTCCAACCTGTCCAGGTCTGCCTGTCATTGCCTGTCATTGTTCCCTGCCCTCTGCTGTGTCCATTTCTCCCCACAGTTTTGTGTCATCTGCAAACTTGGACAGAGTACACTTCACTCCCTCATCCAAGTTACTGATGAAGACATTGAAAAGTATCGGTCCAAGGACCGAGCCCTGCGGGACCCCACTGCCCACGTCCTTCCAGGTGGATGCTGACCCATCCATCACCACTCTCTGGGTTCAACCTTCTAGCCAATTTGCCACCCACTGGACTGAGTAATCATCCAAGCCACAGCCTCTTAACCAGTATGGGGTAGGATACTGTATCAAGGGCCTTCCTGAAGTCTAAGTAGATGATGTCAACCCCTACTCCTGCATCCAAGTGTTTTGTAGCCTGGTAGTAAAAAGAGACTAGCTTAGTCAGGCATGATCTACCTACTACAAACCTTAGCTGGTTTCCTGCGGGGCTCTCATATTAATAAACTTTTCAATGACTTTGCCAAGGATGGAGGTGAGACTGACTGGTCTATAGTTGCCTGGGTCCTCCTTCCTCCTCTTCTTGAAAATAGGGACCACATTGGCCTTTTTTCAGTCCTCCGGGACCTGGCCCATGCGCCATGAGTGTTCAGATATTCTTGTCAGTGGCTGTGCAATGACATCAGCCAGTGCCTTCAGTACCCTCGGATGGAGCTCATCTGGGCCTGCTGACTTAAATCCATCGAGTTCTTCCAAGTGACTCTGAAGTATCTCAGGGTCAACACTTGGTAGTCTGGCGCCCTGCTGTTGTCTCTCTACAGTCACATTGTGAGACTTGTCTTGCTCCTCGTTTAGGAACACTGAGGCAAAGAACTCATTGAGGAGTTCAGCCTTGTCCCCCTGTCTGTCACCAATTGCTTATGCCCATTCAGTAGCAGTTCTATTCCACCCTGGGCCTTCCTTTTACTCCCTATATATCTGAAAAACAATTTTTTGTTATCCTTTACTTGGGATGCCATCCTCAGCTCCATGGCAGTTTTGGCCTGTCTAACTGCCTCCCTACAACTGCAAGCTGAGGAGGCATACACCTCTTTAGTAATCCCTCCCTGTTTCCACTGCTTATATGCCCCCCTTTTTGCCCTTTGGCTGCTCTGGATTTCTCTGGTCAGCTAGGGAAGCCTCTTGACCCCTTTCCCCGCTTTCCTCTGTATTGGGATCATCTCCCTCTGTTCCCAAAGGATAGTTTCCTTAAGGCACAGCCACCCTTCCTGGGCTCCCATCTCGCTAAATCAAGTCTTACTCTGCAGTGTGTCATAGACTAAACTCCTGAGTTTGCTGAAGTTGGCCTCCCTAAAGTCTAGCACTTCCACCCTACTAGTTACCTTACCCACTCTACGCCTTAAGACAAATTCTATTATTTGGTCGTCATTGTCCTCCAGGTGACCTCTGATCTGTAGGTCCCCTACCATGTCATTCCCTATTGCCAATACCAAGTCTAGTAAGGCATTCCCCCTAGTGGGACCATGTACCTCCTGTGTCAGGTGGAGGTCCTGTACACAAGATAGGAACCTGTGTGAATGGTGGGAATTTGCTGCCTGCATCTCCCAGCTGATGTCAGGGTAGTTTAGGTCCCCCGTGACTACCGCCTCCCTAGCCTTTATGGTCTCTGAGAGCTGCCTCAGGAGTTCCTAATCTAGTTCTTCCCCTTGGTGTGGAGGTCTGTAACAGACCCTTACCACCAGATCTCTTTTCCCTTGTCCTCCATGTATCCTAACCCACAATCCTTCTACTTTCTCCTCCTCCAAATCCATTTTGATAAGGGTCGATGTATAATACTCCTTGATATAGAGCCCAACCCCCCCCCTCCTCCCCACTCTGTCCTTTCTGTACAGCTTATAGCCCTCAATGTGTACCGCCCAGTCATGGGTAGAGTGCCACCAGGTTTCAGTTAGCCTCACTAAGTCGTAAGTGTTTTTTGCAAGCAGGAGTGCTAATTCATCCTGCTTGTTCCCCATGCTCCTAGCATTGGTGTATAGGCACTTGAGCCCTGTGACTGGCGCCTTTGTTGCCCCCCAGTTCTAATGCCCAATGGGCCCCCTATTGCTTACCTGCCTATTGCTGTACTGCTGGATGTCCCTTGGATTGCAGGTTTCCGATGTTCCCCTTCTTCTTCCTCCCCGTCCCCGATCAGAGCTAGTTTAAAGCCCGATGTTGGAGATCGGCCAACCTTTTGGAGAAAAGACTTTTACCTTTCACTGAGAGGTGAAGTCCATCACAGCCCAGGAAGTCCCCTGCCAGGAAGTGTGGGTTGTGGTCCAGGAAGCCAAATCCTGAACCATGGCACCAACTCCTGAGCCACAGGTTGACCTCTCTGATGCAGGTGCTGTGATGCCTACTACAACCTCTGACCTGGAAGATGGATGAGAAGACCACCTGTGCCCCTGTGTCTCTAAGCCTGGCCCCCAGAGCCCTGTAGTCACCCATGACATGGTCAGGACTACTCCTAGCTGCATCATTGGTTCGCACATGGATGAGGACCATGGGATAGTAGTCCGAGGGCTGGATCAGGTCAGGAATCCTTGTCGTGACATCCCGGATCTTGGCCCCTGGCAGGCAACACACCTCACGCACCATGGGATCTGGGCGGCAGATGTTTCCCTCTGCTCCTCTCAGTAGGGAGTCACCTACTACGATGACCTGTCTCCTCTTCCTCTGGTAGCTTGTCTGGCCCTCAACTTGCTCGGGGATGGATTGGGGTACCTCCTGTGCTGCTTCCTCCACCAAGCTCTCCTCCAGTACAGCCAGGGCTTTGTATTTGTTCCCCAACTGCACCAGTGGATCCATTTCTGCGGTGAGCGGCTTGGCCCAGGAGGTGATGGTTGTCCATCCTTCTGTATCAGCTTTGGGGCTTCTGCAGTCTGCTCCTCTGCCTGGTGTCTGGCTCTGCAGAGAAAGAAAGTATCCATCAATCTGCTCCTCAATTGCCTTGATTCCCCTCAGCCTGCTCACCTCTTCATGGAGTACCGCTACCTGCCCCTCCAGTGCCTCAGCCCTGGCACATGTGGGACAGACGGGGGGACCCCTGTCCTCCCCCCAGCCCCTGGGCTTCTGAGAACCCACCAGGCAACCCCTGCATGTAGTGTGCCTGGATGCCACTGCCCTGGCCCAAGGCTCCATCTGGGTGGAGGCCTCAGAGGCTCCCCGGGAGGTGGGCAGCATCGGGGCAGGGTCCCTGGCTGCTCTCGGAATTACCACCCTCATCAAGCTCCCCACACATTCTCTCCCCTGGAGGGTCACTGGGCCTCCCCTGCTCTCTGCCCTGTGCTAACGCCGGAGCAAACACTGGCGCACCCGCACAGAGCGTGCCTGTTTGCACGGTCTGTTAGCGTGAGGCTTGGGAGTGCGGCTTCCGGTCTTCTCAGCTAAGAGTCTCTGGGGGACCTCCCCTCTGAATCCTCTTCAGCTGTGCTGGCCTCTGCCCCTCTCACCTTTTTCGCTGCAGTAAATGCAAAGTGTATTAACAAAGGCAATAAGCACAATTCTGTTGATATGATATTCAGACTGACCTATAACTTACATTTTATCAAGATTCATGGATCCACAATGTACTTCTATGTAAAATAGGACTAGTTCCACCTAAATGCTGTCTGGGTATAGGCCCAGTAAGCATGAATAAGTGAAAGAGAAAACAGAGAAGGAAGAAACAGTTTAAAATAAATTAAAATTATGTGAATTGTATTATATAGTGAAAAATAAGATTCTTACTGATATTTTAATAGATTCTAAGGTAGAACAAGAAAGGAGAAGTAGACAGGACAGGAGTGGGTGGAGATGCAGGAGTGTGGGATATAAAATAAGAGTTAGGGTGCTCCAGGATGAGGGATTACTGTTTTGGAGTAAAGGAGGAAAATGAATACAAAAGTCATGAAAATAAAGGGAAGAAGAGGAGACAAAGGAAGAAGGAAGTGTCAGGTAAGGAGAAAGGGATGAAAAGTACAGGAGATGATAGGGAGGTACAGAGGATGAAAAAGAGATTGGCAGGAATGTAGCTGTGAGGAACTTCATAAGTAAGGATGGGCCACTTGAGACCTACATGAAAAGAGGGAGGTTTAATACTGTACAGACTGCTGAGGAGGGGTGGTAACATGTATGAGGAGAAGCAGGGTAAAATTATCTTAAGTCCTGTAAGGTACATAAACTGAAGGAAGAAGTAACAGAAACTCAAGTGAGACGGCTCAGTAATGTGGTAGAGAAAAATAGGGCAATATGCCATGAGCCTGTATGTAAACAAAGGTAGGACTTAGAGAAACCCCTAGGGTTGTGAGCTAACCTCTTGTCCCCAGTCTAACGTGAACATAAATGTGACCATGGATTCCAGCCCCCATGTCATTCCCATGTCATCAGTCTTCTTGGAAGTTTTTCTTTCCCTAGAACTTCAAGAGGATCCTAGCATTGCAACCAAATATTTTTTTTTATCAGGCAGAAACAATAAAAGGAAAGGGCCACGGAAAATACTACTATAACTCTTCCAGGCTGGGCCACAAAGTTATTTTTATGGGTTTACTAGATAACTAACGTTAATTATTATCCCTTCTTCAGAAGGATCAATAAACATAACATTCTAAAATGTGAACTTCACCTTCCATCTTGATACACACCTAAGTGCAAGAGCTCATTATAGTTAATATATTAACATGGAGGTTGGATAGGAGCTACATGGAAACTTTTCCTCTGATTTTCAGCCACTCTTGATCACAGTCTGTGAGCAGCACCTGGGCTGTGACCAGGAGTCATAAGTGCAGGAGAGATTGGGAGGGGTTTGTCTGGACACTGGAAATTAATGAGGTTTCAGAAAGGCTAAAACTGTCATCCATTTCCTTGGGATAAAAGGATACCAAGGTCATGCACTGACAGCCTGAATCACATCTTATTACATTTCTGGTTGTCACCCATGCAAATAAGAGGCAAATTAGTATCTCACTAGAAGATTGAGGGTTGCCTTTGTTGCCAAGAAGTCTCAAACTCCACTAAGTAACATGGCACTGAGAGGTCACAAAGATACACAATCAGCACTTAACCTTGACCTTGGATACACACAGCCAGTTCCTTCTGAGGTCAATGAGAGGTGTGTGTCTATCTCTACCAGTACAGCTGGGACTGTCAGGCTAGAACAGGAGCAAAGCTGAAGTAGCAGCATCAATCTCCTATATATTCTTCACTGAGTGTAAACCCCATCACAGAAAAACAACCCAATGACACCAAGCAGATGACACCAAGCTAGGGGGAGTAGCACATAGGAGGGTAGGACTAGAATCCAGAGTGACCTAGACAACCTTGAGGAGTGAGCCAAAAGAAATCTCATGAGGTTCAACAAGGACAAGTTCAAAGTCCTGAACTTAGCTCAGAACAATCCTATGCACCACTACAAGCTGCGGGCTGACTGGCTGGGCAGCAGCTCTGCAGAAAAGGACCTGGGGGTTACAGTGGAGAATAAGCTGAATATGAGTCAGCAGTGCGTCCTTGTTGCAAAGAGGGCTAACAGCATACTGGGCTGCATCGATAGGAGTGTTGCCATCAGGTCAAGGGAAGTGATTATTTTCCTGTATTCGGCACTAGTGAGGCCACATCTTCAGTACTGTGTTCAGTTTTGCCCCTCTCTCCTCCCCCACCCCCCCAGAAAGGATGTGGACAAATTGGAGAGAGTCCAGCGGAGGGCAACAAAAATGATGAAGGGGCTCGGGCACATGAATTATAAGGAAAAATTGAGGAAACTGGGCTTATTAGGTCTAAAGAAGAGAAGACTTGAGAGGGGATTTAATAGCAGCCTTCAACTACCTAAAGAGGAGTTCAAAAGAGGATTGAGCTAGACCTCAGTGATGGCAGATGACAGAACAAGGATTAATGGTCTCAAGTTGCAGTAAGGGAAGTTTAGGTCAGATATTAAGAAAAAAATTCTTACTAGAAGGGTAGTAAAACACTGGACCAGATTACTCAGAGAGGTTGTGGAATCTCCATCATTGGAGGTTTTCAAGACCCAGCTAGACAAAGCTTTGGCTGGGATGATCTAGTTGGGGATGGTCCTGTCTTGAGCAGGAGGTTGGACTAGATGACCTCCTGAGTTCCCTTCCAACCATAATTTTCTATGATTCTATTATTATGGGCCTTGGATTTAGACGCCACATTCATCCAAACTACAGGTGTGTTCAGATCCAAGTGTCTGGATTGCTCCTTTCCAGCAGCACATTCTGTCTGTAATTTTAACTTATCCCTAAACACCCTACATGAGAAAAAACTTCATTCTTATAACATATCTTCGAGCTATACAACAGTGCCAAGATAAGCTGATTGCCACCAGCCCCTAGAGAATTCAGCGAGATATAAGGAAGCCTCTGTCTTGCCTCTCCAGCATGGGGAATATGTGATCTTTCACCTGACAGATGGGAAGGGGACTTACCTAGCCACCATGAAGCAGCTTTACATTACCCCAACATTCCCCTTCAGTAGAGGAAGATTTTGTTGTTCAGTCTGTTATCAGACTGAACACATTTAAAGCAAATTGGCAGATTTAGAGCAGACTAAATCAGAGTAGGAAATAGGCCAGAGAGCCAACAAGATGGAGAAATACAAAAAGACATTTCCAGATATAAAGAGCTGCAGAGCCAAAAAGACAAGATAGAGAAGAGCTGATGTTTGCTTAGAGAAGAGGCAAGCATTTTACTTTTTGTCAAAAAATCCAGTGAGCAAAGGAACAACTCTGCTCCATCTGCCTGGTGCTCCATCGCTGCCAGGATATGTCAACACTAGGAGTGCGCCAATAGAGATTTTGGGGGCCAGTACAGATAGCTGATTTTTAAGGAGGCATATCAGCCAATACCAATCTGATTTTTGATACAGTTGCATGCAGCTGGTAAGTCTGTTGTGATGAAAGGGGAGTGGGGAGGGAAGGCACGGCAGGGAAGATCAACACCCCCAGTGGTAAGGGAGCAGTGGGGCAGGGGCTGGGGTAGCACTGCCAAGCCAGGGTGGGGCAGGTGCAGGACAGAGCCACAGCTCATATGGGGGGTGCAGGGAGGGAAGCAGCAGCTCCTGCCGCTGCGCACTGCTGACCCAGGAGCTTCTTGTTCGGTGGCTCTTCTGCTTGACCAGCAGCCTCTGCCACTGCTCCTGCTGCTCATCCAGGAGGGCACAGGGGGTGATGCATGGGGTGGGTCTTCATGAGGTGGGTTGGGTGGGCTGCAGCTTTGGACTGGGACCAGGGGCCACACTCCCAGCACCGCCAGTGCCCACTCCAAGCCACCTTCCTCCCCACACCCCCTAAATGAGCTGCAGCTCTGTCCTGCATCCTCCCTGCCCCAGCTGGGCAGCCCCAGCCCCATTGCTCCCTCACCATGGGGAGCATTGGTCTGCCTGCCATGCCCCTTCCCTCCCCCTTCCCCTTTCACCACAGTGGACTTACCAGCTGAGCTGTGGCTGCATGCAGGCACAGGCATTTGTCAGCCTAATTATTGGCCACATCAGGCCGATTTCCAATATAGTCAATTTTCTTTATATCAGTGCCGATCCAGTATCAGACCAATGTATTGGTGCACCTCTAGTCAACACTACACTGTAAGTTCAAAGTGTGGGTCTCGGTGCTAAGGCCACTTAGCACATGTTTTATTTAAACCATAGTAAGCATTACTGTGCTGCACTAAATATTAAACCAGTGGTCACCAACAAGTTCATCTTGATCAACTGGTCAATTGTGGGGCCTCTAACAGTCAACCTCAGTCTGTCAGAGTCTCCACAATTGGGAGTGGCAGGAGGCATGTGTCTGGGCTGAGCCACACCCTCTGCCACCCCAGGCAGGCTGGGTGAGTGGGGTCAGAGCCCAGGCTGCTTGTCAGGGAGGTGGAGGGGGGCAAGGTGGGGGCGGTAGATCCTGGGGTGCCCTTTACTTACAAAAAGCAATCTTCACCATAAAAAGGTTGGAGACCAGTGGGTTAGGCTGTGTTCTGAGCAGTCCCACAGTAATGTTTTCTACAGTCTCTAAGTCTAATATGCAATGCCAGATGCAGCACTAGAGAAGAGAGAGGACGTGGACACCCAAGAGGGTAGAAGCTGGAGGCTTGTGACTTCTGGCAGCAAGCAGAGATCTTCACTTTGACCTGCAGTGGTTCATTTGGAGAACAGAAATGCACCCCTAGCAACAGAGAAGGAGGAGCATGTTCCATTGGTGGAGGAGGACAAGCCATGCCTCGCTAAACTGGGAAAGACTGCAACCAAGAAATGATGGGTGGTGGTGGTTAGTGACTCCCTTCTGCAGGGGACAGAGGGAGTCATTTGCCAACCTGACCTGTTGTCTTGGAAGGTCTGGTGCTTGCCCAGAGCCCAAATCCAAGATGTCATGGAGGGAATACCGAGGCTCATCCAGCCCCCTGACTACTACCCAATGTTGCCTATCCATGTGGGTGCCAATGATACTGCCAGGGGAGACTCTGAGCATAACCAAAGTGACTACAGGGCTCTGGGTGCAAGGGTGAGAGGGTCTGGAGCTCAGACTGTGTTTTCATCAATCCTTCTTGTCAAGGGAAAGGGCCCAAACAGGAGCAGGTGCATTTTGCAGATCGACACCTGGCTGCGCAGGTGGTATCACCAGCAGGTCTTTGGCTTCTTTGACCATGGGATGTTCTTTCAAGAAGGATTGCTGGGAAGAGATGGGATCCACCTGATGAAGAAATGGAAGAGCATCTTCACAGACAGGCTCACTAACCTAATGAGGAGGCTTTAAACCAGGTTCACTGGGGGATGGAAACCAAAGCCCTGAGGTAAGAGGGCAAGCAGGAAACCTGGAGGAAAAGCAAGCAGGAGGTGGCAACAGATGAGGTGCTCTCATACTTCCTGAGAAATCAGGGCAATCATGTAGTTACCTCAGGTGACTGTACACCAGTGGTGTCCAACTTTTTTGGGCAGGAGATCACTTTTTTAATTAAAAAGCAACCCAAGATCTACCCTTCATTGCCACCCCCACCCTGTTCCACAGGTCAGTCTGTGGGGAGGGAAGTGGGGGGCAAATTGAGGCAGAGGGAGAGAAAATGTTTTGGAGGTGCACCTCCCCCCAGCAGGTAAGTCTGTGGGGGAAAGGGTTGGGGGAGGAAAAAAGGTCATGGCAGGCAGGGCAAATCAAGGCCCCAGTGGTGAGGCAGGGAGTGGGGCATAGGCAAGAGCAGGATGACACCAAGCTGGGGAGAGCAGTAGATACACTGGAGGGTAGAGCTAGGATTCAGACTGACCTAGACAAATTGGAGGATTGGACCAAAAGGAACCTCATGAGGTTCAACAAGGACAAGTGCAAAGTCTTGCACTTAGGATGGGACAATCTTATGCACCAGTACAGGCTGGGGGCTGACTGGCTGGGCAGCAGCTCTGCAGAAAAGGATCTGGGGGTTAGAGTGGACAATAAGTTGAATATAAGCTAGCGGTGTACCCTTGTTGCCAAGAAGGCTTGTTGCCCTTGTTGCCCTTGTTGCCAAGAAGGCTAACGGCATACTGGGCTGAATTGTTAGGTGTGCTAGTAGGTATGTTGCCTAATCACTTCAAGGGAAGTGATTATTTCCCTCGATGCAGCACCGGTGAGGTCATACGTGGAAAATTGTGTTCAGTTTTGGGCTCCCCACTAGAGAAAGGATGTGGACAAATTGAACATAGTCCAGTGGAGAGTGACAATAATGGTGTAGGGGCTGGGGGACATGACTTATGAGGAAAAGCTGAGGAAACTGGGCTTATTTGGTTTAGAGAAGAGGAGACTGAGAGGGGATATAATAGCAGCTTTCAACTACATGAAGCGGGGTTTGAAAGAGGATGGAGCTAGACTGTTCTCAGTGGTGGCAGATGACAGAACAAGGAGCAATGGTCTCAAGTTGAAGCAAGTGAAGTTTAGGTTAGATATTAGGAAGAATTTTCTCCCTAGGAGGATAGTAAAATGCTGGAACAAGTTACCCAAAGAGGTTATGATATCTCCAGCCTTGGAGGTTTTCAAGACCTAGCTGGACAAAGCTTTGGCTGGGATCATCTAGTTGGGGATGGTCCTGTTTTGAGCAGGGGGTTGGACTAGATGACTTCCCAAGGTCTCTTCCAACCCTAATTTTCTATGATTCTATGCGGTGCAGGACTGCACAGAGCCAGGTCAAGACTTTGATCTGGTGCCAGGGGTGGGACCAACAACCAGCAGGATATGCTGATATTATCTCTATGGAGCAGTCCGATGATAAGATAACTGAACATGTATTTGTTAATACAATCTGGAAATATTCCTCCCCCAAATGTCCTAACTTTGCTATGATTATGATATGATGACACTTAACATGATAGCTCATTATTAGCACCCATTTTACTGTTTGAATGCACAGACATGCATGCCATGCAAGAGTAGTAAACACATCCTAAGTGTAATGTTTGACAAGGCCCTGTGACTACCATGAGTGCCAGCTTCTATGTACCTGAGGTAATGTTCAGCACTGTGGACTCATAGCAAAGCATCTGTGGCAGCATGGAGCTTAGCTCAGACTGACCACTCGAATGTTTCTAGAGGCATGGGTCACTTTTGTAACCATGGGCTGCCATTTTGTAACCGTAGCTGCCATTTTGCAGCCGTTTTGCAACCATTTCTGCAGGGGCATGGGCCTGCAGGGCATGGGCCAGTTTTGCAAGTGTGGGCTGCTGTTTTGCAACCTTTTTGCAGCCAGCACTTGAGCTGGCTAGTTTAAACTACCTTTAATATGTCCATGTGAGCTGCAATCACACCTTTGGATTAAAGCATGAACATCTCCTAAAGCCACTTTAGGGACAGAGAATGACTACAGCAAAGTCAGCCAGGATTGGGTTGGTTGGGAAGAGGGTGAAGGTAGCCAACTAAGACCCATCTTTACAAGAGTAAAATAAACGGATACAGACAAAAGTATTGCAGAACAATGGACAGTCCTGCTGTACAAACCTGCCTGCCTTTTCTAGCACATGCTTTAACCCTTCAATGCCAATGCTCCAAATACAAAATATTTATATAAAATCCATCAAAGAGAACTGAAAACGCTCTGAATTTGCTTGCTTCACAGGGCTAAAGGTAAGCTATCAAATAGTTTTCTTTTTTCAGTCCTGAAAAACTTGATGATTTTTACTGTGAGGATCCAGTTTTGCTATTTTGATTCAGACTGAGCAGAACCTTACTCTGAAGATAGTTCCACATTAACTAAAGTTCAAGGACAAATGCAAGAGCAGAGAACCTCGTGATGCGAGTGGGCGGTAGCAGAATCAGGTGCTATGGTGAGTGAAAAATATTATGAAGCTGAATGGAACTGAGACATTAGTGAGAACCTGCAGATTTTGTTTAACAATAAATAAGCTGAAGCTTCTTTTATTCATGCAGCCTACCCATACACAACCTTGGATTCAGCAGGCACTCTAACATGTACATAGTCTCTCCATATTCAGCAAAGCATTTGGACAGATGCGTAAGTCACAGTGACCACACTGAATAAGCATCGAGATAACTTGTAGGCTTCACTTCAGTGTGAATGGCCAATGAAATCTCCATTTTTATGTGAATTGGTTTCAGGCTTCGGGCTTCCACTTCTTTAGCATGCTTAGCATTATGTAGACAATGTTATTTGGTGTAACCCTGGGTGCGACACTACATGTGCTCTCACCTGAATAATGGGATCCTGGGGTACCGAGTAGTCAGTAGCCCTGCCCAGCCCCCCTGGGGAGCCGCTGCAGTGCTCTGAGCGGAGAGCCTCCCCGTACAATCAAGCACTCTTGCAGACAGTTCTCAAACTATTTACAAGATTTAATTGTTTACATCATAATAAATAATCAAAAAATAAACACATGGATATACTGTCTAATAAACCCTCAAGAACTCATTTACACAGTCTCTTGCTTGCACACGGTACACTGAGAATCCCTGTGTGCGTGGCCTCTGGCAGGGTATCTCAGGAAGCGGGACTGTCTGTGTCCCTGCACGTGGTCTGTGGACGCTCCCTGGTGCTGGTGTCCATCTCCGTGCTCCTGGGGACTCTGGGTAGCAAGCAGCGGCTCCACTACAATTCCTGCAAGACAGCCTTCCCCTGCCTTTGTCCCCTTTCCTTGGTTTTGCTGTGAACAGCATCTGGGCTGCAGGCTATAGCAACCCTCCTGCCCCACACAGCCTCACAGACACCCGCAAATGCAGCCCCTCCCTGGGCTTTGCCCACCCCTGTGGCCCCTCACCCCTCAGGGAAACTAGGGCAGGCTCCCGCAGGCCCCACCCCAGCTCTGCTGTGCTCACCTAGCCATACTGCTGCAGGCAGGTCTCTTCAGACTTGAGTTCTCCACACCAGCAGTCCCTGCCTGCTCCTGCCCCTGCACCTTCCCCACTGCTGCTCCTGCAGGCCTCTCTCAGGGGCTCTGAGGGACCACTGCGCTGAAACTCTCAATCCAGTCTCCAGCCTGTCCCTCAGCCCCCTCTCTCTCTCTTGTTTCCCCCTGCGGGAAAAACTGCTCTCCCTTTTATCCAAGCCTCTCAGCCAATCCCAGCTCAGAGCCCTTCCCGGGCTTTTGCTAACGGCTCTCTTTCAAACCGTGCTGGGGTTACGTCACCCCTCCCACTCCCAACAGGGCTGTTCCCAAACAGCTTCACTTGTCCTCAGAGCCTACAATGTCCCCTCTGGGACAAACTCAGTCTCTGCCAGGCCTCTGTTCCCATTCGGTTCAGGTGGGTCCAGTTTTTAGACCAGCTCAAATAGCTAGAAAAATTCTTCTTTGCAAGCTGCTGGGTACAGATACCCTTTGTCAGGCTGAGGAAGCATCTGAAGTAGGTGTGTGCTCTTCCTGGATAGAGTAGTAAAGCAGCCAGAGGCCAGTATATATGCAAAAAAAACCAGTCAGTAAAAATGTGAATTGAGGTAGTCAGTGGGTGAGAGACAGGTGGCGAGATGGGAGGGGAATGAATATAGCTGGTAAAAAGTGGAGAAATTACCTGGGGAGTCAGATGTTAGACAGATTATAATGTGTCATAAATCCAATGTCTATATTTAGTTCCTGATTTTTGTATCCAGTAGATTGATAGATATATCTACTAGATACAAAAAAATCATGGACTAAATATAGATATTGGATTTATGACACGTAACCTGCCAAACATCTGGCTCCCCAGGTAACCTATTCACCAACTATATTCATTCTCCCCACACTACCCTCAAACCTGTCTCTCACTCATTAACTACCTCAGTTTAGATTTTCACTGTCTGGTTTTCTTGCATACATACTGACCTCTGGCTGCTTTAGTACTCCATCCAGGAAGAGCACGCACCAACTGCAGATGCTTCCTCAGCCTGATGAAGGGTATCTGTAATTGAAAGCTTGCAAAGAAAAATTTTTCCAACTATTTGAGTTAGTCTAATAAAAGATATCAGATTTACTCAAAGAACCTTGTCTGCCAGTGTCCTTAGACCAGCAGGGCTACAACCTACAACCTTTAGAATTATGTAACTTATGTTCAAAGTACAACTTACATTGACTGCAGTAGCAACAGTAAATGCTCAGCACTTCTGCAAATCCGACCCAAAGGCAAAAATGGGTCTTCAGAAATGGGGAGCACATCAATAGTGACTGCCTGAGAAGTCCTGTTTAAATAATTTGCCTAGCTCACATATGGCTCTCTACCAGAGTGTCTTTCTTTCTCTCTCCCAAGGCTCATTGTCCCAATCTATTATTTGTCTCCACTTCGGGTCTTCGATCTCTTGGCTCTTGTCCCATGTGCATTTGAGTCACTGACCTTCCTCCTGTATACCTGAGCACCAGCAGGGAGTCACTGAGGGACAGATTTCCTAGTTTCAGTTGTTGTGTCTGGCCCTGGCATATGCTACAGAATCAAGGAGAAGAAATATCAGGGAAAATACTGCTTGGCCCCTGTAAACCCAGGACTTCACAGAAAGTGCCATGAGTTAGACCCTGACCCAGCAGACATTCACTGTTAGGTTGAAGGGGACTTGGGGGGGGGGCAGCAAGCTCCACTTTGGAGATGATCCGGCCAAGGAGCTGCCTGTCTTCAGTCTGTCTCCCTAGCCCCATCCCCCAGCTCCAGTGCTGTCTGCAGGATGGCAGGGGAATAAGTGAGGAAGGGAGCTGCATGCTGGGGTTTGCCCAGCATGTGCTAGTGAGGGGAAGGTGGATTGAAGCCCATCCCCAGCTCTAATCCACCTGCCCCACCTCCCAGCACAGGCTAGGCAAATCCTAGCCTGCAGCTCCCTTCCCTTCCTTTTCCCCCTCCCTTCCTGCAGACAGTACCAATGCATACAGGGACTTAAAGAAGTTAATGACGGCACTTCACTTGGGAGCTCCTTCATCTGAACCCTCATGTAATAAGGATTCGCTTGTCACATGATTGGGCACTTTTAAAGCACTCAACAGTTGTGCACTTCTGTCAGAGCACTTTCAAGGGGCTGATTACAAGACAAATATCACTTCTATCAGCACCCATTGTGTAACAAGGTATTTTTCCCTAATCTCAGAAATCTCTAAACTTTTTAAACTGGAACTGTATAAAACCACTCACAAGACAATTGAAAGTAAACCAAAATGTGCCAGATACCTGGCATGGGGAATTTCAGCCCAAATGATTAGTTTGAAGTTATAAGCAACTGAAAACAGGCTCTTATAATGGAAAGCGTTGAGCAACCTTAATCATAAACATTTCTGACAATCTGGATATTCCTGTTATCCATAAGCATGTCACATCTCCTTTTGAATCTTGCTAAATTCCCGGCCTCAGCAACATCATGGGGCAATGTGTGCCGCAGTTCAGTTAGGCATTGTGGATGTCTTTACATGTGCTCTGGGACAGCTGGGAGTGCTTTGATTAGAGCAGCTCTGGGGAGCCATTCTAATGAAAGTCCCCACAGTGTCTTGTATAATCACCGTCCTACACTTCAAAATGGCAGTAGGGCTGCTTTTACTAATGTTGTTCAATGAGCTTTAGTTAAAGTGCCCTTGCTGCCATTTTGAACTATGGGGATGCTGAATATACATGACATTAAGGCTGCAGGAGCATGCTAATTGAGTCTGCTCTGACACATCCTAATTAGCCCAGAGCAGGCATTGGGCACGTACAGGTGCTCTGTATGGGAAAATATTTCTTTTATTGGTTTTGAATGTAACAATTTTCAGTTTCACTGGAAATCCCACATATTCTAATACTGAGCAACAGGCTCACTCAGAATCCTTGCTTGGAATATTTTAAACAAAACTCATATTGCTAATTTATTTTCATCCATTATATGTTTTCATACACAGTCCAGAACACAGATATGACCAAGCTAACATCACATCATCATGCTGCTCACTGCAAACATTAAAAGCAACCTTGCCTGAGCGGAAGGCAAGTGCACGTCTGGAGCCAGGCCAGACAGCTTGTTTTACAACACAGAAGAATGGAAGTAAAAGACATCCCTGGGAAACCATGGAGTGACAGCCTTTTGGATGACAGAACATAGTCATCAGTATCAGTTAATTCAGGTCATGCAGCTGAGGCAGAACAACCCAACCAAGGCTGTCACTGTCTGCTGACCTGTCTAAACTAGTCAGTCATTGAGTAGATTACTGCAGACTGCTAGAGAACATGCTGGTAGTTCTGCAGTCCATCAACAGCTGGTAGTAAAAGAAACAAGATTTATGTTAGTAACTCAGCTCAGTTCTGGCTTACTTTCAGATGGGCACTTGAAAAGTAGTTAACTTTTTGCTAGAAATTTCCATTTTATTTTTTCATGAAAACATAGCAGTTCTTTACATTTTAGGCCTTGAAGAAGAAAGAGTTATCTAGAACAGTCTTCTCTCAGAGGTACAAGACCTTGGATAATATTGCAGGCTACATTTAAACTATTCTAAAGGCGGTTAAAATGGGAGCATCCATTCACTAAAGGGTGTTAAACTGTGCCAAGTACCTTCCAAGCATCTTAAAATTATGCCATTTACAGCAAGGGTTATCTTTGAGCTGTTTTACCTAGCTTGAGCTAAGATATTGTTAGTCTGCTCTGAGGAGATAAAGCAACCAATTTCCAGTCATCCAGCATTCCAGGTTGTATGGCTCCCAGACCCCCTACCCCTGATAAAATTTTCACTGCATTTGCAGGTATCAAATTTATACCTAAATAGTTACTGCACAGTAACACACATGCAGACATCTTAGTGCACAGTAACACTGTGTGTGTGTACTGATTTGGGACTAGCACTGATGTGCTTTTACTCCTGCATATGTAGATGCTGGTCTATTCTCACTTACCATGTAGTAATTTACTGTGCAGTTAATTTAAACCAGCAGTTAATTTAAATGCACGTGTAGACATGCCCAATGGGTATGACCGTAGCCCACATGACACCACACTGCCAGCTCCAAGGACCCCAGAAGACTTAGTCTGGACCCTTGGGCTGGGGACTAGTCAAGCAGCCCTCCCATTAGAGGGCTAAACCTCTACCCTACATCTGAATGGTTCTCCCCTAGCCAGGAGAAGTCACAGTTGTGCAGGTCAGAAACTATTCTAAGCCTTAACCTGTGACTTCTCTGAAACTGCTCTAACTAACACAGCCTAACATTCCCCAGATTTAAAATGGTTTAAAGCACCTTGTAGCAGTACCCCTAGAAAAGGTTCAGGGTGTTGCCACTGATCAGTCGCAGCTTGATACTGAGATAAAAGAAGCATACACATACCTGGGGGGGGGTTTCTGAAACAATCAAGGGCTTGATACGGCAGACCGCTCCAGCAAACTCCCTCACTGACTACAGTGTAAGCTGGTTCCAAGTGCTACCAGAAACTAAAGAAAACAGATCTATAAGCACTCAACATAGTACTTAAAAGGCTTTTGCAAGTCAAGGATATTTAAATCATGTGAAACAATTAAACATATTGATCAGTAAGAGCAAAACTCCAAAAAAGTTGAACTTGGCTACAACAAAGGACAATGTTTTTGCAGGAGCTATTTCTAGACTCAATTAGTAACAGAATTATATTCAGGGACAGACTTCCCATGTCACCTTGAGTATATCATTTAATTGCTTGATGCCTCAGTTTCTCCTGATTAAAATAGGTATAAATATATTTATCTACTGCAGAGGAATGTTATATATTCAAAATTGCAAGACACTGGGAGATCCTTGAATGAAAGGTGCTATAGAAGTGCACAGTAATATTTTATCTTTAATCTTTAGAGGACGGCTTATGGTAATATTTAACTGTGGAACCAAGTTATAGTAATAAAAATGGCACTCAAACCAGCACCTAATGTACCCAAAGGAACATTATTCCTCTTATCATATTGCTATCTCTTAATAAGTTATGGGTATTCTATAAACTGTGCTTACAAGGATTTATCTTTAGGGATTTATATAGAAACTATATTCTACACTAATAAATTGGCCATTAGTACAGTTAGAGTAAACTATACCAGTTAATTAGATTGTAAATCATATTCAGAAGTAAAATACTTCTTCCTTGCTTGGCATACTGTAATTTTAAAGCACAAGGTAAAATATATTAATAAAACTGATTAATTATGGAATGCTTTAGAGAGGTTTCAGAAACAACTCGAGTAGGATAAGTTTATTTTCTGTCTATGATTACACTTACTTACTGCAAACTTATTTCACTTCTGTTTTAATAAATCATTTTTATTAACCATACATTTACATGAGGAATCTGATTTCTCCATCTAACCTAGAATTATTTATTCTCCCTATGGACAGATTCAAATGAATACATAGGAAAAGATATAGGAAGTGGAAGAGAGCTTTACATTTCCTGTTTAAAGAAGCAGCTTTACACAACTGTTGTCACTTCAGACTTATCCCAGTGAGAGGCACCCACCCTTATGCCTGAGCCCTGTATTTTATACATAAGCCAGCAACAGCTTAAAGGGTGAGGCATTCACAGCCATCCAGTTTGGACTCCACCTATCCCCTCAAAAATTCTTCTCTTTCCACTCCCAAGTCCATAAAAATCACCATCTCTCCCACTGGCAGAAACACAAGGACCAGGATCACACAAGCAGGGGTGTGCCTTTGCAGTTGCATGAACAGTAGCGGCACAAATTCATGCCACATTTCGTGCCACAGTGCACGCCTCTGCCTGTGTCCTTTATAATTAGACACATTGTCCCTCTGCTCCATGTGCTGCAGAGTGGGGCTGGCTGGGGCACAGGGTTGTGCCTCAGCAGGGACTAGCCATGCCCTGCACTGAGGCACCCTGTGCCCCAGCCAGGCAGGGAGTGTTACATAGGGATGGGGGAACAGGCAACCAGGGCTCCCCCATCTCCGCATGCTGCAGAGCCCCCATGCTGAGGCACCCTGTGCCCCAGCCAACTGCTCCCCACCTGCCTGGGATGCTGTGTGTCTTGAGATATGGGAGCAGGCAGCCCTGGGCTGACTGCTCCCCTGTCTCTGTGCCTCAGCGCAGGGCCTTCACTGCAGAGCCCCCATGCTGAGATGCACACAGAGCAGCTGTGTGGGGCACAGTATTCCTCAGTATGGAGGCTCTGCAGTGAAGCCCCTGCACTGAGGCACACAGAGCCAAGGGAGCAGTCAGCCCTAAGCTGCCTGCTCCCCCACCTTTGCATCCACCACTTTGGCATGGTTTGTGCCACCTTTTTTCCAGGTTTTTTTTTTGCAACCAGGAAATCCCAGTAGAAAATTTTGCCCCAGCACTGCAAATTAGCAGTGCCGTGCACTGATTAATATGCAATTTGTGCAGTTTGTGGTGCTGCAAAGAGGTTTGCAGTGCTAAAAAACACACGTGTCTGGATCCACCCAAAGTGTTTTTATTTCCCCTCCCCCTCAACTCATGAAATCCAATGTTGTCTTGCCCTGGTGAGAGCATAAATAGATGGAACCGGATGGGGCCAGGATGGATAGGCATGAAATCCACCTTGCAAACCTTGCCTGCTGCACACTTGCTCTGTCCCACTCTCCATCCTTCCAGAGTGTGTGAGTGTGCGCGCGCGCGCATCCACACAGCTCTGTCTCTTGACCCTCAACCTAAATGCCACTTTCCCTGACTCTGTGCCCAAAGAACAACAATCTGGTGTGTCAGCGAGTTGAGGCAAAAATACTAAAGCAAAGGCATTTGCAGACTCGTGCAGCCACATTTTCCTCAGTCTTCTCTTCCCTCTTTGACAGCCTGCTTTTTCCTCTGCTCCCACAAAGCCCTGTTCAATCCCCCTACAAAATCCAAACCTCTCCCTCCACCCTGTGTCCCTGGCTCCCTTTGGTCTGTTTGCTGAGCTAACCTGGTAAATTAGGCTGGCAAATCAGTGGGACTTAAGCCTAGAAAAGGTTGCATAGGAACTAAGGGCTGAATCTAAAAATGGATTTATATATCTGTCTAAATTTATGCATTTAGTTAGAAATTAGGCCCCTAAGTCCAAAGAAACTGTACACAAAGCCCTCCCCACAACTGAGAGGTGGGAGAAGCCTTGGAATTAGTCTCTGCTGCCAGGCTTATTTCTGTTTTATAACCAATGCATCAACAGTCCCAGCAGCAGGGACTGGAGTGCAGGTTTTCCCCTTCCCAGACAAGTATCGTTATCACCAGGCCCTGGAGTCAGGCTCCCCTTTGCTCTTTCTCTGGTCCCAGGAATTTTACATTTTTGGATGCCTAATAGTCCAGCTTCAGCAGGCTGTCTCTAAACTATTTCAAATGCTCTCCTGAGAGACAGAACTTATGGTTTGCATCATATTGGAATGAGGAAATCCTAGAAACCAGGTTTCCCACTTCCTGGGCTCTTATCACTAACCCATTGTACACAAACCTGGTGAGCAAAAGGTGGGCAGCACCACTTTCACCGATGACCTCATTGCACAGACATGAGGGAACTTAGGTGCCTAAGTCTAGGTGGGGGTTTTGAACATGAACCTGTACTACACATGCATCTTCCTCAGGGCTGCAGGTAGGCACCCAGCTGATAACTAAATCTAGGAGAGAGGTAGAATTTCTAGATTGAGGCCTGAATTTTTCATGCCCCAGGGCCAGCTTGACTTACAAGCCAAGTGTCTCCCTTCGACACTGTAATTTTAAAGTTTATAGCGAGCTAGATGAGGAATGCTGCATGCTTCATAGAGATCCAGTGCTGGCAAACAGCGTATCACTTTCATAATCCTAGTAAAATCACCCACATTTCCAATGGCCTCTGTAACAAGAGTCAAAAGATCAGGTTTAAATATTAACACAGTCCTATTCAACAGTAATATGCAGTCATGACAAAGTGAAATGTTCTATATTTAGCCTCCAGTGGTTTAGGATCCTCATAACTTTCTGGCTACTTCACATAATTATTATAAAGTTTTATTTCCCACCTGCAAACAAAGGGCAGTTTTAGAACACGCCCCCCCCGCCACTATATTTAGGAATGTGCAAGCAGAAGCTAAATTCAGACAGATCTTATCAGGAACTGCACCTTGGGTGCCAACTCATTGTGCCACTCCTCTATCTTTGCCTATGGATGCCCTCTGCTCAACATGGACAAAAAATTCTTAGGTGCCTAATCAGGTCTCTATCCCTAATGAGCCCTCTTCAGGAGGCTGAGAGTCTGCAGGGGGTGGCAGGAGATGCTGGACTCAAAGTGAACTATGGGAAATGTGGATGCACTAGGTACAGGGCTGAGGTGATATATCTCATCCTCTCCCACAAGCCTATGAATCTGTATTAGTCTCTGATCCCCATAGGGAGGACAGTAGAGTCCAGAAGAGCTGTCTGGTGTGTGGATCCAAAGTCAGTTCATCTGCAGGTAGGGAGTGGAGAAGGTGAGGGGAATGTCAAGGGACTAAGCTATAATTGCTGCATGATGCCAGTATCTCACCTTATACCATCCTCCTGAATAGACCAAGACTCCCTTTACCATAATCTGCCAATACTCATAATACATCCTGCTTTGACAACTCAGTCTTTTCTGTTACTCAACAGTCACTGAAACATACTGGCCCTGGCTTTCCTTTTCAAATATTTCTGGGCATTTGCTTTGCTACCACCTTAATAGTCTCCATTCATTCTTGGTATCAAGGATGTCTCAGTACAGTGAATCCCATTTTAAGTAACTTAACAAGCAAAAACCAGGTGCCTAATATAAATTTATCTTTAACTAGAGGTGAAAGGAAATTGTTCTAGAAACTTGGAGAATACTTGTAAGTTAACACATAAGGCATAGAAAAATGCATTGAAAACGTTCCTTTCAGCAATCAGGGCTCATAATAGATATCTTTTATTAGACTAACAAGATTTTTGCAAAATTCTTGATTTGCAAGCTTTCAGGTACAAACATCCTTCATTAGGCATTGGCAAAAAGATTGTAAAAGTTCTCCTGGGTAGAAATGAGAGTTCATATTTCACAGGATTTCACAGAGCAGTCAATAGATGGAAAAATACTCAAGTTCATAGCTTGAAAGCTTGCAATTAAAGATTTTTTTGCAAAAATCTTGTCGGACTAATAACAGATATCATCTCTACTACAAGCTCTGATTGCTTTTTCTTCTAGCCCAATATGGTTACAACCTGGATTCCTTTCAGCGAGTCTGTATACACACAGGTCCCACATACTGGCAACCCAGAATAAAGCAATCCACAAAGCAGCATGACTCAGGCCCGCGGAAAGGTGCATCCAGGAGTTCAGCACCTCTTAGTGTTTGTCCAAACACATCAAAAGATACATGCATTATTTATTTATTATGCCTTTTCCTTAGAAATCAGATCCTGAGAGGTGCTATAGTTAATGGAACTCAGTATCTCTTCGTATGAGGCCTCAGGTGATCTGTAATGTCTGTGCCAGCAGGGAAGAGAGTTGCTGACCCAAAACCAATACACATCATTCCTCAGCAGGCTTTGGTTCAGGCACAAAATGCACAGCTCAGCAGGTAGAGGTTTTCCTAGGAAAATGGAGTGATTTAGCAGGACAAATGAACACATAGGTGTAGCTTTCCAAGACATATCATAGGCCATAGCATAGTTATGACAATGATCCAGCTTGTGTTGTTCAGGGGGTACTTGAAAACCTGGTTTTGCTTCAGGGCTGTTCTGAGTAAAAAATAATAATGTGTCTCCAAGAAATCTTGAAAGATATAACACTGGAGTTTAGTCAATAGTTCAAAGTTAATTAACTTTTGACCATAAAAAGAAGTTAATAAAAGAACATCTGTCACTGGAAGGCTTTGATGATCTGCTTGAGTCACTACGATTTAAAATGTTATCATTGCATTTTTTATCATGAATAAAAGGAGTGGGACTATAACAAGGTACAGCTCTAATAGACTAATACTATTGTGAGAGATATCACCAGAAGGTTGTGTGAGAAAGGAAGTGCATTAATATTGCTGCATAGGTCACCAGCCAAACTCCGTTTCACTTTATACCATTGCTTCAGTATTTCATCCTATAACTTTAAACGTCAATAGCATGAAATTGTATTTAATTACACGCAGCAGACACTGGCTTTCCAATGTAAGCCTTGTGTTGCACACTCAGTTTCTCTAACTTTCCCAAATCTACTTTCTCTGCATCTACCATATCATATGTGATTTACAATTAGAGAAGATGTTTTGGGAATTCATGTTTGGAAAGATGTTTAAGGATAAGCTGAGAAGAGTTTTTGGGGAGATGATGAAAGACTGAAAGAGAACACTTGTTTCACCTCTTAGCCTTTCTTTTGAACATCATAGCCCAAAAATGACTCTGTGTGTAATGAATTTGATTAGCTTGCTCCTTTAGTCTTTGCATGTGCTTTAGGATGTGTAGCTCAGTTTGGAGACATACCATACAAATACTTGAGGTGCCCACAGGGTCTCTTGCAGAATATTTAAGTCCCACAAACTTCCTGGCAGAAATGAATAAAGCCTTAGCAATTCTAAAAGTTACAGAAATCCAACAGGGCTAGGCAGCCAGTTGAGTGTAGGTTGCTCAGAAGAACATATTTTAAAAGAATTATTTAAGGCAGAGGAGTCTCCCACACTATGAGCCTTCTGGACCTGAGGAGCCAAGGCATTCTAAAGGAGTCATGGTAACAGCATCTTTCTGGACAATTCTTGGACAAAGGACAATGACGTACTTCTACACACTTTGCAAGGTGTCTGCCCCACATGGCATGCCCAAAACCTGAACATACTGGCTAGGGACAGACATTATACATAAACTGGTTTAAGTGATCAGAAGCTGGTTTAAACGTGTAACAGAACAGATGCTCAGTGCACATAAACCAATTAAAAAATGGCTGAAACTGGTTTGAGATAAACCTGATTGAATGTAGTATCAGACTTAACTGATTTGGGTCAAACTGATTTATGAAATGTCTGTCCCAGACCTCTTTCTGGTTTAAGTTCAATCACAGTCCCCCAGATCCCTCTCTGGGCTGGGCAGGGATCTCTGCCACAGAGCTGAGCTGATCCCTCCCCTCTTCTCCCTGTCTGCAGCTCTGGCAGAGACTGTACATACAGGGCATCTGCCTGGCTTCCTCCTGCTTTCCTCTCACCCCATCACCACTCCCTACTGAAGCAGGGATTCTCCCCTCCCCTCTGCCTTACACAGACACCTCTCACTATTAGCTAGCAGACCACATGCTAGCTATGGTCCATGCTGGGGCAGACAGAACAAAAGCAGACAGCACAGTGGCTTAGGGCTCTTTGGAGCTAATCAACGGGTAGCTGGTAAACTCTCCCTGATCCTTCTTTGGAACAAGTTGTTTATGAAGAGTTTGAACTAATGAGGAATCCTTTTGCTTTGCGAATGAAGTGATAAATGCTGTGTAAATCCCTGGCTCCCTCACTGACCTCTCCCTAATCAGAGTGCTCTGTCAGGGCCTGACCACATGCCCCCCCAGCTCACCCTGGATTTGCATGCAGGGCAAGGGGGGGCTGCTAGTGCAGGCTTCGCCCCAGGCACTAATCTTTGTTGCTACAGCACTGATGAAGATATTCCTAGGATAAGCTCAGAGAGAAGGGAGACTGGAAGGGACCTCAAGATATCATCTAGTCCAACACACTGCCTTAGGCAGGAAAGGTCTTATATCCTGTACAAGGATTGAACTTGTGACCTCAGCATTATTACTAACACTCTAACCAAGAGAGCTAATTAGCTAGTCCTGTATTTTGACCCAGCTGTACTCATGCTTTTTGTTCAATGACTCTTTAATGCAAAGTACATAACCACTTCTTACTTCTACTGTCCTACTTACAGGACAGATGGAATGGCCCCCACCTTGCCTCTAGTTAGTGGTTAGGACAATCCTTTCAGAGGTGAAGTCTTCAGTCGTGTTTTTGAATGAGGGCAGTCACAGCTGGTAAACATAGTGCTGTCAGTGAGGGGTTAGGCATAGTCCAAGCTTGCTTAGGCCACTCAGTGGATTTAAACATGAAGTTGCATCCCCACAAGTCCACACGTGTGGTTTGCAGTTTGAGGCACTGCAAACCACACACAGTGCATGTACACCTGTTCACTGCACTGCTAATTAGCAGCGTGGCAGATTTGTTTAATACTCAGAGATCCCGCTGTTAAAAAATCCTGCCATTGAAAAAAGCAGTGTAGCACATAAAGCAGTAGCATGTGCCACCAGAAAGGGAGCCTGGCTGGCCAGAGTCATATTTCGGCTGCTGGCCAGGCTTTGAACAGCTGAATCGTTACTGCTGCTACTCCAGGAGGCCCCCAAGACCCCATTCAAGGCTGCTGGTCCCACAAGTGTTGTCCCCACCCTCCCCAATCCAACTGGGACAATTTGTCAGGCACTAATCCAACATGCACAGAGGCAAAAAGTAGCAACACAAACTTGTGCCGCTGCTATTTTTGCCACAGCAACCACATACCCCTGCATGTGGGGATGCACCCAAATGGTCTATTCTTAAAGAAGAGTAACTCAGGGATCGCTGTTACCTTTCAAAGGGACATACCACCTGGTAAATCTGTCTTTTCGGTATTTTTCCATGACATGCATGGTTTAGGGCTTCTTCTTTAATGTCTTCTTTAATTATTGGCTGAAAGGCTCTACAAGATGCCTTTTTGACAATAAAGCTTTTTTGCATCACTGGTGACTCAGTCAGACATGTGCCAGCTATTGAGAAAGAACACCAGTTCCTGCAGCAGATGATGTTCCTAGGACATCTTGCATCTTAGAACTGATTAGACCTAATCTTGTTTAATTTATGAGATCACCTGTGATTACACTGTAGTACTCTGACAAAGAATGCTGGAACTGGAATGCCAGATCATAACAATAATCCATCTAATCCAGTAGATCCATCTGGCAGTGACTGGTACTTCCCAAAATGGTGAAGAAAGCCCAACACGAGACAAAATTTCTGTAGCCTGGGGAAAGTTGTTTTACTTGTCAGAGTTGATTTGTATGCAGCAGCATGAGGATTTATTACTGTATGTGTTTTACTTTAGTGCAATTGCAGGTGTTTTTATCATTCATATTGCTATGCTGAAAATGCTGGTGAATGCCAATAGGTAAGTCTTGGATCCAAAGGGAATGACAGATCTCATTAAAGTCAATGCATAGTGCCCAGTGATCTTTTAGGTAGGGCTGCGCAAAGTAATGGGTGGTGATTTGAATTGGAGATTTGGCCCGATTCGGTGGCCAAATCTGCAAATCCAAATTGAATCCAAGGACCAATAAAAAGGTCCAAATTGATTCAAAGATCTCCCAATCTTCAAAAAAGATTTGGAGAGCTTTGGTGATTTGGGCAGTCCCCAGCAGCTGCAGCAAGGAGCTGGAGCCGGACTCTGAGCTGGTAAGTAGAGGGTGGGGGAGGGGGAGCTGGAGAGGGGAGAGGGGACCATGGGGGGACCCCTGCCAGCCCCCAGCCCCTGCCTGCTCCCCCAGCCCCACATGGCTGCCCTGCCTGTCCCAGCTCCTGGTGCTTTAAAAAAAAGCCCCAACTCACAGGGTGCTGCTGAGTAGGGGGATGATCCGTGCTGCCCCCCCACCACTGCCCCATGCTACATGGGGAGTCTCTGCACAACCCCCCAACTCCCCTCAATCCCCCACAGCTGCCCCGCACACTCAAACTCTGGCCTTTTAAGAAAAATAAACTAAGAAAAAACCTGGGACTCACCACTCCTGCAGTGGCCTCAGGGCTTCAGAGGGCTCATGCAGAGCCCCCCACACAGTGCAGGGCAGTGGGGTGCAACAGGGATCACCCCTCGCTGGCAGGAGCAGTGAGTCTGGGGTTTGGGGGGGTTTTTTTCTTAAAGGGCCAGACATAGGGTGGGCAGGGCAGCCATGGAAGGGGCACAGGGGGACTGGGGGGGTCAGGAGCTCATGCAGGGCCTCCATACAGTGTGGGGCAGTGGAGGGCAGCAGAACCCTCCCTGCCCCTTCCCCCCGTTTATTTGAAGAGCAGGGAGCTGGGCAGGAGGAGCAGCCCTTACTGGGCTGGGTGGGATGGGCATGGCTGATTTGGAGATTTAGAGATTCGGCAGCAGCCAAATCCCTGAATCAGATTCAGACGAATCAGTTCAGGGCAGTGATTTGAATCACTGAATCAAATTACTGTCCCCCAAATCGGCCGAATCCAAATCCAAAGCGAATACTAGCCACTTCACACAGGCCTATTTTTAGGTTCAACAGAAGCATCAGGCAAGCCCCTTTCAGTAATAAAAACCACTAAAGCAGAAGTCGCCAGTTCACGGCTCGTAAGTTGCTCGCAGAACCCTGAGACACAGAAATTTAGCTCTTCGTAGACACCTGTTTCTTCAGTTGACAAAGAGAAAAAAATTTTATGTTGTTTCTACCCTACTCAAGAACATACCTGCCCTCTCACACCAGAAAGCACAAATGTAAATATCTCATCCTTGTTAGTATCCCACTGGCTTCTTTGCCTCACTACCTTTTTGGAGTAAACTGTGTTAACCATCTATTTCTTTTATTCAATTAGCTTTACATCTTTTATCTTTTAATTTCATTAATTTCATTGGCCGTCACTTGGCTCTCTTATTAGGCAAGAAGGTAAATAGAAACAACCAAATTACACATTAACTTTCTAAGTTTGGGGAATTTAATGTTTGAGGGGGGTTGGCTTTTTTTAATATCTCTCAAATAAATTGAACTGTCCAACCCCTTTCCTGCTGTCCTTCTCAGGAAGCATTTTCACATATCATAATGTTTTCATATCACTGGACTGGCACTTTTATTTTCTGATGACTTTTTCAGTGAGGGGTAACCAGAACTGAACACGATATCCTGTGTGTAATACTGGATTTATATAATGGTATTATAATATTTACAGTATCCTGCAGACAAATAGACAAAATGGATGATGGGGTGAATGAAACAGTGTTTAGTATAATTTTTAAGCATCATGATTTTTCTTGCATTCAGTGCATTGCTGATAACTAAGACAAGCATATTATTCCATCTCTGCTAATTACCAAAGTAGTTCTTGAACTTTTCTTCTCTTTTTCCACTCTTCATAGTTGTGATTAAGGTCATGTTATCAGAAAGATAAAAAAAAGTATATAGGTAATAAGTTTCTCAAGTAAGTACTGGCATGTTATTACCTATATACAACTGTGAATTGAACAACTGTGGTGGTTAAAAATATCCCAGACATGATATTTTGAAGTTCAGGTATGATATTTTGTTCTTTTTCTGTTTCATCTTTAAGCAAGCTAACAGATACCAGTACAAGAAATAATAAATACTCAAAGAATTTCAGTGGTACTTACTGAACTATAGAGGCTGGGAGCTTGTGTCTTTATAATTACTAAATGTTTAAGCTGGGAAGGTTTAGCTATTATCAAACAGCCTGGGCATAATTTTAAATAAGTGACCAAAAGATTAAATATTCCATGTCCCGCTGCTACCTGGGTTGTGTAAATCTCAGAAGAATGAGTTGGTAGCAGCGGTGGGACAAAGTCAAAGTGTTCAAATCCAGGTCTGATTTCAAACATGCCAAAGTTTGAAGATGGAGGTGTTTAGATCCAAGGTTTGATTAGCCTGTTAAAAAACAAGGCATTTGCAATGAAATACACAAGAAAGCCTGAAATCCCTCTCTCAGCTGTGCTGGAAGTAGTGTAGAAGTAACAGCACTGATAATTTCCTAACAGTGGCAAAGGAAGAACCGACCTGTGGCATAAGAAATATCAGTTGTCCACAGTTTCTTTTCAGAGCAAAACTGCATCTCACAGCTTTATACGCCCTCAAGTATGATTCTCTTTCTGTCCTGGAAATTACATACTTTTAGGAGGGACGCTGTGATAGTTGTGAAGGGCAGTAGATTCAAGTGTTTGTAAAGCAAACAAGTGGTCAAAGGTAAAGCATGCTAGAAAAACGTTTGTAATCCGGTCTCTTTGAGAACTTAGCTGGATGACCATCTCTATGAGGTAAACAGTAACGTTGCTCTTTGAGCAAAAAAACAGCCTGTTTCATTCTGCACATTCTGCAAAATAAGCCAAAACTGATAGGAAGCCAAGAACTGATAAGAGGCCTAGCGAAATCTTGGGAAATACAGTCATACAATATAAAAGTTAGCCAGCGGAAAACTCAGGCAGAATTCACATGGTGTAAGGAATGACATGTCTAAAGTATGTATAGATAAAGAGTAATTTACGGCACTGCTATCTGTGGAGAGTGTACCACCAGTGAAGCCCTGGGACACATGAACATGTGATGATGAAGGACCTGAGGCAGGTTTGCACCCAAAAAGTCTGACAAAGTACACGTGGGTATCTGTTGCATGTTGATATACTGTTGGCTAATTTTACCATTATCTTTAGAGATATTTAAAAATAGACAACCAGTTGTAATTGCAACTGACAGGCCTTTAAAAAACTAACTTACTCATAATGCTCAATGAGTGCAAAGGGAAAAAAAATACTTGCATCTGCTTTGGAGAAGTTGGTTATGACTGGACAGCCAGGTACTTTTCTGACTACTTACCATTATTGTTTACTTGGTGGATTTCTCTCTGTTTTCTAACCCTGCCAAATAAACTCTGCTTGTGTTTAGTAGAAATTACATAGACCTAGTGCCTTAAATTGGAGCAGTCCCTGTTGGGTGCCCCTGGGAGGGAGAAGGAAGGTTACCTACCATAAAGGAGATGTAAATGGGAACTAAGTCATGAATAAAAGACATTATTCTTTGCCTACCTCAGAGGTTCTGCAAGGAAACCAGCACGGCCCGAGGCTGACTGGAGAGGGCTGAGCGGCAGGGAAGTGCCAGGCTCAACCTCTACGTCCCAGTTCCAAACAGCTACCGAATTGAGGGTGACCCTGGGTCCCATTGTCACTGAGACAGTTTTAATCACCTGCCCCATGCATCCTATTGGGTTAGTCAAATGAACACTTTTGTCTCACTTTCAGAAACCTTCTACTAACCTGCCCGAGAGTGTCACAAGGGAAATTCACACAGAGGAGGACCACGACCCTGATCTCCACAGGTTTCTGTCAGGTGGGAGCAGCTTTATCATAATGTAGCAGCCCTGCCAGTGGAAGACGCTGCTGAGGGGGATACCCTAAGATCTGTCAATCTGACTGCGTACCCTTCTCTAGCCAGTACTGCCCACTTTTCAGGCTGAGGTGACATCCCTCTGGGTGCCTTCCTACAAGAGGACCGTGGCAGCAAGTTTCTGCTATCACCTTCTCCCCCAGTGAAGGAGGCTCTTAGCAGAGTGCCAGGACAGCTGCAGCCAACACATCTTCCTGGGACTCAGTGCTTTCTTTTTGCAATATGGCTTTACTGTGTGTGTGATAGGTCTAGGGAGGTGGGTAGGTTTGCTGGCTTTTTTAGGTGCTCACTTAAAAGCTATGGCTGTGTTAGTGCAGATAAATTAATAAAAATATCAGTAAAAACATGACAATCAGCAATCTGGCAACATAGTTATGACTGGAAATAGGAAGGTTACAAGCAACCAGCTTCACAAATGTTGTGGTAATATTTCTGCTAACAAGTAAAAATTAATATTTCTTTTAGCATACAAGCAAACTACCATATGCTGCATCTCTCCACAGCCCTCCATTAATCCTTCACAGCCCCTTCCAGGCTGTTGAAAGTCACCGTTCAGTGGGATAAACCTTGAGCGACTGTCAGAGACTTACCTCACACGAAAATTGTTTGTATGCAGCAGTGCTCAGTTCTGTACTAAAGCACAAAGTGAACCAAGCCACAATGTTATGTTCTCTCTGACTCAGCAGATACCATTCAGAGCAATTCTATGTGAAGTTGTGTGACTCACTGCCATGTTTCTCAGTCCCGTCTTACGTGCCTGAAACCTCTGCACACATTGCTATACATAGAAGTAGGGTTGAAGGGGACCTCACAAGGCCATCTAGTTCAGCCTCCTGCACCAGACAAGATTATCCCTGGCTAAACCATCCCATCAAGCTACTTCCCTCAATCTGCAAGTGACACCCCCTGTTACTACAACCTAGTGTGAGGTTGGCTTTTATGCAACAAGAGTACACTGTTGGTTCACACTCACCTTTTGGTTTACTGTAACTCCCAGGTCTCTCTCTGCAGTACTGCAGCCTAGCAGCCAAAGACAGGACTGTGCTGGTTCTTGTTGAATCTCATTTGAAGTGTCAATTGTCTTTATTAAGTGCGAGAGATCCTTTACCACTGAGAAACTCCGTCTCTCTGAGGATGGTAAGAAACAAACATCTGTGATAAAAGCGAAGATGCTATCCATGTGTTAAGTTAAATAAAATAATTTGAATATTGGGTTATAAATGCTGATATTTCTGCATGGAAGAACCAGGCATCATCTGTAATATTGACAGTAAGGGTGAGAAAATGCAAATTTACAAAGATGAATGTTGCATTTTGTGATTGTGGTGTTTATGGTATGTAAACATATATTTTCATAGTTTCATAGTAACTAGGGTCAGAAGGGACCTAGAGCAGCCCATCTAGTCTGACCCCCTGCCAGTGGCAGGAACGAGTGCTGGGGTCACAGGACCCCAGCCAAGTACCTATCTAATCTACTCTTGAAGATGCCCAAGGT
>JAGPOW010001296.1:117304199-117397082 GCA_030014935.1 Caiman crocodilus
CAGGTCGAGTACAACCCATCCACCACCACTCTCTGGGAGCGCCCCGCCAGCCAATTCCTGACCCACTCAACCATGTAGGGGTCAATGCCACAGCTCCCCCACTTTTTAAAGTCTCCCTCTACTTCCCCACCTCCACACTAAATCCACATGCTGAATGTTATTAGGACACAGTTATCCAATTTTGCAAAAGTGTAAATCATTCTAAACTATCATGGAAATCAGTGGAAGCTGAGGGTGGTCAGCACATGGCAGGAGACTCAAGCTGAGAATTCTTCAGCTTTCATAGCACAAAATATTCTGCGATCCCGTGGTTGTAAAAGTCAGTACCCATCAGAAACAGAGTAACAGGGGCACATTTAAACAAGATGCTTTGCTGAGGAGTTGACTAATCAGGTCTGCAGTAAAGTATCACCATCTACACCATCTATTAGTTTACTGCAGTGCTATTAGGCCACAGTAAACTAATTAAGTCCACTATAGGATAGTACTGCCCAACACAAATACTATCCTACAGTGAAATAGTTATCTGCAGTGAAACGCATATGTAGATGGTGACAGGGCTGGCTGGAGCACGAGGGTACTACTGTGCAGTGGCTGCTTGCCAGCTTGCCCCACACTGGAACACCCTTGTGCCCTGCCAGCCCCTCTGCAGCAAGTTGAGCTGAGTCAGAGCAGCCCTGGGCTGGCAGGCTGGCCCCCAGGACTCTCTTCCAGCCAGGACTGCTCTGCACTGGCTCAATGTGCTGCAGTCCCAGGTGCACATGTAAATATAGTACCCAGAAGCAATAAATTCTTGCGTGAATTGCACAGGATTTTATTGCTACGTGCTCATTACGTGTGTAGATCAGTCCAGGAAGAGTTATATTTCATACCATCTGCCCTTTTTAAGGTAGGTATAAAATCATTTGTGTTCGCACATATGAAATTATGTAACATAAGACACCATTAACAACCTTGCTCAGAAACCTTTCTTCTCCAGGATTCTTCTGTACTTGATCCCTCTCACATCAAAAAGAGAACCCTGTTCTTGACACTGTTCATGAATAATCCTGGACCAAGGCTGATTCTTTTATTCACACTGCATGTCATCTTATTCCTATTGTAATTCCGTTTACTTGAGTGGAGTTACTCATCTATATACCAAAAGATTAATGTGTGGGTGAAATCCTGCAAACCTCTACCGCCCTCACTCCCCCACCACCCAGTTCCCTTCTAAAGTCAATGACAAATTTCCCAGTGTTCAGTGGAGCTAAAATACCCCTGTGTGTTTATGGGTTCCTGAATCCAGCTCTAAAAAAACCCCAACCTGTCAGATCCTTTTACAATGCAACATATGACAATGAAACTGGAATAAAAATAATAAACTAAATTAAGTCAAATTAAATTAAGTTAAAACAGAAAACTTAGTTTTCTGCTCAATGGATTAATGATCTTTTTAATTCAGGATGCAGTTTCTGTACTGAATTCTCCAAAGAAAGGTAAGAATACTGAGGGCCATACAGTGCTGGCCTTTGGGCAGACCTGAAAGCCATAAATGTATGTATGAAATGCACAGGGAGTGTTTTCACATGTGCTCCAGGGGTGGTGGGTGGGCACTTTACTTAGAGCAACTGTGAGAGCCACTCTAATTAAACCTCCCACAGCATCTTGTGTATGAGCATCCCCATGCTTCAAAATGGCAGTGGGGGATCTTGAACTAAAGCTCATTGAATTAGCTTTAGTTCAAATGCCCCTGCTAACATTTTGAAGTATGGGAACCCTGATTCACGAGATGCAGAGGCTGACTGGAGCACACTAATTAGAGTGCTGTAATTACACTGTGTTGGAGCAGCCTCCCAACATGTCTACAGGCACCCAGGGGATCTGTTTTTTCCATGTATGGTAAATCACCATGGTACATCTACACTTGCACTTCACTGACTAATAATTAGCTCCACAGTAAAGTGTCAATGTCTACACATGCGCCTGTATTAGGATGCAGTAAATTAACTATCTCTGCCATAAGATAGTACTATCTGGGACAAATACTATCCTATGGCAGAGTCACTGAATATGATTTCAGTTCACATGTAGACAGTGACTGGGGCTGGGTGGAGCACAAGACTACTATAGTGCGGGGCTGGCTGCCAGGTAACCCCACACTGGAGCATCCCAGACAGCCCTTCTGCCACCCAACACTGCCACCCAGAGCATGGGTCTGACCCCCTCAGACCTGCCAGGTCAGGGCTGCTCCATCCCAGCTCAACAAGCTGCAGTCCTGGGTACGCACAATAAACACCGCTCCAGGAGAAATAAACTCTGGTGCAAATTGTGCCGTAGTTTATTGCTCTGTACTAATTGGACATGTAGATGCACCCCATGTTAATGTTGAATTGTTGATAGTGCAAATTGTAATTTGTATTTTTGTGGCATCTTGAAACTGGAGAATGTAACAACAATAATCTGAAACAACAACTGTAGCCCTTCAGTAGTTATCAATGACAACATTTGGGTGTATCATCAGGAAAAACTCCCTTGGCCTTTATTAAGAGTCACAGGATCTTTAATGAGAACAAGTGGTCATGAGCACAGTTAACACTTTTAGGTATAATGTTCACAAGGTTCAGAAATGACTGGGCACTTAGGAGGCACTTTTGAAAATAGGATTTATGGCTCCTGCATTTTTCAAAGTTGTTTGCCATCCAAGAATGCAAATAGGTGGCAAATGGTTCTTTTGACAGTTGTTGCTGCTTGTCCAAAAGCTGTGATTTCCCACACCAGTGTCCCTTTATCACCTAGCTGAGGTGTTGGCTTGGAAATAAGGAGTGTGCTTGCAACTCCTCCATTTCCTATAACATTTAACTATTCCTTTGAGATTCCCTCATCTAAGTCTTACCCTGGCTTTCTCTTTTTAGGAGATTTGGCAGGAGCACGAAGATTGCAACAATATTCTCTGTCTTTTTATTCATCTGTGTTTTTGTACTGACCTCTACAAACCAATTAAAACAGCTCACCAAACAGTTAAGCAATCCCAAAGAGAACTTAAAGAAACCACTTTATCATCCTTATTGAGGATAGGCTCAATGGTCAAGGCCACAGTGAAATCTTCCTATTCCTGTAAAAGTTAATAGTGGTTAGTTATTAAAACTCCACATATATGATCACATTTTCTGCAAGTATATAGGGAAGCACTGGAATGAAGAACAGCAGTAGCTACTTGCATCACCTCTGAAAAACTTTAGGATTTCTTTCTGCCATTAAATTCTTGGCTGCTTTCTTCTAAAGGACTTCACTGAAGATATCAGGTAGGATTCAGACCAACCAGTTCTGTAACGCTATTTAAAGTAATACCATAAACAAAATGTTTAAGTTGAATATTACCCCTTGAGAAAGCTAAAAGCCTTCCTTATAGAAGCTGTTTGTTCCTATAACAGGATTTTTTTCTTAATATATGTTTATGTATGAAAAGTGGAGCATAATTTGCTAACATACTTACTATTACTTAGATAAGAAGACTCAGGTAAGAAGTTACCAAATTTCGTTTCAATTAATATGTAGGAGAGATAAAATTAAAAGAGAAAAAAAAATGTTTAACGACTTTGTATCTAACAATTTCCAATAACAATATCCATGCAAAATAAGAATGTAGGATCATAGGATAGTAGGGCTGAAAGGGACCTCATGAGCTAATTTAATCCAAGCCCTTGTTCAAGGTATGATCATCCCTGGCTAAGCCATCTCAGCCATGTCTCTATCTAACTTGTGCTTGATATTTTCCAGGGGTGGAGAGCCCACAATTTTTCTAGGTAACCTGTTCCAATACTTAACAACCCTCAAAATCCAAAAATTCCTCGTAATATCCAATCTAAATTTCCTTTACTGCTAGTTTTACATCCAACAGATTTTAGTCATGTTGCTTGATGTAGTACTGGTAGGTGTACAGACACTATAGTAATATCATTGGGGTATGATCCAATAAAGAACAGAAAAGGAGCACAGTGGGAACACACTTAGTACCTGCAAAGACACTTTGTAAAGACAGGTACTAACTTACTGCACTGTAATTGGCACTACTGCACACTAGTGCAACTGAATGGCCTTTTTGTGATGTTAAAGCGCTGTAGATTAAATCTACTGCACATTAGTGCATTAGCATGGGTTTTGCCTGCTATGCTAATGTACAGTAGAATTAGCCTACTGCACTCAAAGTATCTTGTGTAGACGTACCCAATTTTATCACTAGATTGCAAGTTCAAAACAGCTTTGGTCACTAAAGTGAAAGCTGATACCATTTGGTAGCCATTTAGTGCCTTAAATAATGTAGGCATGTGTCCTCAGTCTAGTTCCCAGTGGACTGTATTTACCAAAGCCACCAACAGAATTAGCATTAATTTTCAATCTCAGAAGGGAGTCCAAGGAGTGAATGGAAGAGGATCTTAGACAAGGTAGGGTAGGAAACATGCCGCTTCTTGGTGCGGAATCTTATTTGTGGATATAAAGAGGAGAGAGTTCTTTGGATCATTCATGTGGCATCTGTCACAGCATTTCAGTTTCTATAAAGTATTTAAAAATACCAGTAAATAGGAAAGTTAATTATTTTTGAGCAATAATTTTCTAAGTCCCAATGGAAATGCAAGTGATCGTGGAATGTTATCTGCCTAGACTATAGATAAGCACAAAGTCAAACAAAGCAATAAAGCAACAACGCTGTGTGAGGTGACAGTACTGAATGCAACATACAGAAGAACATCTTGAAAAGAACGCAGAAGTAGTGATGTGGAACTCACTGGTATTCAGTTTCATTCACCTTGAAGAATAATAAATCTTCAAGTTGCAGAAATATTACGGATAGTACACGAAAACCTAAAGGACACTAGTCTAAATCTAACCAGAATCAGGGTTAGTGTTGGGTTTTTTATTACAAAGAAAAAACTCTGGTGTGATAATTTTAAATAAAATATAGGATGATAAAAGAGTCCTAAAGAAACTTATTTTATGTATCGTGAGCTTGGTAAATTAGCTACTACTCAGGAAAAATGATAAAAGGGGGACAATAAGAACAGATGGTGATAAAGGAATTAATGAAACCTATAGTAAAATCTAAAAGGGAAAATATGTAAGAAAATGTATAATGTCTAGTCACAAGCAATATTTTATTTTTATCTTTCAAAGATCCAATACAACACATCATGTGTCACATTGCAATAAACAAACCTACTGCAGATCTCCAACAATATCCCATCTTACAACATTAAGTTAAAAAAACACATATACAGATTCTAACACATGAGGAAACAAAAATATTTGGTGGGCCAAAATCTAATTTAGAAATGGGTCTATGCTATGCAAACTGAGGATCGGTGAAGGAAGAATATAATCAACCACATCTCCTACTAAACAGTGCTGGCCTCAGATCTGATCTAAGCACTCACATACTACAGTGATGGGCAGTAGAATAAATCCCTAATCCAGACAGAGAGTGGAATCAATTAAAAGGCTTCAATTGCCTTCAACAGGCCTTGGGTCAGGCCCTGGCTGATAGGATGCTCAGTGTCTTGGTATGTAATTGAGGAACATCTTAGGTCTTTTCAAACTGTTACGCAAGGGGAACCACATCTGAATGCAGAGATGATGTGATGATGAGCTAGCATGTGCTCATTCATGATACAACATCCCTGTGACAGCCACAGCAAATGCATGCAGGCATTTCCTCAGAAATGTACTTAATGTACCTAAATTCAGTCTAGCAGTGGGAAACAAGAGGAACGAACTTGCACCATGTGACCCACCAGATCTCCTCACACCAGCAGTGCCCCACTAAACACAGTTTGGGAACCTCTGTTCTTAGGCCAAGAAACTAAGAGTAACTGTCTATTTTCACACAAGCAAAAGACTAACAGTGGGTACAGCAAGACTCCTTTCTAGGACACCTGCTCTGCTAGAAATATAGTACACACAATAGAATAATAAATATATTTTATTAACTAGTGAGGTGGTAACATTTTCCAGATGGCACAAAAGTATTTGGGATAACCAAGACAAGGAAAACTGTGAGGAATTTCAGATTAACTAAACCAACTTAGGGCAGCACAGAGACAGAATCAAACTGACTTCCGAAAAAAATCCATATGGTGGTAATGTACAACAAGAAGGAAGACATAACTTACTTGGTCACAGTGCTGGATTACAAATTCATGATAGCCACTGAGGGAACAGACCTGAGTATTATTTTGGACAGCTGAATGATATTTCTGCAACAAATACATGTAAGGATGCATAAAGGGTGGGATAGAAAATAACACTGAAGACCAGGCTGTGATGAGCACCACTGCAGGTGCATGGGGAAGAAGCATTCAAGAAGTCATAACAAAAACATCTACTTAAAATAACTGCTATTTTGGTTGTTTTTATTATTGGATAGATCCCCTTATTGAAATATACAGATCCAGAAGTTTGGGTCTGGCTCCAAAATTTTGCGGAGTCCAAGAGGTCTCAGCTCTGGACTTTTGGCATGGATTCTCATCCCTTCTTACGTAGCTAGGTGAGATTTATTAAGCTCTCGGCCTTCCTTGCAGTGCATAGTGTTCTTCATTTTCAGTGTCACGACAGGAAATTGTTTTAACAGAAAACTAATTCCCCTTGATTAAGACAGCCTTCATTCATAGACAACAGGCTCATAGATAAGTAAACCTGAAATCAACCTTAACCTTCCGGCTGTCTCTCTTTACAAAGTTGTTTTCTTGCCCCAGCAATGTGAGAAGGACAGGAAAGAAACTGTATTTCTTAATCTTCTTTCTTTTGATCTTCAAAGATAGTAATGCTCAGTTTAGAAGTCACTCATCTGTGCACATCCCCTTACATTACCCCTGAGATATTTAAGAAGCTAGTTCTGCTATTTGTTTTCAGGTATTTAGGTGACTAAGGACAACAAGACACACCTCAACCCACCATTTCAGGAAAAATGGTTGAACCTGTAGGCAATCAGTATGTTGTGGCTAGACCGGTGTACTCAGAGAATTTATTTGGTGAAGAATATGAAAAAGTACACAGATACCACAAAACCTTTTTGGACAATCTGAAGTTATATTTTCGGTAAGAAGTATTTTTGTTGTTGTTGTAAATATTGCTGTTAGAAATAGATAGCTTGAGCTGCAATTCTTTGATAGTGTGACCCCCATTTTTACAGTTTAATTCCAGCTATTGTTCTAAAAAGACTTTCATTTGGTTTCTGCTGTTGCTTTTTACAAAGTCTACATCTCCCTTCTGAAGAAAACAGATGTTAACTCACAGCACTGAAGACCAAACTCTTTCTTAGTTTAACTCCATTCAGTTCATTTCCCCAGTGGTGCAGCTCCATCCATCCAAATGAACTCAAATCCTTTGAAGTCTTACTACCCCTGTTCTAACTCATCTTGTTAGATTACCATGAGAAATGACTGTCCCCTACCTGTGATGAGAATAGTGTTTGTTTCCTTGAAGTGTGGAAAAGGTACCCAAGTCATCTACAGACCCTGGAGAATGGATATGTGAGAAAGGAAGATAATACACGATTATTGGCTTGAACATTAATGGAAGAAAGAGGCAAAATATGATTTCAGAACTGCATGAACACCTCTGCCATTCCAGGGAAACAAATGAAAACTCATTATTCAAACCCAACAACTACTATTTCAAAATAATTTTAAAACAACATTTTCCTTAAACATCTTCCTGTTGCAGCAGGGAAATAGTGTAGGCAGCTTGTGTCCGTCTTCCTGGGCTCCACTGATGGGCTGGAATCTGTATTCTTATTTTTCAGCTTCTCATACCAAGGTTGGGTTTAGCTATAGACAGGCTTAGATTTACATGCTGGATATGACTGAACTGTGGCTTCTCATATCTTTTCAGTTGTTCCTCACAAAAGTGCAAAAGAATTGCTCTAAGCTTGCTTCCAATAGCTTCCTGGTTGCCAGCCTATCGCTTTAAGGAATGGATGCTGAGTGACATTGTCTCTGGGGTCAGCACAGGGCTGGTGGCTGTCCTGCAAGGTAATCTGTACTACATGTTTCTCTTTGGTTTCTCCTAAATTACCATTTAAATCCAGAATTCAAACATCTGTGGACTTCAGGCTATAATATGTACATAATTTTCCCTTTTTATCCTCTAATTACAGGTCTAGCGTTTGCTTTGCTAGCAAATGTTCCCCCAAGCTATGGACTCTATAGTGCCTTTTTTCCAGTCATAATCTATTTTTTCTTTGGCACATCAAGACACATTTCAGTTGGTAAGTTAAATCAGATGGCACATTGCTTTGCAGTGATCTCTTTCCCTGTTTATCTGTAGTAACCTGATGTTTAAAGAAATATTGGAAAATGTAACTATAAGTACAGTGCACAAAGTGCTGTTTAAGAAAGTTTTGTAACATTTTTCAAATATGAAATAAAATTGTGATGGATGAATGGTGATATGTCACCCTTTCAACATTAACATATTACTTGGTGTTTGTTAGGTCCCTTCCCTGTTCTGAGCTTGATGGTCGGAGATGTGGTTACCAGGTTAGTCCCTGATGAGCTGGGCAACAGCACTTTAACAAATGTGTCATCAATAGATGAACAGAAAGTGACGGTGGCTGCATCCATTACAGTCCTTATTGGAATTTTCCAGGTTGGTCTCTATCTATCCAGACTCCCTATTTTTCCTTCATTTCTTCCTACTAATAGTCATAATGACATATAATTTCCCATGTAACAATCTAACCCCTTAGCCAGGAAACACCTGGGTCAGATATTTGGAAGCTTCTGACATTTGGGCTATACACAGCCATATGCCTTAGAGCAGAATGGAGTTGTGATGCTAAAGTATAAAAAAGCTAAGATCCATATTATAGTACTTTAGAAGGGACCATTTAATTGGAGGGAAAAAAAGCATGCTTTGGTACTTACCTGGAAAAGAAAACTGTAAAATGTTTCACTGGGTGATGATTTCTAATATTTGTTTTTCCATTATGAAGCATTCATAATATATAAGAAATAAGGGTATACTTAAAATCCTAAGAACAAGGACATTTGCTTTGGATTTAAAGTAAAATGCCTAGATTTAAGACCTCCTGTAACAATGGTTGTTGTTCCATTATGATAACTCCTACAATTTTATATTAAGACTGACAATGTTGGATGTTTTTCTTAAAGCCCCACATCCTGGATGCCTGTGATCAAGTAACAATCTCAGTTTTCATTAGAAAAAGTTTCTAGGCATCTTGGCTCCTAAATCTACTACTTTTTAAAATCTCATTAATGCTAAGCTACACTCATGATTTTTGAGGACTTAACTCATGACTTTTGAATGCTTGGGGCTTGCAATACTGCACTGTTCTGATGACATCAACAAATGATGGGCTCTTTTGTGTTTCAGCTGGTTCTGGGAATACTACAGGTTGGATTCATAGTGATTTATTTATCTCAGTCATTAATCAGTGGTTTCACAACGGCTGCAGCTATTCATATTGTGGTGTCTCAGCTGAAATTTATGCTGCAGCTAAAAGTCCCTGGATTTAGTGGACCACTTGCATTGATCTACGTGAGTACTTAATGACTGCTAACACCATTGAAACAACAAAAGTGCATTACATTGTGGGTATGTCTACATGTTGCTGTATGGTAACATTGCTACGGCACCATGCTTTAGTACATCCTTTTGGGATACTAAAGCATGGCACAGTAACTGCCCATACTGTGCTGTGCATGTGGCACACAGTTAGATTTTGCTGCTGCTTTGCTGTAGTGGCACACTAAAATGGGGGAGTGCATCACTATGGCAGAGTAGCTGCCAGTCATGTGCAGACTTACGTGATCATTATGTCGGCATAGCATGCCATATGGTGATGTAGCACATTGCTACAGTGACATAGGGCAATGTGTAGATGTGCCCTGCATGTAACAAAGTTATACCAACAGATCATAATATGAAAAAATAAGCATGCCAAAAGAAATGTACAAAAAGAAAAAAATGGAAGAGAGGTGTTATTAACAAAATCTTGTGATACTTAGATCTATTACTGAGTTCCCAAGTGAACTAATTATATAACCTTTCCTACAGTATATTAACATTTCTTTAATAGCTCACTCAACTTTATTTGAGCACTTAATTATATCTACCTTTCCTTATTGAACTGGAACATAAAGTGCAAATGTGTTTGATTTCGGCATAGCTCCCCAAAATCATGTTGGGTAATTAGAAAGTAGAAATAAAGAAAAGGAGAAAAGTACAAAGAAAAGAAGCAAAACAGAATTTGTGAATATGTTGGGTGTGTTCCTTTCCCCCCACCTAAATGTCTATTTTCCTGGGATTGGGGTTAGAGGCTTTTACCTTGACATTATCTTTAGGACTCCAACTCAGGTTCATAACAGCCAAAAGCTGTTAGCATCAGATAGCTTTCTGTTGGATTATATGTAAATAACTTAATGGGGTTCTGAATCAAGTTTCTAGCAGATAAACCAAGCCCTATTGACTGCTGGGCAGCAAGCAAGATGCACCCTCTACAGAAGTGCACTCACCAGAGCTCTCAAGTGATTATGTTTCACAAGAACTGAGCCCTACCCATGTGTAGATCAACAAATGAGCCAACTGAACCAGACCCAAGGCACCTCCACCCTCATACTTATGGGACGAACATTACTAGATATATATGACTATGCTTATGGTTTAACCCAGTTCTCATTCATTCATTGAAAAGGCACAATGAGCAATACAAAATAAACAAGAAGACTTATCTAAACATCCATTTTGCATATACCAAGACTATGCAAATACAACATTCAAATAAGCCTTTCCCTCACTTACTTCGTAGTTCACGCACTGTAACCAAGTGAGTGAGAATTCAGTCACACACCTCTGAAACCATGATTGGAGGGACTTTTTATGCTGGAGGGATACCTGGATCAATATTTGTTTTATTTGAAAAAAGTATTTGTTTTTCTTATGTGCTAAGATCAAGTGAAGGATCAACTGCTCTGGCTTAGTACCAAAGCCAAAAAGGATTTAAAATGGCACCATATAGTGGAGGGTGCAGCTTGGTCCAAATGTGGACAAGACTCCCTATAAGATCCTCATAGTCAGCTTCCCACTAGCCAGCTTCCAGTGGGAGGATCTAAGCTACACACCAACTTTATGGAAACAGGGCATTCCTCCCTAGTTTGCTCTTGTGGTTATAGGCTGAGGACAAGTGAAACTTGGGGGCATCTGAACCCCAAGCCTCCAGACTTGGACCTGTAGGATACCTGACAATGGATCTGAAAGTATCTGAAATTTATATATATAAACCCTCCTGAACCCCACCCCGCCAGGGGTTCTCTTCTTCTTGCCCAGGCCCCAAAATGTCTTAATCCACCCCTGGCCCTAACTAAAGAAATAATTAATGAAAAACAGATGTGTTTTCCTTTTTGAAAGACTAATGTCTACTGAGCCAAGCTAATACAGCATATTTCCAAAGCTCTATATTTCTTCTTAATTCTGTAGACTCTAAAGAACATATTTGAGCAGATTGAGAAAACAAACATTGCAGACCTTGTCACATCACTCATTATCCTAATCATTGTGTTTGTGGTGAAAGAAATTAATGAACGATTCAAAGCCAAGCTACCAGCACCCATCCCAATTGAACTCATTGTGGTAAGGATTTTTTTAACTTTTATTTGTAAATGCAGTGTAATGATAGTGACACTGAGGCATAGTTTTAAATATTACTTCTACTTGACAGTGACAAATGTTGCCTTCCCACTCTGACAAATATATTAAATAAGTTTAATGCTGGTGGACAGCATTATCATTATATGCTTTCAATTTTCTAATTTAATACATGGTTATAGATTATATTATTATTCCTAAGGCGCTTTACATATGATTTAGCTTTGATATCAGATGTTTCCTTCATAATAAAACAGGCCAGAATTCCATAAGAGTCACACTGCATACCAATGCTTCTCCAACTCCCAGAGTTTTCACAAAGTGGGTCAAGACACATAGCAAATCATAATCACAGAAACACAGGAACCTCAAGGATCATTTATTCCAAGCCCCTGAATAAATTCAGGGAATGCTATTACAATTTGTGAGCAATGAAAACACAATTTCCAGAATAACTTTGAGTGGTCTGGACCTTCAACATAAGGTCAGATGCAGCAACTGCATTACTAGTTTTAGTAACTGCACCCTTACATGTACTGACAGGTGGCCTCTCCTCTTACCTCATTGCCCCATTTCCTGCACACCTTCCTTTTATGATCAAGTTCCAATATTTCTATCAAATAGGAGAGATAGGTTTATCATTGTTGATAATTTAACGTGAAATCTCACTTTTATAGAAAATGTAAGGAGCCTGCAAACAGTTTTTTTTACTTTGAATAAATGGTCACCAAGCTGAAAGGATGGAGGAACACTGTTGTGGACTAGCATAGTATTTTTTACATAGGGGTTGTTATCCAATAGGTTATTATAGGATAACTAGCGAATTGCCCATCAAGAATGACAGCTGGCAGGGACAGAGTGCTGCCATGATGGTAGGGATGGAGGGGACGGGAGCGATGAGGCCAGCGCTGCACCAGCACCACACCATGCTGCCGCCACTTTCAAGAAGCAGGGCCGTGGGGAGGGCAAGGCCAGTGGTGGTAGCCTCACCCCGACTCTGTCCCTCCGTTCCCACCGTCATTCTGCCCCCACCCCAATCTGCGTCTGGCCCCACACAAACCCCCTCCCCCCACTCCATCCCCTCCATCCCCACCATCATGGTGGTGCTCCATCCCTGCCATCATTCTTGATGGGCAATTTTCCCTGTGCGCAGCACTGGCTGGAGGTATGCCCCACTGGGAGCCTCACCCCCCAAGAGCATTACAGACAGATAGACACAAAGACACACAGACAGATGGATTAAACCCTTTATATATTTCTAGTGATATGATACTCAGATTATTATACTCAGATTTGGGGAGCAGGGGGCAATCCTTAACTAATGGAAATATTCAAAGGAATGTCAGGGCAGGGTGGGTGCTGGTCACAAGACTTAACTATAACATCTAGAGGCATGTGTAGATGAAATGGGGGCCCTAAACTGAAGTGGTGGGTTTTAAAAAACACAGCTTCAATTTAGGGCCAATTAAACCCCCGTGTCATGCATGCACCCTGTTACTTATCTACCTCTCTGGGAGGGAGAAGAGGGCAAGCTGCCAACAGGCAGAGTGGTCTGTGAGCTGCAGGGGGGCTGGTAGACCTGTCCACAAGCACCTGGCTCGGGCAGTCCCGGGGGGGGGACACCGCAGCCGTGGAGGAAAGCATTGGGCCCCTGTGCAGCTCAGGCAGGCAGGCAGGCTCCAGAGGTAGGGAGTGGGAAAAAGATCCGGCTCGCCACTTCTCTTGGGTGCAGCCTGCTTTCCTGGGCTACTGCTAGGTTGCCAGCAGGGTTTCTTGCAGAGCCGTGGAGCTGCACAGAGCCCAGTGCTTTACTCCACAGCTGTAGGGGCAGCAACCTAAAACTCCTCAAAGGAGTTTTTGTTTGCTGCACCCCAAGTCATTTAAGGTGTATTATGCTACCGAATTTCCTACAGCAGCTGCATTACACCACCTAGGCATGTAAACACCAACACCATTAAAGTGCTGTGAAAGCATTAAGCCTGCTTTAAAGTGTTGTGTGTGTGTGCCCTTTGTTTTGTCTACACACAGCCTAGGGCACCCAGTTTGGGAAGCCTAATTTTGCCACCAGTGAGATCATTAGAAAACATCTTAGAGAAGCCATGTTTCTTATAGAAATGGAAAAGGAGTTTTGATCAAGGGGTGCTTCTTTGTTTTCTTATTTGTAAGTTCCTAATGTCAGTTATCTTTTTATCTTACAGACAGTCATAGCAGCAGGTATATCCTATGCCTGCAATTTCAAAGACAAATTTAAAGTAGATGTTGTTGGAAAATTAGAACAAGGGTAAGTAATTTTTAGTTATCCCAATGCAGTGAATGTCCTTCCCAGATAGGGTCCTTAATGCCACATTAATTTATCTCTACTTCCTGATTAAATAAACTACACAAATATAAATTCCTTTGTCTGGGAAGTTAAGTAAATATTTTGCATTCAACCAACATCCCAGCTTTCAGAGGACTAACTTCAACAGATTAAAAACTATTATAAAGCACCTGCTTGGTGATAAGCACTTTGGATTGAATCCAGGTTCATTTCAGAAGCACCCACATTTCAAAGAACCTGATTCATTAGGTATGTTGTAAGCAAACCATACCTCTATCAGCAGCATTGAATTCAGATAACACATGATGGTAGCATCTGCCTTTTGCCCAAGAACTTGGTAGTTAAAGCACACACTCAGGAAGTGGGAGACCTAGGTCTCCCATGCCTGCTGGGGAGGAGACATGCCACTCTTCCTGTTGAAGCTGGGCTTCTGAGTTACTGAATAGCCGAGAATGCCAAAGGGATGGGACCAGAAGAAACATGATCTGTTGATTAGTGGTCTTTTCCGTACAGTAACTATGGCAATGATATCCAGGAGCCAAACAGCTGTTTTAAAGCAAAACAGAATTTTCTTAAAACACAAGCATTTAAGAAGGAAAACAGATCTTAAAAACATTAGTCTATATGCACACCTGCTTCTTCCTAGAGCTTCTTGTTTCCTAGAACTAGAGGATCATCCAACTTCTTTAGACTCCTTCCACAGTATTTCTTTCTCTCTCTTTCTAAATCTTTCCCCTCAGCAACTGAACTCAAAGATGGCTTTTTAATGACTTATAAATTGTTAATATCTTAGGGCATCTTTACATATGCTCCAGGGATGCAGTGCTTTAATTAGAGCAGCTCTTGGGAGTTACTCCAATTAACGTGCCCACAGCGCCACATGTATTCAGTATTCCATGCTTCAAAATGGCATTGGGGTGCTTTAACTAATGCTCATTCAAGCAGCTTTAAAGTGCCTGTCCCCTACACCATTTTGAAGCATGGGGATGCTGAATGTACAAGATGCTGAGGCTGCTGATGTGTGCTAATTAGCATGCTCCAGTAGACTTGATTAATCAAGTCTGCTCTGACATGCTGTAATTACAGCGCATCAGAGCAGACATTCCACATGTCTACAGGTACCCTTATATCCCAGCACGTTGGGAAATCTCTGTCACTTCAGCCTGGAGGGTGGGAACATATTATTGTCCTGTTATTGAATGCGACTTACAAAAGTTCCTGCCTAAAGGCCATGGAGCAGCAAGTATAATTAAGGCCCCTGGTGGATAATCTGCAAGACTGACATTCCCTAGTAAATATTTACTGAACTATCTATAGCTTTTGAATGCAACCGAATCCACATGAGCAGAGAAGACCTGTGCAAGGCACTTAGCAGTAAGTAAGCTTTTTACTCGGAGCACAAGTAATATGCACCTTACCAAAAATAGCAAAACATCTGACACCTGTCAGGATATGCCCAGGTGAATTGCAAACTGAGATGATTACAGAAAAGTCCCAGGTTATGAAGTCCAAATCGTGAGGCAAACTTCCATAAAGTTCAGTAGTGTTCAAATCTAGGATTATATTTTGATCATTTCTTAACATAGAAGTGTATGAATAAGACAGCACAAGAGGTGGACTATACCCCAGTGCAATAGATGTGTTACTTACTATAATGCCTTAAGTACCCCTGCCAAGGGACAGCTCTCAGCTTCTGTTTCTTTACAGATTTCAAGCTCCTGTTGCACCTGATCCAAATGTTTTCCAAAGCTGTGTGGGTGATGGTTTTTCCAGTGCAATTGTTGGATTTGCTATAGCTTTTTCAGTGGCTAAAGTATATTCCATCAAGCATGATTACCTAATAGATAGTAACCAGGTAAGTAAGAAAATTTTAAAACAGTTTAATTTAATAAACTGGAAGTGAAAGTAACATTAGAAATGCTTTGCATTGTGAACAATCTTAATGAACTATTTTAAAAAATCTGTATTATTTTGCTAGGAATTAATTGCCTTTGGACTGGGTAACATCGTTGGTGGATCCTTCAAAGGATTTGCTGCAAGCACCTCACTGTCAAGAACAGGTGTGCAGGAGAGTACAGGAGGCAAAACACAGGTATCACAAATCCAAGATCTTGACAGAGTTTGGTGTATTAAAGCTGCCTCCCCGGGTCATATTCAGGTGTTGTGTTTCTACCAGGAGAATAGTTGCTCTATCAAGAGAAACTATGATCATACAAGTATTAATTCAATTTCGCCTGCGGGAAATATGCCCCCACAAGGAAAAAGATCTTCCAGGCTGATACCTGGAAGATCTCTGCTGCATGAGAAACTCTCCAGTCCAGTCTGGGAGAAAAGTGGAATAATCACACTGTGCTCCCCACCTGCTCCCTAGAACAGGATCCACTGGTCCAGGGAATGGGTGGAGGGGCCAGGAGACCAGAGCAACCTCTGCTTCCCATGTCTTTCCCAGTCCAGGCTCACCCCAGTCTGGGGAAGGCAGGGAGAACAGAGGAGAGGGGCAGATGTAGGCTCAATGCCTGTATGCTCGCTGTCCAACAGGATTTCTAGCAGCAGAAATTTCTTAGTGCTAGAAATGAATGCCTGTTTAAGGCTTCTGGCAGCACAAAATGCTCTAGGATAGGAATTTACAGTGGAAACCTTTTTTTTGTTCAGATTGCTGGTTTTCTGTCAGCCATCATTGTCATGGTTGTGATCCTGGCCATTGGATTTCTCCTGGAGCCACTGCAGAAGGTACTCCTTTATTTGGCATAGAATTTCTCAGTATTTATTAAAGACCCAGGGCAGCTATGGTTGGAGTCAATGGGAATGTTGGTACTGGTTTCAGCAGGAGCAGGCTTGGGCTAAGCTCGTATAGAGCCCTATCCTGTTAAATTCCACAGCTGTTCTCCACAAAAGATGCAGCTGCAAAGAACATAGGATCATGGGATCATAGGAAAGTATGACTGTCATTGACCTAGAGCTTGATCCACAACTGTGCCTTAGCTGCCACGAGCCTGAGCACTGCAGTGCCTAACTGCTAAGTGCCTGGCTGCTGAATGGAATCCCCAGCCCTGCAGCACTCCCCGCATGCTCTATGCAGAGAGGATCCACAAAAGCCTAGGGCTAGGAAGGAAGCTGTCTAAGCTATTCACTAGGAAATGGCAAGAGGGGTGTGTTTTACACACTGCCCTTCTCTGAGGCTTAGGTATCCAAATCTGGATGGTTTGAACCAATATCTCATGCCTTGAAGAGGAATGCCCAAACCAATAGACTGTGGTGGTAGGCCTCCCGAATGGGCAGGACTCCTCTTCTGAGGCATGGTATTCTTCTATTAACATTTGTCTTTGCATTATAACATTCAGCATTTTTTTTTCTTGTCTTGAAAATTCAGTGTGTGCTTTGTTTTCTAACAGTCGGTCCTTGCGGCTTTGGCTCTTGGCAATTTAAAGGGGATGCTGATGCAGTTCCGAGAATTGGGCATTTTATGGAAGAAGGATAAATATGATTGTGTAAGTGGAAACTAATATGCATTTAAAGATAAAATGCTATTGCAGTCATTTATTTTATAGATTCCTTTGTAGCTTCTGTTTGGTTTTTAACTTGCTTTGCATATACTATTGACCTGCTTTGTTTACGTTCATATAATTGTTTGAGGTTTATTTTCTGTCTCATGCTTTTATCTTATTTCTCTCTTTTTATTCTTCTCCTGACTTTCATTTTTGCCCAAACAAAAAATTCCACCTTTCAAGTTCAAGTGTGGCAGAGACTAAACTAGTTTAGGCAGGTATGACATTTTATAGGCAACAACCTATAACATGCCTTTCTGAACCAGCTAGTGGCTAAGGTGCCACTCTGCCCTATGTTCTGCATGACTTCAGACTTACAGATAACTATCTCTGTACTCATAGAAGGCAAAATATGAAAAGCAGTCAGAAAATTAATGAATATTGAGCTTACTGAATACAAATTTATGAACATATTATCTCTTTAGAATGTGCATATATCTGCCATTACAGCCATTGATAGTTACAAAAATCAAGTAATCATCACTTTACATTACAGCAGGGGTACCAACCTGTGGCACATGTGCCACAAGTGGCACAGACAGCTTATGTAGCAGCACACAGCAGATCAGGGAGGGAGCAGGGAGCATAGGTAGACAGAGCAAGGATCACAAAGCAAAGTAGCAAATTGGGCAGGGAGCACAGGAAGGAAACAGAAGACAGAGCAGCAACTCAAGCAGGGAGCGCAAGACTGGGAGCAGAAAGTAGAGGAGCGGATTGGGCAGGGGAAGGAGATTAGAGTGGCACTTGGGGAGGGTACAGGGCTAATTTGTAGTATGCCAGCCAAAAAGGTTGTCCCCCACTGGCTAACAGTATAGCTTGGGGGTTGCCTGTACCGATATAGCCATGGAGCATCCTTGTCCAGTAAACAAGGCACACTGCTAGGAACTAGAAGATCTAGCTTCCATCCTCAACACTGATTTTTTTGTGTTACTTAACTGCTCTGGGCCCCAGCATCCTAATCTGAAAAAAGGGGATAATGATACTTATCTAAAAACAATGGGGCAGTGTTTCACTAGTGTGAAACACTGTACTATGGGCAAACATTATTATTATTATCTTTATTAGTAGTGTTATTATTGTTACTATTACTATCATCATTGTCATCATCATCAGTAACATTATTATGTTACTAATAAAATGTTGTTGTATACTAATACTGCATTGTATTACTATATTATAATAATGCAATTATAATAATGACACTAATACTATTATCAATATATAAAGATTATAATAACACTTCCTCTTTTCTATTAAATGTCCAAGATGTATTTATAAATATTACATTTGCCAATATTATGATTTACATTTTATCTTGCTCTTTTGGTAGATTTTAAAGACGATTCAACTAGTTAGAAGCACTTTTTAATATAACTTTTTAAATCTCTACTATTTATAATGGACTTTTCAATATAGCTGGAATTAGCAGTAAACTGGACAAAATTGTCTACTTCATGTCTGGTATTAGTAGCAAGCTGATGAGAACAGCTGAGTCTGCACAAAATAGCAAGCACACTAACCACAACTGAAACGATCCCTTTATCATTGACATCTAAGAGGCTGGCATATGTCTAGCACTATTTGCCTGATATAAATGGTTATGCAAGTTGGCCATGGATGCCTTAAGTCAGGGGTAGGCAAAATACTGCCCACAGGCCAGATCTGGCCCAGCAACTGATTGAATCTGGCCTGCAGGTGGGTGCCCACCAAATGATTGTATCCAGCCCATGACTGCCCCCATGTTGCTCTGCATGTGGCTGAATCCTGCCCGCTCCCACTCAGAGAAGCCCATGCCATGCTCCTACCTGTACCCACCAGACACAGCACACAGTTTCCCAATGGGACTGCAGCCACCCAGGTACTGCTCAGTTCTTCCTGCTTCCAACACCTCCACCTCCTCCTGCTCCTGCTATGCAGCTCCAGGCAACAAGTAGCTTGGAGGAGTGGCAGTGGCCCTGGGGATGTACACCAGGCACCATATGCCCACCCAGGCAGAGGGGAAGCTGCAGCCAGGAGGCTCCTGCCTCAGCATGCAGGGCTCCAGCTCCCAATCACCTTCCACCCACTCTGCCGCCTGGTGTAATGAGCAGCAACCTGCAGGTGGCTGAATGGTTGTAAGGTGGCCTGGAGCTGGAACATTGCGGACTGGAGCAGGAGCCACTTGGATGCAGCTTCCACTCCTGCCTGGCTGGCCATGTGGTGCCCAGCACACATCCCCATAGTCACCGTTGCTTCCCTGCACTACCTGCTGCACAGCATAAGAGAGGCAGCATAACAGAGGCAGGTGGAAAAGGAGCTGCTGAAGGCAGGGGGAGCTAAGTAGTACCCAGGCAGCTGCAACCCCACCAGTAACAGGCCTACTGGGAAGTTATGCATGCTGTCCAGAGCCAAGCTGGGTGCAAGTGAGAGCATGGTGTAGGCTGCCCTGGCTGAGAGTAAGCAGGGCTCAGCCCCATGCAGAGCACTGTGGGTGCAGCCATGGGCTGGATGAGGGGGGTGGAGGCAGACAGCACCTGCACCTGCACTGCCTGGGCAAGATTGCTGCATGTACCCCCTGCCCACCTCCCTCTTTCTACCCCTGGCCAGCTCTCAGGACCTAGCACATGGGCAGCCCCCCACCACATACTCGCACATCTACCTACCCACACACATGCCTGCCCTCCATACAAACTCAAATCCCCACCCCCACCACACACCCCATATCCCCCCAATCCTTTCCCTCCATCTCCCACCCCACACATGGTATACAAGAGTAAGACTTTATTTTGAGCTATTATGGAATCACTTCTATATACATTACTCAAAAAAACATAAATCAAGACAAAAATTATTTTTTTAATAAAATAAAAATATGTTATAATAGATGTTTGAGTTTTAGTATATTTTTTTATCTATAATTTGTTAAAATGATATCTTCTGAAAGATTTTATTTGTGCAGCCCTTGACAGCTCACCAAAACATATGTGGCCCACCAGCCAAAATAATTGCTCACCCCTGCCTTAAGTGATAGAGACTCTACAAGCACTTCATACCAATTGCATGTAGACCTTGGCATCATTAAAAAGATTCTCCAGTATTAACTAAGAAATCTTCCCATTACCCCTTGGTGATGCTTGGCAAGCTAAACCATATGTGTTCTCTGCAGGTGAGGAAGAAAAATTAAGCAGCTTGCTCAGGAGATCAGGAACAGTCCACCTCAGGCCTATGATTTGCAGTTTCTAAGCCCCAGTCTGGGGTCATGCTTCTGTTTTTCATGGATGATAACATCTGATATCGTGTCTGTTCTTTACAGATGATATGGCTTGTGACTTTCGTAGCTGCTGTTCTACTAGGGCTCGATCTTGGACTAGCAGCTGCTGTTGGATTTGAACTTCTGACTATCATATTCCGCACACAATTGTGAGTAATGGTTGAATATAAAGTTAAATCCTATGCAAATATCATGCTGGAAATAAACTCAGTCAGGCCTGCAATTTAGTACTCAAAATAAATTCCTAGTAGACATGATAGGATAGAGCTGTCCTTGCTGCCTCTGAGAATGTCAGTTGGGTTTTTAGATAGCTAAGTAATAGCATTTGCATCCACAGCTGATTTAAGCCACAAATTGAAGGACAAACTTAGAAATGAAACTTAATATCTCATGAAAACACTTGGCCCATGCTGTTCACAGAGAACAAAGGAATTAGAGTATACATGTGTTAAAAAATATAAAGTATACACGTGTTAAATGAGAACAGTGAATTTTGCCCCCACTTAATGAGAAAAATAATTTGAATACTCACCTCAGTATTTTTATAGGTCTCATTAGAAGGCTGGACTGGGAGTCCACTGGGGAGCAGGTACTCATAATTCCCATCAAAAGACAAAGCCAACAAGATCAATCTGACACTGCAGTGGGACAATAGAAGCTAGTTACCTATATAAGAGCTAGGTTTTATTACGATTGCTGCTGCTGCTACTTGTGTGAGTAACCACTCAGCAGCACGAATAAAGAGTTCCCAATCTGACTCATAATAAATTTCAGTCTCTCTCAGGACAGTTTTTCCCTGCCATTTGAATTAATTCTTCATGGCTAATTTTTCTCTCAGTGTGAAAGGCCTTTAAATAGACTCCACAATCAATACAGTTATCTTTAGTCCTGAGCATGATTAATTTTATCAGAAATTAGGGCTGTATAGCTTTCACACAGCAAGATAAGTTTATTAGCACAGCAATAATTATTCATTTGATAAGTTTTAGCATAATACATCAGTATCTTTTGTATTCATTTACAGTCCGAATTGCACTCTTTTGGCTAATGTGGGAAGAAGCAACATCTACAAAAACAGAAAGGATTATGCAGATGTAAGAGCTTATACATTATTTACATTGACTGCTGCAGGTCTGTAAAATAGTTCTTGTAAGTAATACCTTTGTTTTATTGTGTAGATATATGAACCAGAAGGAGTGAAGATTTTCAGATGTTCTGCCCCAGTCTTCTTCGCTAATGTGGAGTTCTTCAAGGGCAAGCTTATAAAAGCTGTAAGTTTTTTGCTGCCTGTCACTTCACAGAAATTATTTTGATTGCAAACAAATTAACGAAATAATAAAAATAAATAACAATAATAACTAATTTGCATATATAGAATATAATTTAAAGAGCTCAAATAATTTTACAAATCTTAATGAATTAAGGTCCTAATTTGCATCCGTGTGTCCATGAGAGAGGGAACGAGCCTATTACTGTTCTACTGTCATTACATACTTTTAAAAAGTCTTAAAAAAAAAAGCATCACAGAGAAGATTTCAAAGAGATGCTATCATAAATATTTTCTTGCAATAGCAACCCAAGAAGTGCTAGGCTGTCTCTGGACAAGGAGAAAGATGAATGTCTTGGCCCCAAAGATCTGACAATCCTAAAAGACAAGCAGCAGAACAGCTAGGTGAAAATATGTCAGCAAAGAGATCAGGGCAAATGATAGCCTGCAGGGATTTTACCAGTTTGGCTCTGGGGATGCTCTGAATTCAGCTCCCTCTCTGACCTACCCTTGATGATGATCTCTCACTGTTATTGGTTAGCGGTTCACAGACACCCAGAGATTTCCCATGTCCTTCTGCCTCTCACTTCCAGTATTATCCCATCTTTGACTACTGCATATGGAGGCACTAGGCAGGTATGCTGCACTCTCCATCTCAGTTTATGTGCTAGGTCACAATATAGTAATGGAGAGATCACAGCATGGGCTTCAGCAAAGGTAAGCTAGCCAAGTACAAGCCAGCAAAGGACCCACAGCATACACTTGGGTTATTAGCCTGTACTGAAGTCTGCACTGCCCCCTCTCTTCTCTGCTAGCAGGACCATGCCAGCGTGTGCTACAATCTTACTTTTGTCTGGCTGTGCAGGCTTACCCATTAAGAAAAGAGGTGCTAACATAGCACAAAGATAGCAGCACAATTCTAGGGAACACAGAGCCCAACCTCCAATCCCATGAACATGATCCAAAGTCTGCTGAAGTCCTGAATCTTTCCACTGACTTCAAGGAGTTTGTCACCGAGTCCTTTATCCATTCATTAAATCTAATGGCGCTGCTCATGGCTGTGAGACAAGGAAGTTTTACTCTAGACAACAAGCAGATCCTGTGGGCTAGATTCTGATCCCAGTCACTCAGCTAATCCAAAGTAATTCAGATATGATTGATGGGAGCACAATAACAGGTGGAACTACTACAGACAGACACCAGTGTAACTGAGATAAGAATCCAGCTGAGAAAGGGAATTTCCAGAAGACTGATGTCATTTGCTTGACAGCAACTAAATCGCTTTCTCAAGAAAGCTGTGCACATGATGTGTGATTCACTAGAGTCAATTATCTAAAGGCCATTGTTTGTTTGCTTGTTTGCTTCAATGTAGCTCTATCACTAGCCAGGAATTTGCTGATAACCTGTCCCCTCTCCCTCCCCCTGCAGTCCCTTTTAAACTAACATCTAGTTTTCCCTTCTCCATGCAAAGGAATCCAGAGAGTTAATCAAGGTGTAATTTTGCAGGTTGGCTTTAATCCATTGAGGGTATTGAGGAAACGCAATAAAGCTCTGAGAAAAATCCGAAAGATGCTGAAGAAAGGAGAGCTACAAGTAACCCCTGTAAGTGTGTTGACTTGAAAGGCTGGAAAGAGACAAACTACAAGAAAGGTCACCCTAGTAGTTAGGCACCCCAGTTTCACTTTGAGTTGAGTGAGAGCTGGTTGCTTTCCCCATGCCAATGCCAGTTAGGACAAGTTAAGCATTTCCCCATATTGCCATGGCTTAAACTAAACATAATCTTCAAAAATAATTTTTTTTAAATATAAGCCCTGGTCCCTGTCCTAAGCTTCATGCAGGCATCTTCTCTTCAGTGAGTCTTGCTTGTCATCACCTTTCAATATCAGATCCCAAAGAGGTAAAGGCTTGATATGTAGCTAACTTTGGGATTAGAGCACATAAACCACCTTCATACTCTTCATGGACCATCCAGAACCTGCCCAAGTTGAAGGGAGTCTCCAGACCCTGATGAAATGTGCAAAACAAAATACAAAGTAACTGGTTGAAAACAGAAATGTACAAACTGCAGGAAGAAGGAATCCCTTTCAATACAAAGCATGGGTAGAACATGATCCATTCATTTAGTGCTTTGTCTCTTCAATACCACAGTGTTGTATATAAGTGTACGCACCAGACATCCTCCAAACCCTGCACAATAGCTTAAGCTACTATGTTAATTCTAGCCATTTTTCTTTGACACAGAAAGGCTTTATTTACACAGTTAATGGTATCACTGAGTCTGATGAAGAATTAGATAACAACAGAATAGAGGAACTGGACCAGCCCACTAACATGGCAGACTTGCCCATGCAAATTGACTGGAACTCAGACCTCCCTCCCAACATCAGAGTGCCCAGGATTGATGTCCACAGCATCATTCTTGATTTTTCAGCAGTAACATTTCTTGATGTTTCTGCCATGAGACTCCTCCAACAGGTAACAATTACCTTTCATGAAACAACTAGTCAGTGGTTACAGGTGAAAAAAGTGCAAAGATAATGTCATTCATCAAGATGTGCATCTATGAACGTAAAAATAGATTGCATGCAGATTTAATCCTAGAGCCTCAAAATCTCATTCACAATGACTTCAGTGGCTAGAACTGTTAGAAAATGTTCCACTGAAATTGTTTTTCAACATAAAATTAGGTTTTCAGCATAATGAAATAGTGCATGGAAAGTATGTGCTTTCCTTGTGAAAAGCTTTCAGTTAAATTGAAAATTCTGAACATAGCAATAAAAATGTTTTTCCTCTTTTGTCTAAATTTTCCAAGAAAATGTAACTGTGTTTGTGGTGATGTGCTGAACCATACATAATATATAGGACATGGCCTGGAGTTCTGAGTTTGGGCTAGGAATCTGGCTCCTACTTCTGCTCCTGCAGCAAATGTGACAAGTGACCTTGGCCAAGTTTTAGTTCAACTTTTCAAATATCAGTGCCTGCAGATAGGCATCTTAAACCTTTAATTTGGGACCCAAATCTAATAGTGTTACTGCCATGGGAGCTGAGTGCCCACAGTTTCTATTATCTTCAGTAGAAGTTATGGCTGTTTGGTTTTATGGGCATGTCTACACCACTTCCAAACAAACTTGAGTGCTGCACTGCAGCACAGAACACCTGTCCTCCATGTGCTGCACTCCAAAAAGATGCAGTACAGCTACTGTTTGGAAAATGTCCAACACTATCCCTGGGCTGTGTCTCAGTGATGGTTAGTGGCAAACACACAATGATATTCTGTGGTGGCTACAATATACTTTTTCAGCATTAGGCATGTGTACAACAGGAGATAGTGCATGCTTCATGGAACAGCTCAGAGTGGCACAGAGTCTCTGTATTTTTTAAAATTCTGTCTTTAACCTCCTGGAGTCTCAGTTTCTTCATCTGTAAAGCATTGATATGAATGCTGGACTGAGATATTTTCTTCTAACAAAGATTTTTCTTTGCATCTCTTATTAATGTTATTTAATATCAATCCTTTCCTTAAAATATATAATTATAAACTCTTTCTTAGTGTAGCTTATCAAGGTTTACTCTAAACTCCAATGTTAGTTTTCGGGTTCTATCCTGGCCACTGAGTCTCGTAGAAGCAGAACCTGAGCCTAAGATCCATTTATTTGCATTCAAAATACAACTGATTTGTTAAAGGTGCTGCAGACACCTGCTGTATCTAATCACTGTGATTGCTGTTGAGTCCATAACAAAGGATTTAGTCTCTAATAATGGTCTGCTTTCTATTTCACAGACTTTAAAAGAATTTATCCGGATCAACGTAGATGTTTATATTGTGGGAGTACATGGTAAATTCTTCCATTTTGATCCCCCTTGTTTTAAACAACCAATTACCTGCTAAATGTTCACTGAGCCAGAGAGATAGAGAACCTCTTTTTTATACCATCCTCATTTCCCACCATACATTAGTACTGAGGATAAATTTTACATGAAAATACTCTTTGAAGTTGTTCTGCCATACCCAAATTCAACTAACCTTGCAGGGATGAGCAAGGCTGACTTTGATTTATACCCAGAAACTGAACTAAACAATCGTGAACCAAAATAAAATTCTCATTCTGGAAGAGGGCAGAGGCAAGGGGAAATGGGGTAGCATTGTCTGCATCCACTCTAAATATCCCACGGCCCATTTTTTCCTGTCACAAAGTCTTGTTCCCTGACTGTTTTGTCTATTTTAGATCTTCACATCTTTCCATCTGATTGGTGTTACCAAGAAATCAGATGTATAGAAAGAAATAAAAAAGGTCTCTCTTGCCTGTGCCCTCTGAAAGTGCCCATATAGCAATTGCCCAGTTTTGAGACAGCAAACAGAGCCTGAGGCTGTGTTTGCATAAATCTCTCACTGGGACAGCCGGGAAAAGGAATCATCACTCCCAAGTCATAGTAGAACCCAGTGACTAACCTTGCCCGACACTACAGCCATAGGGTACCTGTCTTTGCTGAACTACACCCATGTGAAACTACAGGTTATGTGGACTGGCTATGGCCTATCCACGGTACACTGTATGTTGGTGCTTTAAGACCTTATGTAGGGACTTTGCAAAGCCCAGACACACAGCTTTTGGCCTTTTCAAGACAGGTGCCTTAGGCTGCACCCTCTAAGAAGAAAGAGGCAAGATGAGCCAAATTCTCTTCTAGCCTGCCCTTGGTACAGTCATTGTTTATTCACCTGCACAGGGCATGCAGGTGGGTGTGAACTGCTGCCTGTCAGAAGGGAACTGTTTGATACTCACTTTGTGCTGCAGAAAACGAATGGCAGCACGAGGTGCTAGACAGGGGAGCCTCAGGCTTCATGGTATCTGAACAAATACATGATGCAGAGCCCTTCTTGGAAAATCCCTATGCTCTCTCAAAGGATGTGTTGGGACTCTGAGTTCTTCCTTTCTACTTCCAGACCTGGAGGTCATTGGTTTATTACTTCCAGGCTGGTAGGCTACCAATTGGTAACTTGATTCTGTTTCTCTGCAGATGGCTTCCTGGATAAACTGGAAAGATGTGTGTTTTTTGATGAGGAGCTGAAATCCTCTATGTTTTTCCTCACCATTCATGATGCAGTGTTGCACATCCTGATGAAGAAGGACATGGCCACTTCACCAAAATTCCAGCCCAATAAGGTACCGGTTGCTATACTATCCTCTATGCTCATTGGATCAGCACCTTACAACGCTCTCAGGTCATTTGTAGAGTTAGTCTCATCTATTCTTGCACAAGCACCCAACAGAGGATGGCCCAGGGGGATCACTCAGGAAAGTCTGTGAAGGAAAGCTCTCTTCAAACTGTCATTGTCAGAGAGGGATAGGGGCTAAAAGCCCTGTCATGGGTCAGGGGCATGGCCTTTCAATCTTATGGAGCCACAGCAAAGAGAGCTATCATTTCCATAGAGGATCAGCCTATCCAGTGCTTTGTTACTACCACTCCTCACTAGCCACGGAGACCCTTTTGGATCTCAGGTCCCCATCGTCATGATTACACTCCAGCAGCATTTGTAGGAGAGATTTATTGAGGTTTAGTGCTGCTTGCATTCAAGTGTGCCAGGCTTTGGCAACACTCAAAAGGTGCACATAATTGGTTTAGTTCAATTGATCTGAGTTAAAACTGATACAGCCTCTTAATCTGGATGCTCCTGGATCAGTCACAGAACTACTAAGATTGATTACGCTTAGGTCAGAAGGACTCAGCTCTGTCCCTTCCCTCACATGGACCAGTGGGTGCCAACCTTTTTGACAGGTGGCCCACAAATTAGCCCCACATTCTTCCCATGTGCCAGTCCAATTCCGTTCTCCTGTCCAATCTGCTGCTCTGCTTTCTGCCCTATTTGCCACGGTGCTGCCTGTCCACCCTCTGATCAGTGATGTGCCACACACAGAATCTGTTGGTGCCCTTTGTGGCATATGTACCATACGTTGGCCACCCCTGACACGAACATAGTGGACGCTGTGGCCAAGATCCTTGGGAGCCACATTTTCTGAGTTCTAGAAGCAAAATGACCTCTAAAATTACCTAAAAAGAGAAAGGCACAGAGCATATCTTCCTAACCCAGACACTTCCCTGTTCACTACAGGAGAAGGAAAGTTATGATCACTATATCATCAACACAGATGGAGGATTACGTAGCCGGGAACACATGGTGAGTCATTTACTTCTGTTTTTACTGTTTAACACATTTCTGCCTGAACTCGAGCACCAGTAAAAGGCACCTCCCCCTCCCCCTGACAGTCCAGAGGCTCACCTCACACTGGATCTCATTATATGCTGGAGGAGCATGGGAGCAGTGCACTTAGTGGTCACTGATGATACAGCCATCAAAAGGTGCTAGTTCTGGCTTTGGTGATGTGGATGTAGTGATCCATTAGAAACCAAACTGAAGCTACCAGCTTATATCATGTGACCTTCCACCAGGGTTCAAACCCCTGGACAGTGGGGCCAGGCTTGGACAGTGACCTAAGAGGACAAGCCTCCAACTCCTAACCTCTGCATCCGGCTTGTTTAGAACTGACTCACAGCCAGTACTTGGTGTGCTAGTTAGGGCAGAAGTTGGCAACATTTTCCAGCAGAGAGCACAGCAGGAGCTGGGGGGCACCAAAATAACACAGCTCACGTCAGAGGTGGACAGGCGTTAGGACCCAATCACTGCTGCTGCTTCTCTCTGCCACTCAGCTGCAGCAGGTGGGGAAACCTCGCTCTACTGGGATCCATGCAACCATGGTCTGGCTTCAGGGCACCCCCCTCCACTGCCAAATACCACCAAAGTTGTGGTTTTGGCAGATCCACAGGCTATGTGGGCCGAATCTGGCTTGCAGGCCATAGCTTGCCGGCCCCTGATTTAGGGCAAACCACTGAAGTGGTGGGAAGCTATGACCTTGCCTTGGATAAATTATTAAGCATATTCCCTACAGCCAACAGGCTGACACAATTCCTCATTGGGAAGAAAGGGAGAACTGTCCATCATTACTAGCTCCACTGCTCTTTCTGCTGACCACCCATCCCTGCCACAACACCCTGAGTTGGGTTTCTCCTCCCATGAGCTCTCCAATAGCCAGGGGGCAGGAGAAGTTCCCCACTTTGGATGGAGAGAAAACCTTCTGCCCTGCCTGCAGGAAAAGAGGCTCTCCCCTGGGGTCTGCTGAACCTCCTGATCAGAGGCCTCTCCCCTCCACTGCTTGCTACCATTTTACCATAGAGGAAAAGACTAATGATGGGACTGCACACTTCTAAACTGAGACAAGCTTCTTTTTGGAGCGAGTCAGGTAACATGGTTAGTGAGTACATTTCCCTGTGGTGTTAGATGTGCCAAACACAGGGATAATATATTTCTTTGGCTTACAGTGATGTTAAAACACAAGAAACAGGACAAGAAAACATGTAGTTAATTGGTGAAATGTGAAAACATTGGTTAATACCCCGCTACATTATTTCTAGCTGTCACTTGCCATACCTTGCATTTTCAGAAAGGGACATATACAATATACAAAAGCCATGCTGGACATTTGTCATGCACTTATGCAGTTCTGTTCATGTGAATCCCCAAGTGGACCGTGAACTTGGGTGATGGGGCACAATTGTAATTCTTGTAGAAAAGTAGCACTGAGAGGACAGCCTTTGGTTGCAAAGGAGAGAAAGAGAAATATTCTGAGCAGACTGAGCCACAAATGAGCCAGAGTGGAACATATGGGCTAGTCTGGAACATAAAACCCTTCTAACCTCCCAAAACTGGAAAAAATCTTTCCGTACAGTTTACAAAGGTGCATGAAGAAGATATTCTGCATCTGGAAGTAATATTTATTTGTTTCTTTTCTACAGTTTCCAGGAGAAACAAAATTCTAATTTTCTAAACATCAACATCATCCAATCAATAGATTGTCACCTGCAGAAGATGAATACGGATACAGTCGTGTGTGAAGACAGTTACAGATATGTTCATACATTGTATGAGGGACTTTACTACACAGGATTATGTTTCAGGGTTTGGAACTGGTTTGTTGTATGCTATATATAATGTAGATTGATATTATGTGAATTTTCAGCTTTTATAGTTTGTTAGCTTATATACTTATGAAGGAGAAAAAGTGATTGAGGCTATCCTAACACCACTTGTACATATGTGTATATATATGTGTATATTATTAAACAATTTTTAAACCTGTACAGTAACAAAATTATGTACTGTCATGTTTAAACAGCTATTTGTGGTCTTGTATTTATATGCTATAGTTTAATAATTTAGTCATAGTTTCATAGTTTCATATGAAACTATGTTTCATAATCACATTTTTCATATGTCACAAAATGTTTCATAGTCACAAAATGTTTCATAGTCACATTTTTCTTTATCTCACACATAATTTGATAATGTTTCGTTGAAGATCCTACAAAACACCTGACTTTACTGACGGAATTATTTTTAAATTGGTAGGCCTTTTCTCTTATGTCTCAAATGGTACGTAAAGTGAATCACATATCTATTTCAGAACTTTAATATTGATATCAATGTACACAGAATTTACAAACACATGGATGGTATATTTCTTTGGCTTACAGTGATGTTAAAACACAAGAAACAGGACAAGAAAACATTTAGTTACTTGGTGAAATGTGAAAACATTGGTTAATACCCCAGCTGCATTATTTCTAGCTGTCACTTGCCATACCCTGCATTTTCAGAGAGGGACATCTACAATATACAAAAGCCAGGCTGGACATTTGTCATGCATTTGTGCAGTTCTGTTCATGTGAATCCCCAAGTGGACCGTGAAAGCAACAATAAAACAGGGAGCATGTGGCCACAGTCCAGAAATGGGAGTCTACCAAGAGAAACACTGAGTCTGAGCAGGGGAGTCTGTGACGTTCAGTGAAGTGGACAACCATGGTCTGTCTGCATGTGCATGCATCATACCGGTGATTGTCCACTTCACTGAACATCACAGGCTCCCCTGCTCAGGCTTCTGCAATTTTCTGTGTTCATCTCTGTTAGTCATTTAGTTGCAGTGTTTCTTTTGGTAGACTCCCATTTCTGGACTGTGGCCACATGCTCCGTTTTATATTGTTGCTTCCATGGTCCACTTGGGGATTTAGATTTACTGGCTTCCTACTTCAAAGGCCTCTCAGAAACCTAAATATTGATCTGCCTCTAAGGTCAGTGGTGCTTGACCACAGCAGTGTGATGTTCTGTTCTTTAGTGTTTTCATTCCAGGACAAACTACAAAGCAAACCTTGTGGCTTTTTACCTCCTTGGAGAGCTGACAACTCCTAAAAAAAATTCTTTTCATTTCCAAAGTGCCTAAACTTCCATGGACAAGTCATGTCTGGGGGTCAGTCCTATGGTCCAGTGCATCTTATAGTGCCAAGCAATGAAAGGGCAACAGTAGTTCTTCATTGGCACACTTCACATACAGTACATTTTACTTCTGTTTGGGGATTGACAGATGTGGAAATCAGTAAAAAAATCCATGTACCTCAAGGGAAAAACATGTCAAAGTCAGGCTTGGGGACGAGGTCCAGTCAGAAAAGCAAAAGCAGGCCACCAAACACCAAAGACTGTGTCTTTAATACAGTGGCTCCCAAGTTCCTAGATTAAAGGCACCTCTCAGAAAATGTTAGCTCTTAGTTTTTGCTTGTTTTTTGACTACAGAAAAATACTACAGCAATTCGTCTATTGCAAAAAACTCAGATCACAAGGGGGCAGAATATTTTTAACACTATGGATTCCCATTTGAAATCCTTGGGTTTATTTTATGACTCATGTTTGTACACGGCTAAGAATCACTGGTTTAAGACAATATACTTGCTGAACTCAGTGGATTTTTTTGGACTTGAGGCATTCCTCCAAAACTTATGTGAATTGAGTGGCACCCAATTTAAAAAACAAATATATATATTACAAGGTTTACAATGTTGGGGGCTGGGCAGTAGAGATGGGAGATCTTCCAGACAGGGATTAGTCTCAACCTGGTTTATCTCCTTATCGCCTTATAGCTCTTGGCACCCTTCAAAGGATCTGGCAGCACCCCAGGGTGATCAGGCACCCCAGTTGAGAATCACTGGTCTAGCTCCTAAAGAAAAATGCTTTCAAAAGCCTCATTAAGTGAATATACAACCTAAAACAGTGATGTTCCTAATGCCCATATTCAGTGTAGACAGGGAGTTTTCCTTTTTATCCCCAGCTCCCAACAAACCTCACATGTCTCCACCCTTTCCCTCCCCTCCCTTTCCCCAGACCTGTATTTCCCCTCCTCAGGTGGGCTTCCTGCTCCAGTACCTAAGGTCACCTTGAGCAAGACATCGTTACTGGAGAGCAAGGAAAGAGGCCAGTAAAAGTGATCTTATGGTTAGTTCAGTGGGAGCTTTGACTTGAGATGCAGGTGACTAGATAAAAGCTACAAATAGTCCTAACTTTGAATGGCTGTGGTCTAATGTAGGAGTCCCCTAAGCTGTAAAATGAAATATTTCCACAGAGGATATCAAAACACATTGGAACCATTTACATAAATGCTGTAAATGTTCCCCCTTACCCCTCCACCAACAGCCCAAGATATTAAATTGGGTCTACTCTGAATATTTGCCAGGCGCATATAGGAACTTCTTACTCCACAGGCTGACCACCACAGCTTTCTTCACTAAAAGGTGCCCTTTTTTCTCATTAATAACCTAAGGCATTACCTGGATATTCTTCTGGCTCACTAATCAACCAAATGGTTTAATTAGCCCCCAAGAGACCCAGCTTTGCTTTTAGGGGCCAGGCCATGCATGCAGGACAATGAAAAAGGGAAACAGTTGGCACCAAGGGGAAGCCAGCTGCATAATGACAGAGGTCATAGTAACAGGGAAGGACCTGAAGGGAAGTTTCATACTTTGCTTAACAGAACCACACCAAATGCTGAACCATTTTGGGGAGAGAGGGCCAGAAACAGCAGTGCATCCGCACTGGTTATTAATACATTATATAAAAATGCTGCTTCTGTTCATTCTTATGGTGCTCTGTGTAGAGGCCTCAACCAAGATCAAGGCTGCCAGGGTGAAGGCACCATATACACAAACAGCAGAGGGCTTGTTGACAGTCAGCTTACCATATGCGCTGTGCCGCTCCAGGCAGGCTGCCTCCTAGACCAGGAGCTGCGTGACTGCAGCTGCATAATGCCACAGGTGGGCTAATCAGCAGTGGGACTAACTAACTGGCCTGATCACAGATGTGCTAATTAGCCCTCCCACAGTGCTGGGCAGATGCAGTGACACCACTTCTAGTTTAGAAAGCAGAGCAGCATAACATAACTAAGAATGCTACTATCAAACACATTTATCACGTAGAAATGGCCAGACTCCAAAGTACACAATTTGAAAAAGTTTGCCTACTTACATGTTTTCCTGACTCAGGACCAAATTGAACAAAACAGTTAAAAATGGTACCTCCACTTAAAAGATGGGCAACAGAGACATGGCATAATTAAGCAAAGTGCCCACAATCATGTAAGAAGTGAGTGGCAGAGCCAGGAATTGAACTCAGGTACAGTATTTAGAATCACGGTCATACCCACAAGGTCATGATTCTTCTCTTAGAGCCACCCAACCGATCATTTATCCTAAAAACTGTCAGTCATATACAATTTTTTATAAAAAGTCAAAATACCCAACAAATTTACAGTTTGAAAAAACTCTTAGGACAGAGACTTGCAATGTCTTTGAAAAGAATAAACTCAGCATAATTAAGCCTAATTCTGGCTGGTACTGTTGAACAAAATAAATCATAAAATCCCAAAATAAATTAACGATCACATTTTGAGAGAGTAAGAAGATGTAATTCACAATAAGAAAAGATTCCAAAGCTGTATTGTTCGATGCCTTATTTAAGGGGCTGAGGGAAAATCGAATGTTAAACCAAACTATTTTCATTTACTGCTGCCAAAAAATTTTGAGTAAAACATTAAACTCCAGCTTTGCTGGGCAAAATAGTAAATAAGGGTAGTAGAAGAATCAGTTATCAGGACATCATTACTAGACAAAGAAGAATGACTGTGTAAATAATGGTTTTTAACTCCCAGAATAGTGAAATGTTACACAATGGAAATATAATTCATGTAATACTTAAATCTCCTTATGCTCAGGTACATGTCAAGATGAAAATGAGAACAAGCCTTACACAGTAACTGTATTTCACTTCACAATGTTCATTTCAAGTTAGAAATTCAGCATCAGATACCAATGTGAGATTCAATTCCATTCCATCTGTAATTCCCCCTTAACTTGAGGTTTTCTGATAGGAGTCTATACCTATTTTGCCACCAGAATGGTACATATCTAAGCAAAGACAGCTAATTAAATTGAGAACAGAAAAAAGCTATATAACGGATTTTATGAAAGCCATGAACATTTTAGTAAATGTAGAAAGGTTATACTTAATTTTTTACACAAAACAGTGTCACTGATTATACTTTTGGGGAGAACCTGAAATATATAATAGGACAGAGACAACATTTCTTGTATTGCTACAGTTGTAAAAGGTCTAGTAATGAAAAGCAAGCATTAGTGCTTCCATTTTACTCCTTTTAGACAGAATGAACTTGCCACTACCTTTAGTCTTATCATACAGAAGTAAAGCTCTAAGGGACCTCAAGAGAGCATCTAGTCCAGCCAAGGATCAAACCTGCAACCTAAGTGATATTAACACCACTACTCCAACCAAGCTAATCAGCTACTCAAGGACACTATAATTAAAACTGCAGAACTACTGATATTAGATTTATATCCAACAGCTCAAATATTTTCTTGTATCAGTTATAACAGTAGAGCTCACATTTTTCTTCTCTAAAAGAAAACAGCTGCTACATAACATACATGCACTCAAACTGTAGCCTTCTTCATAGTGGGCAGAAGAATTTGTGCATACATTCAGTTTGCTTTGGTTTTAAATAGTGTATTATTCAGGCACAGACTACAGAAATAATGTGTGAGGCCTTACAATTTTCAAGGCTGTCTAAAAGAATTGGGCATTTTATCCCTGATAGTTTTGAAAAAAAATTAAACCTCTAGCAACTGATGAAAAGAATTTCACCAAGCCATTTAACAATCTGGATGTTTTAATCTCTTCAGTCTAAAGGATTAATCTAATGATAGATACTAACAATCATCCCTCTGACATCTATGCGCTCATTACAAAATCTCAGAAAGGCTAGCAAATGTATAATGTAATCAAAGTTTCTTTAAAGCATGAGAACTATTTCTGAACAGTAGCAGTATTTTACAAGTGCAGCCAAACATGATCTTTATTAAGAACTGAAATGTAATTACTGAAGTAGTAGTGTCTTTACAAGGAAATTATTTCATTTAAGTTGTGATTCTCAAGTCTTTACAAGGTAAGATTTAATTTGAAGCATGCTATGGATGCTTCTTACTCTGATTTAATTTGAAGCATGCTATATATACATATTTTTATTGGCAACTGGCATTTCTGAGTTTAGTATCATTGTCTTTCTGAAAAGTAGCTGGCTAACATGCTGCTAACATTTGAGCTCCCACCAGCACCAATTTTTCAAACAGTAAATCAATGTCTTCATAGGGTAGATATAAAAATGATGGCCTCAACTCTGTTATTCTATGCTGTGCTCAGCATTCACAGCATTTAAATAGGAAAGAATAGATTCAAGCCAAGCACTTAACACAACTAGCCCACTTCCTGCATGCCTTTTGGGTCTGTTCTGTGGTTACATGACACTGTAATTTAGTAAGTGGCCATCTCAAGCAAAGATTTTGATCCCATTTTGGTAAGTCAAAATCCTCATTGATTTTAGTGAGAACTGGATCAAACCCTAAGCTCTGAAATGCCAATTATCCTTGACTTTGTAAAGGAAAAAAAAATCATATTTTATTTAAGGGCTTATCTTGGATATAGTAATATTACGGGCTTATTCTGTGAATTGCTAGGTTGAGTGAAAGAGCTATGCTAATCAACTGAACAGCATTACCATGGTAAGAGAAATCAACAGGACATTACTAGTGATTTAATGAGAAACAAGCCAATGTTGTATTAAACCATATTCTTATGGATCATGGTGCAAAAACCTTTCATTGACTTCAGTCATCACCAAAATAAAGAAATGCAATCCAACCTGCTGCTAAGACAAGTGTATTATGGAGTAAACTAACAACATTTGTTTAGTGTCAGCTAAAGAACACAAAGTCTTGGAAGCTTATTCCATTTGGAGTTTGCCAAACTTTCAGTAGAGGACACATTGCCACCACACCTCAAAGTTTGTCAAAAGAAATCAAGTTCAAAGTAAAATTGTCCCCTACATTGAGTTCAAGTCTTTTCTACAGAAGCTTAAATCACCGAGTAGGTGGTATGACAAAAAGCAGCTCTTAGAACAACCAGAGTCCAGTATAAAAAGAAAGGGGGAGATTGTGGAGCAAAAGCTACAGCAGTCAAATAAAATGGCTTAAAATATTAGGAAGACAAACATTCACTTAAGACAATGATGAGCTGTTAGATGGAGTGCTCTGCATATCAACAAAATGTACCTAAATGAGGTGTGACTGACTGAGTTATGAACAATATGTTCTCCACTATAAAAAGGTATTTCAAAAGTACCCATATTTGTTATGAGTCTGTAGAACAAAAAAAAGTTACTGGAGCCTTCCATTGCTTCACAATACAATGGTAAAATTTCAACAAAGCCTATACCGTAATACCTTGCACATATATAAGGCTTTACATCCCAATCTTAAAAGCTTGAAAAACTGGGCATTATTCCTATTTTCCATATAGAAAAACTGAGGCAAAATCTGATATTTTTTAAAGCATATTACAACAGCACCCTCAGCTGGTCAATGGACAGAAAATAACCATTTTTGCACATAAGCATTTGTTTTTCAGACCCATTTGTGGAGTTTTCACGCACCTAAATTTGAAAACCAGGCCCTAAGATTTGCCTGAGGTTACCAAACAAATCAGTTGCAGAAGCAGCATAGATGCCTGACAGAGTCCCTTGCTCTGACCACTAGAAAACATATTTTATCTGCGAAGTTATAAAGTTCGGAATGTTCTGCCAACAGGGCACCCTGATAACCTGGCTGCTAACAGCTTGGATTGGGTAACAGATGAAAGAATGCTGAGAAACAAATTATGGTTTTCCACAAGAAAACCATAAGCTGGATCCCAACAATATTTTAAGGGATACCATAAGGTTAGAAACCTAATTCAAAACTAGATTTTCATTTATTTATTTATTTATTTTTACAGATGAATGCAACTGATTACTGAGAGTAAATGAAACTTTTTTTTCATTACTGATGTTGGAATGCAAAAAGGAACACCCTACTAGGACAATTAAAACAGAATAGATGGTTTCCCTGTGTAGCTCTGTTTAAACAATACTAACAGTAAACGCATTACAGGAATGTGAATTTCTTACACTTGTTTTTGATGAACAGAAGCACATGAGCTCTCACACTACACCTAACTTTCTGGACAAAAAGAAAGTTAAAAAAAAAAGATTTGAAAATGTTAAATTAATATAGCTTTGCATCATGCCAGAGCTGCATCTTTTGAATTATTCATTTGTAATCCTGAAATTTTCTCCACTTAAAGTCTTCTGTTTGAAGTGCAACATACTGAAAGATTATAGCGTCTTAAACATGGAATAATCAGTTTAATGTAAACAATGTTATTTTGAAAGGATTTGTGAATGTCTGTCACACTAACATGACTTTTGGGAAAAGCGTTTGTGAAACATGAAAACATGAAATGGTGTTTCATAAATAGTATATACTCTCAAGTTCACATAAAAAACCCAGCACTTTTACAACCATATTTAAATTTAATTATTGTACACAGGTTAACAAAAAGTTATCACAAGTAAAACTAAACATTGGATTTAACAAAAGTGATACTTAGAGTGGTACAATGGATGCTCAATTTTTCAGGAAATAATATTACAAGCAATCATCTCTGGGGCATGTCTAGCCCCACTAGGGACATAAGTTCTGTTAAAACATAGCTGTAGTCTATTAAGCCACTTATTTTAGAACTACAGTGTATTTGAAGTCCTATGGTCAAGGCTTAAAAATCCTTTAAGATTCAAGTGCCCAGAGTGTCTTACTGTCACAACAATGGTATTATTAATAAAAAAAGAGAGAGACAGAGAGAGAGAAAAACAGAGAAAAGGAAGGAGAGAAAGCAAGAGGTCCAAACAGTCAGATTCATTAAAAGGCTGCTGTATAGTTTTTTCTCATAGCATACTCAGTTCACTTTACTGCTCATATCATTGGTAATAGGGTCTGTATCTGGCTTGATCTGGGTGGTGTGGTCCAGGAAGAGGGGCTTGAGAAGGTGGACCTTGCATTCTTGGAGGTGGAGGTGGCCCTCTTGGAGCTGGCCAGATCCCTGGACTCATTCCCCCTGGCTGTGTAAAAGGAGGACTAAGAGTTCCTTGATCTTCACTGAACTGTGGTAAAGAGTTAGGATTATAGTGATGGGGAGGGGGTGCATTGACATTTACAGGTGGGCCACCATGCTGGGGAGGGGGAGGTCCTGGAGGAGGATGATTCATATATGGTGGCATCTGGGCAATGATGTGTCCAGGGGGAGGGGTTATTGGTGGAGGAGCAGAGGTCATCGGCGGTGGAGGAGCTTGGCTATAAACCATGTGAGGAGTACCTGCTGCCTGGGGAGGATGCTGCATTGGATGGCTAATTGGTGGTGGTGGCGGCGGGGGTGGTGCATAATGTTGCTGTGGAGGCATTATATGATGAGGGTGGGATACCACTGGTTGACCCTGGTATTCAGGATGATGATGAGCAGGTGCTGGGGCTGGTGGAGGTGGTTCTCGGGCACCTGAATTTGAATCATCCTGAATAGGGACAGTTATTAAATTGCTGTGTTTTCTTGTTGAGATACGGAAGGTATCCTGACTGACCGAGCGAGGAGGTGGCGGAGCCATCGACATCTCTGCCGGGGGCGCACGAATGTCCTCATGTGGCTGGTTATAGTGCTCATGTGGCACATGTTGTAAAGGTGGTGGTGGCATCATGATGTGCTGCTTTGGCGGAATGTGACTCAAATGATGCTTATCAGGTGGCATTATGAAACGCTCAGGAATTTCAGCAGGAGGTGGGGCAATAGGAGGATGAACAGGTTCAAGTGGAGGACGGGTAACAGGTTTTCCAGCTCTCATATGACGGTGGTTGATGTGAGCTTGTAAGTCTCTCTGAGATAAATACGTTCTCTTGCACCCTTGAACAATGCTACACATGAAGAGAGACCCTCGCACACACTGCTCAATTCGCTGCACAGGTTCATTACAGCTATATTGGAAAAAAAATCAGTTCATTGTCAAAGGCAGCTCAGAATCTAGATGTATTTACATTAAAAGCCAATGCTTTTACTTCCATACCAATAGAAAAGGCTTGCATTTCCTAAATTAACTCAAATATTTCAAAACCGTTTTCCCCTAGAAGAAATTACAAAGTAGACTGGCATTTTCTGAGGTGTTGTTTATAACTGGCATCCCATGCAGGTTTATTACTCAACACAGAGCAGAGAACCATCCTGAGATCAGAGTACATAATTGGCAGGTGACCCTTAACTGTTAGTGAATTGTCACTTCTTTGCAAATTACCAAGGGAGGGAAGAACCTAAACATATGTCAGTAGTAGAGATTTGAAATAGTTCATATCTGCAGTGAAGCTGAATCCCTCATCCTTTAGTTAAAACTGCTAATGTTAAACTAACCTATCAGGTTCATTAAGCACTATTCTTTACTACTTCTCTTACTGAGTTATGTTTTTTTTTTCACTGTGTCAAAATTAAAAAAGATTCTGTGTAATAAGGATCTTTTCCACACTTGTACATTATCCCTTTTTAATAAACAAATTCCAGCTCACTTACCCTGGGCACATCTTGTCTCCCTTCTTCTCGTGTAATATAGCACAATCATAGCAGAAAACATGCTTGCAAGGGATCTAGAGACATACAAATAATTGTTCTATTAAAACAAGATGCAAACAAGTAAGTCACCTGCAGAATGTTTTTTTTAAAAGTTCTCATATTTTCCCTCAAGAACATGACTTCTTACTGAATATCTTGTAGAAAATAGATCTTTCTTCCATTAAACTGCCTATGAAACTGATAGATACAGCTCAGGAAAAGACATATGATACCTCTGATCAGATAGTTTCAAGCACTTAAAGACTAATATAACTGAAAACAACATGTGACACATTTAGGCGAATATGTAAATAAACAAATGTGCCACAAGCTTCTTCTGTGGTAATATTAGCATCTATCCAATTGTAGGCAATATTCTAAATTAATCCTAAGCATTAGGTTTGATTGCTATTTTAAGGGAAACAAAACCGATTACTGTATAGAATTTACTAGCTCAGCAAAAGTCTCCCATTAATATATGGTACTCTACCTGAAAAGGGTCACTTTAATGTTAAATATATATATTATAGCCCACTTACATTCTTTCATGTTAAAAAGTATTTTTCAAACTAATTACAATGGGAAAAAAAAATCAAACATTGCGTCTGCCATCCTTTCACCATATCTGCCATTTTGTTCCTTGATTCAACAAGGTAACAGCACAACATATGTGGAACATGAATAGTTTGGCATTCTTGTACAAATTAAGTGGCTGAGTCTGAACTGAGATGCACAGAGATACCTCGTACTGGTTCTGCACAGCTACCCTAAAATCAATTGGACCTATAGTGGTACATCTACTTGCTTCTGCTCTGAGATGCAGACCTTCTTTCACAATAATCTGACTTGAAATCAATGACTCCTATGTTTTCTTACAAATATTGCAATATTATGATGGCTTTTTTTTTTATATTACCAATATGCTTGCAAGCTCTTAAATATTTCTTAAGAAATATGGACCTGTACACAATCTGAGAAAAAGGACAAAATACCTTTACAGCAATGCTATAAGTAAGAAAATGCTTATTTTTCATGTGGTTTCTGGAAGGGTAAGCAGGATGCATCTCAATTCATTTCTACACTTTAAAGATGAACTTGCTCCACATGTATTTAAAAGTTTAGAGAGCAATTCAATTTGTATTATCATCCAAACCACTGCATCCAAGATTGTACCTTGAAGTCCCAAAAGATGGGTCCAGGGAATCTTCGTTGATTCCCAAACATTTCACCTCCTTTGCATTCATATCGTTCCTCTTCATTATAATCAAATTCTTCTGGGGAAAAAAGAGACCATACTTCAAACACAAACTATTACCTTTCTAAATGACTTAGACTGATTTTAGTACAGAATGATGAGCATTTTAAACAACAATTAGAAATAGTATGGCATTTCAGTGTCAGCTGGGCCTAAATCCAATTTTATTCTTAGATACTTTCTGCAAAAAGAGGAACAGAAACAGAATAAAAAGAGCATTCCTTGTTCTTTGGAGGCAGTGGCCATTTACTGCTTATAACACAATATGTGGATGTCTCAATCACATGTTCTTATGTGTTCGCACACCTAACATGACGGGTCTGCTACTGAATGGGACATCTGACCACTACTGCAGAACAAAAAATAAATGAATTCCCTCTCCTCTCACAGCACTAATTTATTTAGTTTACCATCATCACCAGCTTGTGTCTTTGAAGGCATCCTGTTCATATTTCTTGGCGTTCGAGGTGCAGGTTTGATTTTGTTGGTTTGCTTGGAGATGAGCTTTATAGGGATTCGTCTGCGAACATCAAGACCACCCAATGATCCAGAACTATTGGTTCCTTGCAAATCATTGTCTATACAAGAAAATATATTTATTGCAATTTTCTGGTTATTTTGCATATTAGTTTCTAAAAAGTTAAGTAGCAATCTAGACAAATTAGAAGCATAACTCTGGTTTTATTAAAGCTAATTTAAGATTCATTTATTGTACCAGATTCTATTCATTAGAAGGAAAAAAAAAATCAATCTATTCTGAAATAAATCAATCCATCAGCTCTTCAAGGCAAGGCCTTTTTTGTGCGTCTGTGTAGTGCCTAATGGTAATATTGGCTCACTATACTACAAAACCTCTACAAAATCATATTTTAAATTATGTTCTCTTACTATGCTGGGTCATTGTAATCATCGCAGTAGACAAGTTGTATAAAAAAAGTTTCCAAACTTTATTATCTTGAGATGAAGAAGCCCTAACACCTCTCACCTAGTTTTTCCATTTCCATTTCATCTACAAGCCCACACCATAGTTTAAATTATAAGGTAAAAACAAACTCTTTTTAAAGAGGCCCCTACAACCCAATACCCTTTTCCTGCAGCTATGCAATACATTTTGGGTTCATCATCATTTGAACTGGCCAGAAGAGGTTGGAACTGTTGCTTTTATTTCATTCAACAGTGATCCCTTCTGGCCCATTTCACATATAAGTGACAAACCATCAGATTAAAAGATCATACAAGTTTTATTATTAATAATACAGTAGTGCCTAGACACCTTAGCTAAGATTAGGGACAAGTCCATTGTAAGCCTCATGCTTACAAACTGAACAAATTACATAAGGGTTAGAAGGAAACACATGTATAAAGGCAAAGTGATGGCTGAAGATCATTTAGCAGTTCAGTTGCAAAGCCCGGAATGGAACAACTGTATGTACTCGAATAGAAGATGACCCTAATGATAAGATGACCCCCATAATTACATTCTATATATGGAAAATATAAAAATGTGTTATCGTTTTCCAGATATAGAATCAAATTATTGGAGGCTTCCCTCGAATTTGTCCCCCTCTCACTGCTACAGCAGGTAAACCAAATTTGTGGGATCAGGTAGCTCTTTGCTCTCTGCTTCCCCCCTACATTTTTTCTCTAGCAGACCCTTCCCTTTCTCCTCACTGTCAGACCCTGCTCTCCCTGCACACATGGAAGTGAGGAACAAATTTGAAAACAATAACCTTGAAAATAAACATAGGTATATCAATTTGCATATAATACCCATGCATTGTCCAGTAATCTATCCAGAATTGATGCTGCAGGGATGGTGCCCAGTTGGCACCTGCCAGGTCATTTTGAGCTGTGTGCAGGGTTCTGACCAGCCAGTACAGGGTCATTCCAAGCTGCTGCCTGCCAACAAGTGCCAATTTGCTTCGGCAACCTCCGACGGGAAACTGCACATGCATCTCAAAGTGACCTAAAGGCGCCAGCCAGGCACTGTCCACACAGCATGGGATTTCTGGCCAGCACATGCTGAGTTGCTCTGTGCTGCTGCTCAAGCAGCAAGTGCTAGAACAACCCAGCTCACAGAAAGGGACCTGGTGCTAGGCTGCCAGCATGTGCCAGGTTGCTCCAGCACCCACTGCTTGAGCAGCATCTCAGAGCAACTCAGTATGCGCTGGCCAGAAACCCTGCACTGTGGGCACAGGGCATGGCCTGCACCTGCTGCATTATTTTGAGCTGTGTGTGTGGTTTCCAGCCAGAGGGTGCCAAAGCAATGCAACACATGCTGGCAGGCAGCTTGGTGTGACTGCACTGGCCAGCCAGAAACCCTGTGTGCTGAGGGGTGCCCAGGTGCCCTGATGACTGACCACATACTAGGTGCCCAGCCATGCAGCCTCCTCTCTAACAATGACATCCCCAGTGCATTTTGTGATTACAGATTAAGTTGTATGCAATCATAAGACAAGGCTTAATTTTTCCCATATTGAATGGGGAAGAACCTTGTCTTACAATCAAGTAAATATGGTAAATTTCTCTGACTCTCAAACCAGTGTCATCTCAGACTCAGCACTTACCCATTTTGCCAGGTGGTCAAATGTACCCATTTCACACAGTGCTCTGAATGCCACCATTACAATGTGAGTGTACTTCTTACCGTCTACTAAAAATTGTTTCTACTTTTATTGGAATTTTTGAGGAGGGAAGGGGAATAGGTTTTCCACTAATTAAACCAGTTAAAGTGTATTTTAACTTATGGATCTCCCTTTTAGGGACCAGAGGACTGGAGCATCAGAGAGCCAATACTTGTAAGGTTAAGGGTGCTCTTGACTTTAGGAAATCATGCCTCTTGATACAAAAACTGCATTGCTGCTCTTTAAAATCTGTTAGCAGTCAGCAGCACAGCAATTTCAGTGAAGTTGACAGGGAGAACAATTTTGAGGCAGTACATGAAGGGCCAAAAAACTAAAATTCTCAGCAGAACAGTTGTGCCTGCACATGCAGAGCAAAAAAAAGTCATAAGGCAAACAACTTTCAGTTCCTCCAGCCCACACCACTGCCAGTGCAGACACCTAAACAAAGGCTATGTTCTACTCTAAAACCTTCATGGGCACTGAAGGTAATTATGGGGCTTTTTTGGTACTGACAGTGAACGAAGTATGAATGAAAGATCTACTAGCATGGGTAAGAGGACCAAGCCAAGAGGAAAAAATATATCTGAAGCATTTAACAGGCTCTCTTGGCATACAACACAATACAAAACAATGGACTTGCACTGTAAGCTTTCTGAAAGCTTTTCTGGTACAGGAAGTATTTTAAATATAAAAAGTACATTCTCTTCTGTAGTTTTTGGGCACGAGATCTTTAGAGAAAACTTTTCTGAACAAGGTAGCTCCTCAGGCTATTTATATACCAGTTCACTCCATGTACATTAACTGTACAAAGTAGCACTACAGGTGAAAAAAGGTAGGCTGAATATTAGGAAACTTCCTGTTAAGAAAATCATTAGAAAATGATGCAGTGAAATCTTGTAGTCTGTATACATCTTATTTCATTAGTCTATAAAGGTACACATCTACCTCGCCTTCTGAATGACTTCAGATTAACAAAGCTAACTACCTCTATTAGGAAATGAAACACTTGGAAATGTGGAGTAAAAACTAACCCAGAAGAGACTATCAAAGCTGTTCCTAAGAGTGGGATAGATGAACAAAGAGCTTTTTAAAAATCAACTAAACTCTACTGGTCTGCTTACCTGGTTTAGCTCTACAGACTCGAGAAGCCAATGGAGTTACAGCAGGAATTAATGCGACTTCAGGAAGTTTCCAACTTCCTATCATCCTTCTAACTCAGCTATTAACCTACAAGCATCCACCAAAGCATGAGAATGCTCTTACATGACTTCACTAGTTTTTTTAATTTAAGTTTTTGGTTATAACCTGACACATTTTAAAGGGGCACAAGTCAGCACACACCAAGAGCACACAATTAATCCTGCACTGTGAGTTTGGATTCAGCCCCTTCCCCACACCTGTCCCTGGGCACCCTGACCTCTGGTATCCATGGCCTTTCCACTCCAGGCCATTCCCCAGGCTCGAGCTCTCTTTGCACGGGAGTGACTACAAATGCAGCCAGGTCAGATCTGGAGACCAGCAACAAAGTCAAGAACAGGTTCATATTTCTGGGCAGAAACCCAGGCTTAAGCCCCTGCACAGCAAGCTGCAAGCAGAGCAAGAGAACCTCTGGACAATGTTCGGGAAGAGACTTTTTCCAGACAGACCTGGGCTCTTGCACAGCCGGAGGGATCGAGGCTCACTACACCATAGGAGTGGGGTCAGATACAAGCGTCTGGCACCATAGCTGCTGAAGAGCCGAGCAGCTGAGAGGAGGGTTTCAAGCCCACCGCCCTGGGGTCAGCACCGAGACCCTCCAGGGACCCGCTGAACGCTGAGAGCTTAACGGGTGCAGCCCAGCGCGGGCCCCTCGATCCGGCTGCTTGGGGCGGGCCCGAGCGCGGCCGCTGTCACAAGGGACCGCAACGAGCGAGGTCGACGGCAGCAACCTCCGGGGCTAAAGCACGGGCCGCCGGCGGATACACCCGCAGCCCTTCCCGTCCCGGGGCGTCTGCAGAGGGAAGGAAGCGGGGGCGGGGCCGCCGCCAGCTCAGGCTCGGGGAGGCCGCGGCCCGCGGCTCCGCTCGGCGCGGGCTCAGCCCGTGGGACCCAGGCCTCGGAGTGCGGCCCGGCCGCCGCCCCCGGAGCCCCGCCGCAACCAACGGCAGCGCCCGCGAGCGCCGAGGCGGCCAAGCTGGGCCGGGCCCGCACAGGCCTCTCTCCCTCCCTCGCCCCTTCTCACCATTGTGGTCCATGATTCGGCGCGGGGCACTGTGGGAGCGGAAGTGCCCCGCGCCGGAAAGGAGGAGACGGAAACGACTGCAGGGAGAAACCGGAAACTGTCACTGGGCAAGGGGGTGGGATATGCCCGCGGGACAGCTGGGGGGCCGTGGCGCGCGATGCGGCGGAGTGGTCACCATGGCAACCAGAACACTGCGCACCCGAGCGGCCGGGGCGGAACGGCACGCCGCGCGGCATGCTGGGAAACGCGCTTTGCCCTGGCGCCGGAGCAGGCTTAGTGCATGCCGGGAGCGACAGGTCCCCGCGAGCCGCGCATTGGCCCCGGTGCATGCTGGGAGCTGTAGTTCCTCTCCCCATGTTGAGGTGGTCGTAGGCGGCTCCTGGCTCCGCAGCCTGTTCTTTGCACAAGCAGCGTGTGCCTGACAGCGCCCGTGGCTGCCGCGGAGCGCTCCAGCCTGGCCGTGACCTACCAGGCCCTCGGAGCCAGGCTAACGGGGGTGTAGCCGGGGGGCGTCCATGCCACCTGCCCTGAATTCATCCTACCGGGCAGGGGAAGGACCAGGAGGTGGTTTCCCGGGGAGGTCAGATCCGCTTGAATGGCGCCGCGTAGGGCAGGTGAAGACATGCCCGAATCACTGCAGACAGGCCACCTAGCAGCGGTTCCCAACTTTGTTTGCCCCAGGACCCATTTGTAAGCATGGATGGCCAGTGCCCCTTGCTGCTGACCCGCGGCCCCTGCGTGCGTGGTGAGGGAATCTCTGCCAGCTTGCACGGGAAAAGCCACACTTTCTCATGTTTTTCACCTTTAAAGGAGAATCCATTTCTAAAGTGTGTTGAGCCATTTCTAAAGTTTGTTTGTAACCTTTACATCTGTTCTTGCGACCCCCCTCTTTTGGGTTGAGACCGACAGGTTGAGAAACGCTGCACTATTGCTTCTTTGGCCTGTTGGCAAGTAAGACTCAGAGGCATCCAAACCCCCAGACCTCTGGGTTTGGGGCCTGCGCTAGGATGCTTGCCATGCATTTGGGAGTGTCTGAAACCCTAGGCTGAAGAGCCCTGGAAGGAAGATACTTGCCAGTGGTAAGACTACATGGGCCTGAATAACTCGGCCCTGCTGGTCGGATGAAATTCAGAACTAATTTGACTGATTTGACCTGAGACAAAATTTAAAAAGACAAAAAACAAAACCTGAATGAATCCCAGTTAAAATCCCAAATTTTAGCCAATTTTGGATTTTAAACTGTGTTGCAGAACAACAAGGAAGTTTTTTTACCTCCCTGCCTGCCATCTGACACCTCCAGGGAAGGGATTCTACCTGATCAACATATCGAAGAGTTACTTAACACAGCTGACAGACACTCTCATGGACCCAGAGGGACAGACTTCCATCTTCAGCTCCCTCTGTGCAAAAATGAAGTTTATTTCCTGCCTATGGGGACTTTTTACCATCTTGTACCATCTACACTTTCCCAGAGACCAACGAAAGGACTAATCCCAAAAGCTTGCAGGAAAGGACAATTTTCTTGCCATTTTCCAGTTGGTCCAAGAAAAGGTATCATTTTGGAACCAAGAATTCTAGTTTTTGTATATCCCAGTTAAAATAGCACTTAAAAAAATACAGTTAGGTCCAGCCCCTCCCCCCATGGCCAATCTTGCTGCACAGAGGGGTGGGCGGGTGTCCTCCTGTGGCTCATCTCACTGCCCGAGACAGGCCACAGCAGCCAATCGCTGCTGCACCTGCTTCCAGGAGTGGCTGCATTCGTTTCTGGGAGCAGCTGCAGTGATCAGCCAGTGCTTGTGGGGGGGCACTGGCGCTTCTGCCTGCCCCCCACGCCCATTGCCTAAGCAGTGAGCGCAGCCAGTCAGGGGTACTCTGGTGCTCTCAGGGGGTTCATATGCATCCCCATGCACTCCCTACACGTTGACAGTAATTGAGTCCTTGCTCAAATGGTTATGGCTATGGAAGCTCTGGCTACAAAGTGGTCTGCTGCATACCGTGTGAATAGGGCAGGAGCCTGGAAATAGGGGTGGCTCTAAAAAGGATCAAAATGTATAGAAACCATTAAGTTCTGCTAGCACCTAAGTGCTGCAGGGATTAAGAACATAAGAACTGCTATTTGCTGCGTCAGACCACAGGTCCATCTTGCCCAGTGTCATGCAGTGGTAATGTCCAGTTTCTGTCCACTTTGTATTTCATGTCTTGTAATGTTTTAAATGTGCAACAGCCTCACTTACCCCAGGTAATTTCCTTCCTTCAATTTTAAAAATGTAACTATTTTCCTATCTAAATGTATTTATTAGTAGTAACAGCGGGGAACCATCATTTCTTACGTAGCTGTTATTGCTTTACAACCAGGGGTTAAAATTGCTTTTCTTGTAATCTTGAACATTGCATAAATATAGTAATTTACACATTCTCACTAACTTACATTAGCATTGTTTCTTTGTTATGTTCTATTAGAAGAGAGAAAGGGTTAGTTTATATCCCACTAAACCAACATTAGATAATGGGTCTGATTCTGATAACTTTACTCAAGTTTCAGAAAAACGTACCATATTTTTTTGGCTTATTTTCCCCCAAAATTCAGGTCCTGGAAATTGGGAGGAGGGTGTTATGGTCAAGAAAATATGGTAACAGCAGTGCTTGCCACTTCAGCTTCTGCCAGGGGAAAGCACAAGTAAAGGGGCACTTAAGCACGCTGCTGCTGGCACCAGGCACTTTCCTTCCCCTCCCCACCTCTCCACACACCCCCAGGCTTTCAAGGAAGGATCTTTATTTCATTCTGCCTTTCAAAAATAAAATGGGTTTTATTCAGGGATGTGTTGTACATGAGGAAGAGATAGCATTCCCAAAGTTCTAATACCTTCAAACAGACTAATTATGAACGAAGGCAATATAATAATGCAAATAGTGTCAGACTAGCTCCTAAAAATCATAAGTTAGCAATATATTACCTGGTCAAAACATTTCTATATATGTTTGATATCAATTATGATCTTTAATAGTAGGGCCTGGTTACTAAAAATAGAATTTATGAACCAAGTTTCTCAAATAATAGTGTCTCCTGATGAGCCAAATTTTTATGTGGTTATCATTTTTGTAGTAGTACAATAAGTTTAATTATGCATGAATAAATTTCATCTGTCCTCCATTTTGATTATGTAACAAAGTTTTTTTATAATAAAACTTTAACACAGAAGCAAACCTAGGAGTATTTTTAAAGAATCACCAAGATAGATACTTTTTTAAAGATGTTTTTACAGAATGGGCGATAATGTTCTGCACATCAACTGCATGGGATTGAAGATATTTTCATAGGTCAGGGCCCAGAGTTCTTACTGCCTATTGCTGCTTTTGTTTGGGGAATATATTATAATCAATTATTTATGTTACAGTAGCACCTAAAGATGTCTCCAATTGTGCCAGGCACTGAACAAACCAATCCAAAGAACTTGTAATCTTTTCAATGCTATGAACTATGTTAACACAGAATCATAGAAAATTATGGTTAGAGGGGATCTTGGGAGGTCATCTAGGCCAAACCCCTGTTCAAAGCAGGACTGTCCCCATCTAAATCATCCCATCCAAGGCTTTTCTAGCAGGGTCTTAAAAATCTCCAAGAATGGGAATTGCACAACCTCTCTGGGTAACCTGTTCCACTGCACCTAGTAAGAAAGTTTTTCCTAATACCTAAACCTAAACTTCACTTGCTGCAGCTTGAGACCTTTGTTCCTTGTTCTGCTACCATCAAGTGGCTATTTTTTCCTATATGTATCAACATAGTATTGGGTCATTTACACCCACCGACCCTAAAACTAGTTGCAATTTCTGTCATGTCAGAACGATGTTGTAGCCATGATGGTCCAAGACATATGCAAAAGGCAAGAATTTTTGTGGATGATATCTTCTATTGAAATAACTGCATTGTTGAGATAGACTTTTGAATGCAATGTATTCTTCAACTAGGCATTGTACTTGAAAGCTTGTCTAAGTTTATCCCAACCATGTAGTTCATCCAGTAGAAGTCATCGCCCACACAAAGCCTTGCCTCCTGAAGTTTCTAGAAGCTATGATGATCTGCCTCCACATTTTAACAATGGTTGATTCTGCAAATGAGTTCTGATCAAATGTTTTGAGTAGTTCAAGGGTATTCTGTCAACAGACAAAATGTAGACATTTCTAGAGAGCTGTAGAATTCACAAAAGGAAATCAGTGTTTTCTTCAAATACAGAGACTGGTCCCAGTTCAGATACTGGTTGTCTAATGTTGGTGCATACATAGTTTCACAAGTCCACAGCATGACAACATCCATTTTTCTTCATGATGCGAGCCTGCGCATTGCCTGTTTGCAGTGATGTTGAAGCAGTGAGGGTGGAAGAAAGAGGAGAAAAGGTACACGATTAGTTCTGAGTACACAACATCTCTTACAACATCTTTGCACAAGCACTGCTATGTAAGCAGCTCAGTCCTGGATGACTGAATCTGCTAGGAAGTATTCTTAAAAGGGCTGCAGTCTGAAGCAGTCTCTCTGGCTGATAGCTTTATCACAGATTTTGAGCAGGATTCTCTCCTAAACCCAATAAAAACTGGCCATGAGAGGGCAGGAGTAGAAACCACCAAATATATTGCCAGTCTAGGATAAGACGGTTTCTTATTCAGTCCTGAGGTAACCTTAACATCTTGGGAGGTAATTATGTTTCTTAGAACCAATTTGTGCTTGGAGGCAGACTGAACAGCATTTCTTAGTTAAAAGCAGCAAGCTTTTACAGAGCAGACGCAGGCATACTACCTCAAGAGCACTGAAGTGGAGATGCATGCTTACACATGGTGCCAGCTGTACTTTCCAAAAAAAATAAAAGATACTAACTTTTTCCACTAGCATTGTTTTCCAGGTACACAGAGACACACTAACTGTTCTCTCACCTCATTTCTTGGCGTGCATCTCAGCCAATGCTTTCCCTGAAAGGGCCAGCCAGCTTCCAAGTTTTATGCAGCCCACAAGGCTATGATATTTGGTGGGTGAGGAGTTGGAAATGCCAGTCATCTGGCCCAAAATATTGTATCTGCATGACTTGTTATGCTACTTTATTAAGACAAAAATAACGTAAATAACAGCTGCATGCTCTATGCAATGGCATACCTCCTCCTGAACATCAAGTTCATCTTCAGGTCGGCTTGTTTCCATGAACTCTATTGGTTCTTTAGATTCTTGCATGAGTGAAATCTTAACAAAGAAAAGTAAGTATTGTTAGCTATAGGAACACTGTGGTATACAGGTGAAGCCTGAAATGTTTGAATGTTACTGCCTTATCCTGTAAGAACTTTTTGCTTTCTTAGATAGCGTACTCTGAGTGTGTTGCCTCAGGAGTGAAAAATGGTTTTGCACATAACCAAATTCAATATAAACAATGTTTTTAATCATAAAAAACATCTTGAACTTTTTGTGCCACCTGACAGCATGTTGCATTGTTTCTCAGGCAGCATACATTATATGGAGCCAAGCTGGGATGTGCTGTATATCAGGCCAGCCCGCATGCCACATCTAGTACATGTCCCAGACTAGCCCTGTGTGCTGCTTGCAGCATATTTGCTGAGTCCAGCTCCAAGTGCTGCATGGGATATGCACTAGCCTGCAGCACTGGGTAAGTTTGATACCCCAGCTCTAAATAATTTCAGAAGTGCTGTGGACATCCAGGTTTAAGTACCTTGGGCATGACCACACATGTAAACATGTGTGCTTGCAACAGCTCAAGTAAAAGTGGTACAAATTTGAGCTGGGGCTTTTTTGCTTCAGCACTCATGCTCAGACATGCATTTTATTGTGGAGCAAACTGTGCCACTTGGGGCAAAATAACTCTGTCTGGCTCCTCACAGATCTGCAGCCAGGGGAAGCTAGAGCCTGGGGCCAACACCTGTGCTGTCCCCAGCAGCATAAAAAGCTGCTCTGTCCTGGTCCCAGCAATACAAAGACCTACCCTGGCCAGTAGCTCAGGATTACTTGACCTCAGGAGCTTCTTGGGCCCAGGCAATTGGTATCTGGGGACACTAGCCCCTTGCGTCAGCTAGACTGCTGAAGCAGCATCCCAAATTCACTTTTTAAAATACCCCCAAATCCACATTCTTCCGCAATTAGAAGGAGAGAGAGAGAAATGGGAACTTATCAGATGGGCGATGTTTTATTATTATATTTACAATGTTAAAAGAGATTTGGAAGCCTGCCAGTGTCTCCAGCATCATAATAAAATAAATCCTAAATATCTATATGTTTTAATGTTTGCTTTGGATTTCGTTATCACATGGTGGGTGTGTGATGGTGGGGGGGATGTAGGGTTTGTAGGAGAGGGTGGGAAGGGGGGGTGGATGTGGAGGGATGAGTCACTGTGTGGGTAGGTGATGTGGGGGGACTGTGGGTGTAGGGGCTGCGTAGGAGGGGTGGGTTCCCTGCATGAATGCTGCATGCCCCTGGGGGCTGGTGGGGCACAGCAGCACTGATGGGGAATGAACGGGAAGTTGGGGCAGGCAGTGTGCGTCAGGATCGGGGAAAGGGCCAATCACAGACGCTCTGGAACTCTGTCAGAGCATCTCTGGAGAACTGAGCCTCCAGTTGCCTGACTCTGTTTTTCCCCCCAGTTTGGTTTGACCCCTGAATATCCAGGAGTCTCATTTTGCTCCCCTCCTGCAAATTTGCAGCAGGGGGAACATTTTTTTTTTGTTCCCACATGTGCTTCTTGCAGCATCTCAAAGGGGTCTGAGATGCTGCAAAAGGTACATGCGGGCTCGTCTGGACGTGCCCCTTGTGTTTTCTAAACCAGCTCTACAGCTGTTTCCTTCCAGTGCATCACTTCAACAGAAACAGCAAGAATTTCTTGCAACTAGTGACTTGCTTCCTGGATCATGGAGTATGCATGAGGGCCACCCAGACCTTCAATGCACATGCCTGGGCAGGAATTTTTTGGAGGAGTGGAGGTTTTGCAACTAATAGAAATGTCATAAAATATGTGATTTATGATCCTCACCTTTTCGAAAATAGGATCCTGGATGTCTTTATACATAATTTGACTCTTTATGTGGAGCACAGCATCATGGACTGTCAGGAAAAATATGTCTTTTCTGATGTTATCGTCAAAGAAGGCACATTGTTCCAGCTTTGTTATAATGCTGTCTAAATAAACACATTGTGAAATAGACTCAGACTATTATACATTAAATACGGAATATATCAAAGCAGAGGTTAACAAATATCAAAATGCACAGCCCAGGGCATTTAAAGGTAACTGCTTTGCAGATAACTAGAGCTTGTTACAATGTAAGCAGTAGACAAAAAAATCAAAAGTGTTTATCTACTTTTGTTTTCTCTCTCTCTCCCACCCCATAACTTCTTTGTAAGGCCTGCCAAGCCAGATATTCTTTAATTGATTTGCTTTTCCCTTTTGTTTACTAAAAATCATACTTCCAGAGACACAATCTACAAAACTACTATCAACTTTATTTTATCCCGCATGTTCTACAAACTAGTCACAAAGATAAATTTATGCATTTACCTTGATGTGATGCAAAGTACACTCTCACATCAATTCTCTCAAACTCTTTAACTATCTGCAAATGGAAATGTTTTTGTAATAAATAACATGTCTCAAGTGTATTTTAAACTGTATATGTATTCCCAAAAGTTAATCACATTTTTCATTTTATTTTGTCTACACCCTCCAAAATCGTATGTTCCATTTATTTGTGGAAACAGAGAAATTGCCATACTTGATCAGATGTAAGTGTAGTATCCTGTCTTTGACAATGGCTCAAGATTGATTATTATAGGTAGGATTGCCTGACACCTTTCCTTATGAGATCACCTTTCATGTTGCTTTAAACCATGTTAAGTTTTAATAGTAGGGCTTCTTTCCTTTCTTTCTGGAAAATTTCAGTCAAAATAGTTCAGTAACTTCTGACTATAAGGATAGGAAAGAATACCTTGATTTTTCAATGTTAGGAAAATCTGGTGACCTTTTGTTTTGAACAGTGATGTCTAATTTGACAGGTGTGTGCATGCCTTGTCAGACGTATGTTTTATGCCATTTCTGTGTAAATGGACTCAAACTGGCTAAGTTATAAGCCTTTGAAATACTGTAGTATGTGTACATTCACAAATCAAAAGACTTCTTTGGGTTTAACAATTCACATCTCCGAAAATTCGACATTCCCTGAGCACAGGTCCTCAAGCTGACTGGACCGCACGTGTGCTATCCCCAGAGATCAAGTGAGCATGTTCCAACCCATAGCATCTGTGGGCAACTAGACTGCCTATCACCCATATCCACAGGGTAACTGATCATGTCTTTTTAGCTAAGGCAACAGAAACAAATCTGGGCTTTCTGTATAATGGCTGCAGGTGATTGCTCGGATCCTGGATGAGCCACCACATACTCAAATTGAGCAGAGTTGGTCCTACCCATGTTCTCTGTGACAGTCTCACTGCTGGATCATAGACTGCTAAGAAGGAAGATGTCTGATTCTAAGACAAGGAGCTGGAAGGGAGGACCTTGGACTGGCTTTGGATGAAAACTTAGAAGACTAGAGATTGGGACCAGGCAGGCAAGGAGTATAGGACTGGGACAAAGAGTGAAGAGAATAAAAGACACAGCACAGGATGAAGGGTATGGGATAGGTAGTATGTAGCTAGTCCATGGCCACAGGGTGGCTGTGATGCCCCCTGGTGCCTATACAGCCCCTCTGGCTCAGCTGCAGATCTTCCCTTTGACCACTCACCCACCATGCTTTGCTCTTATTGAAGGTTATATAAGTGAGGCTGCCTAAGTGAACCTGATCCTATGTTGATCACCACTGGGCCACTCCTAGGTCCCCTCAGTTACCATCCTGTGCCCTCAGGCTAGTAGGATGGTTTGCCTGCACCTCTGATGGACACCTGCCACCTTCAAGGGCTCATTACGTGGCTCTGTACCTTCCCTACACCACACCCCAAGCCTCACAAGTATTCTCTCTCTCATGTTGTTTATTGAAACACTCAGCCCCACTTGGGTTTTTGGACCCTCCTGGTCTCACATGCCACCCCATATCTGGGCTCCCAGACCCCTGGTCCCACATGCCACCCTATCTCTGTGCTCCTGGACCCCCTACATGCTGCCCCTCATTTGGACTCAAGGACCCTCTGTGGATTCAAAATAAAGGCCACCTACCTGTAAAACCCTAACTTACTCTGCCTGGGGACTTGCCTCTGCTCCCAGGCCTGTAAGGTTGTTTATATCAACATCAGTCCCTTCAAGACCTTATGGCCACCAGGGAAAGACTGCCTGACCACCTCAAGCTCTAAGCTTATATAGCTCTAGCCTGAGCCCTCTTCTGGTCAGGTAAGTCTCTCACTAGCCCCCTGTGCCACCTGCAAGCAGGCTGCTAGTTCCCTAAAGAAGCATACCCCCCAGTGCCCTGCTACACAGCATCAAACCTGCGTGGGAACAAGCATGGTCTTCATGATTCCCAAATCTCATCTTTCCTGCTCATAAAAATCCCTGGCAAAGTCTATAAGCTCTTCTCCTCTAGTGTAAGTCGGAGTGACAACCGACTACTGCTATTAGCAGTAGCATAACCAGAGGTGGGTGAAAGAGGCAACAGACCTGGGCACCAACTTAGAAGAGGCATCAGAATCATCCCCCAGTGCCACAGAGTTGGCATCCTGAAAACAAAAGCAGACCCATAGTGTTGCTCTTGCAGCAGCACCTGCTGGTACACAGATATCCTGTTGCTGCTGCTTTAAAAACAAGAGCCAGGGCAGGTAGAGAAGTGGCAGCAGCACAGGCTGGGGATTGTTTTGGCAGTTCCTGGCTTGGATAAGACTCCTGCACCGTCACCGCTCTCCTGCAGAGTTTGCCAAAGGTGCAAACCCTGCTCGTTACATTTCTGCCTTTCAGTGACTCCTTTAGATTAAAGTAGCAGAACTTGGTGAGTTGAATCTAAAGGTTGCCACCTTGCTGATGAACTGCATAGGTATTTATACAGTGGAATTTCCCTTTTTTCTTTCTCTCTGAAAAGCTAAGGAAAATTACTCACACAAGCTACATTTAAAGATATTACAAAATTGCAAAATAAACCATTCGAAAGTTAGAAATGGCACCATTACACTTGCCTGTAAAACCTTTATTTGTCCTTTGTGTGTATGAGACAATGTTTAATTTCATGATCACTTATAATCTCCACCCAGCCCTTGCCTCAACCAGTGCACTGGGTGGACTTGTTCTTGGGATGAATTGGGGTTATACAGGAAAGGAAACCACTCGGTGTAGCACCCCTGTCTCAGGTGTTGCAGAAGTTAGGATTGCAGGAAAAGAAGCAACTACCTCATACTGCAGGCAACTGAAGTTTGCCCTGAAGAATTGGACTTTGTCTCTGCCATAGATGTAATACTAAGCAAGTCACTTAAACAAGATTATCAAGTTCACTAACTGCGTGTTCTTCATTTTCTGGGTACATAGTTTGATTCTCTGGAGTCTGAACTGCAGACACGCCAAGCTATCAAACCTATAGCTGAAGGCTGTGAAAGATATACTATAAAGTATACCATAACGAAAGCATTCTGACAAAGCAGGTCCTAGGGGGCTCAAACAGGGCATTGCAAACTGAAGGAAATTTTCAGCTTTCTCTCAGCCTCATTTCTTCCTTTACAAAATGGGGATAACATCACCTTTCACCTTACACTAGTACTGTTAATTACACTTTGGCAAACACTAAAATACCACAGTGAAGCCCATGGGGAAATTAATCATTCTATTTTTGCATCATGGTTTCAATAGCATGGAGGAAATAAGGCATAGGGACCAAATGCTGATTAATATGAGCAAAACAGAATACTGAATAACTATTTGTTAAAGTGAGAATCATCCATCCTATAGAAAAACAGTACAAATGTTATTAAAAAACTGTATCGAAATGCATCTGTAGGGGGACACTAAATTAAGATTGCATAGACATTTCCTAATTTTAGTAATCAACTTTGCAAATTTTAATAGTGTTCTTTTCATATAGTTTTTGCTGTTTGTTCCTAACATACAAATAGGCCAACACCCAAATTGTTATTACAGAAATAATAAATATGATGCATTACTAATCACAAATGTTTTGGGAACTCAAAGTCAATTTCAACGAATCTAATTTACAGGGTAATGGCTAGGTTCATTTTATGGAGTAATAAAAAAAGAAGGCCCTTACCGTTCTTATGGACCTCACAGCTACAACATCCAAGAATGACACTGCTCCAAAATCAAAAATCAAACTATGGATGGGCACTTTGGGAACATTCACTTTGACTGGGAGCTCTGAATTCCAGTCCACTTGGATCTCTATTTCTCTAGTTGGAATTTCGAGATCTTCAGACTCTTCTGGATCTTCATCCGGCTCAAAAGCTTCATTTGCAACACCAGAGTCACTGATGATACCATTCTAATTAGAACATTCAATACATTACTTAATCATGAAGAACGATTTGGGGACTTCCCCATCACATCTTATGCTTAAGCAATAAATAAAGGAATCCATATTCCCTTCACTATTTCACATCCTGTACCAAGTGATCCTGTAGCAAGTGACTTAAATGAAAACAAGACTGAGCCAATGAACTTCTTCCTACAAAGTCTACATTTTCTTTCCTTGGGGAAAAAAAATGTAGAAAAAGAAGTGGCTGCATATGGGAAAATAACTATCCAAAGACATCCAGCAATAATTGATGGTAGCCAGTTTATCCTCAACAGCCTTAGCCTGCAGTTGTTTTTGAAGTATAGTTTCATAGTATCTAGGGTCAAAAGGGGCCTAGAGCAGGCCATCTAGTCTGACCCCCCCACCAATGGCAGGAACAAGTGTCAGGGTCCCAGGACCCCAGCCAAGTACCTATCTAAATGTAGTATGTTTACTACATTTGATGCAATGATAATAAACTGAGGGGCAAGTGTTGTGTCACCACTTATCTGAACATTTAATCACATAAACTAGAAGAAAAACAAAATATAATAATCCATAGTATAATTAGGGCCAGGACTGACAAAAACTGACACCCATTTTCAGCTGTCAAATGTAGGGGTTTTAATAGACTTTCTAGATAATTCCTGGGATTAGATAGCTCTAGTCTTCAGATACGAAAGCACACATCTAGATACTTGCAGAAGTATTCAGCTGTGTAAACAGCCATTTTATATGCACAGGAAAATCTTGTCCCCTTCTAACTACAGGCTGAGGCCTGTAGGAATTTTGAAATGTACTGTAATTATACAGTAGTTGATGGGATGTTTCGTTATATCAGGTGCAAGCATGACAATCTTTCAGGAAACCAAGCTTTAAGCAGAGAGAGACTATGTAAATTCTTGTGTTGGCAGGATGAAATATGGTGAGCCATAGATATGCTAATGTAAGAGAAAAGGTGGGTGAAAAATAGCAAGGAGGTTATGCCAAACTGGGGCTCCAGAAGGTCTAGGAGGAAACCCAGTAGGAATAAGCAAGGAGAAAAAGAAGGAGATTGTGTATAGGGAACAGTAAGACATGTATGGAAGTTTCCTGCTAGATCTGATCAGATTCTAGAAATCAGCAAAGATGGTCTAATAATAAAAAGCTAAAGAGGTAAAACTGAGCAAGAGATGTTCTTTGCTACTGTGAGTTGGATCTGCTGGGGCTGGTCACTATGGGACAGATGAAATCTCCCTCGCTAGCCCATTTTAAAATATTTTGATCAAACAGTAATTGCTGTGTGGGTGCAGTCATTAATTGTAACATTATTGTAACATCATTATCTAATGTATATAGTTGGTATTTTGTTAGTTTAGAAGTTTTGTTTAAAATGACTGTAAAACTGCTACTGGCCTTTGCATTTAATAAAATAATTTTAGCTGAATTATTGTCACTGGCATATCTCTCTCCTACTGGGGAAACCTGGGGCTAAAACACTGACAAGGTTACTCCAATCCTCAGGCTGAAGTAGAAGTCATAGAGGAAGTCTACTGTTGCTAGTATCCTGCAGTGAAAGAATTTATATTCTTTAGTCCCTGAGGAACACTACACCATATAATTCACCAGCTGTGGTCAAGGTCTGGAAATAGTATCAATTTTGACATCCCTGTTTTGGATTCAGCTGTCCTGTTCAGATATCCATGTTTGAAAGTTGCTTAGCAATGATGCACCAACACTTTGCTATGAGGTTGTGCACCTTTGGACTTCTCATCTATAGCTGGTAAAAGAATCTTCTGCCACAGGTTCTTTCCTGGATCAGTGTTCCACATAAAAAAAACCCACCAGGGGAGATACTGTGTTGGATCTGGTCCTGGCCAAGGGCAATGACCTGGTGAGGGATCTGCGGGTGCTCGACCACCTGGGCGACAGCAATCATCGCCTGCTGGAATTCACCATCCAGTGCAAGGTGGTAGAGGCCTGCAGCAAGGCAGCAGCCCTGGACTTCAATGAGGTAAGGACAATAGTCGGGGAGGCACTGAGGCCCCGGAGGGGGAGGCAAGTTGGGTGTCCAAGAAGAGTGGTCGTTCCTCCAAGCCCAACACGGATCCCAACATGGAGGTATGCTCAACATGGATCAAAGGGGGCAAGAGGGTGCAAAAGCCCCCATGACTCACCAAAAGCATATGGGAACATCTCCTAGCTAAAAAGGAGGCATACACCCATTGGAAGGGAGGGACCATCAGCAGGGAGGACTATACCTTGGTTGCTCGGGGCTGTAGGGGGCAGTCAGGAAGGCCAAGGCGGAGATGGAACTGGGACTAGCTACCCGGATCAAGGATAACAAGAAATCCTTTTTTAAATACATAAGGGGTAAAAAGAAGGTACTGGGTAACATGGGGTCTCTGCAGGACACGCGAGGAAATCTGCCCCCCCCCCACTAGGACCCCTGTAGGCCCCAGGGGAGGCGCACCCAGGCCTAGGGTCAGTGAGGACCTAGTCAGGGAACTTCTGGGGGACTAGATGTATTTAAAATCAGCAGGTCCTGATGATCTCCACCCCAGAGTGCTGAGGGAATTAGTAGAGGTCATTGCGGGACCCCTGACACAGCTTTACCAGTGCTCATGGTGCTCTAGCGTGGTGCCAGAGGACTAGAAAAGGGCCAATGTGGTTCCCATTTTCAAAAAAGGGAGGAAGGAGGACCCAGAGAACTACAGGGTTCTTACCTTGGTCCTGGGTAAGCTTTTTGAGAGAATTATCCTGGCACATGTCCGCGAGGGGCCGGCAGGGGAGATTATGCTCCACAAGAGAAGGCTGAGGTGGGATCTAATGGCCGTTTACAAACTAGTCAGGAGGCACCAGCAGGCATTAAGGGAGTCCCTGTTCCCCTGAGCACTACCAGGAGTGACTAGAAATAACAGCCACAAGCTGGCAGAAGGTAGATTCAGGCTAGACATTAGGAAGCACTACTTCACTGTCAGGGCTGCTAGGATCTTGAACCAATGTCCAAGAGAAGTGTTGCTGGCTCCTACCCTGGGGGTCTTTAAAAGGAAGCTGGATGAACAACTTGCCAGGGTCGTTTGACCCCAGTACTCTTTCCTGCCGTGGCAGAGGGTCATGATCGGCTCAGGTCCCTTCCGACCCTACTAGCTATGAAACTATTTACATCAGCCAAGCCTTACCTGGAAAAAAAGTTTGAGTTTCCTAAAGCTCCCATTATAGTCCAATAAGAATTACATCCATCTATCCCTTCTTGAACATCCCAAGCAATCCAGCCTGCTGTCATCTAGATGAACATCACCACCTTTTGGCAACAGCCACACATTATTTATGCTATAGCAGCATAGCCTAGTACTAAGCATAGCTGTCAGATGAATGGCTCAGCTTGCCAAATCTTACGTAAGGTTCCATCTCCTATCTCAGCGATCAGTCAAAGCTATCCCCTTTTTATTTTTAAAATAAAAGACAAAAGATTTCATGGTATGGGCATGAACCACAGCAATGCCAGCTTCTCTGATTTTAGATCTATTAGCAATCTTGTAAGAAAAAAAAGAGACAGATGAAAAATTAAACTGTACCTTAGTTGCTTTCAACTTCCCCTTCTTGATTAGTTTCTGTATCTTTCTTAGTGCTTTGAGTCTCTTGTTGTATACCCTAACTGCATCAAAACCCACCTACAGAAAACAGGACCAAGGTATTAAATTTATTTGCATTTGATCTAGGTAAACTGCTGTGAAATATCCAGAGCCTGTAAATGAGGAAATAGCCAAAACCTTCACAGACTACTTACAGTGGATTTGAGGCTGCTTTTCAATCCATCGATATTGGCATAAAAAATAGGACTGGAAAACTGAAGAATCTTCACACCTTGTGGTTCAACAACCTGTCAAATGTCAGGATCAAGCATTATTTTATTTATCCAGTAAGCAGTTCAGTAAGCAGCTAAATGTTGCCAAATGGCTAATCAGTTTGATAGCAAAAAAATCAAGCTGTCATATCATTCATAAACAAAGCGAACTGATAGCAAACTCCTTTAAATTTTTAATTCAGAGGTTCAGCTCTGAAACCTATGTTCCAGCAGGCGAGATAGCCCAACCACTTGGATTTAAATGGAGGGTTTCATTCTTAGACATTTTACCTTTAGAAGCTGCACTTTTGTATTACAAATGAAGATATAAAAGTCAAGATAAAAGTTTCCAGCTGCCATTATTTAAAACAAACAAACAAACAACCTGATCAACTCTTACATTTTTGTATTCCTTGACATTCTTATAGAGATCTGTGCCAGGAACGTTCCCAAGGCCACCCCAAGAAGGACTAATGGAAACAAAAAGAGAAAATGGTGAAAAGGAAACACTTAATTGAAGAATTATGAACCTGGGATGGTTTCTTAGAATGACATACAAACCTTTATACAATGCTGAAAATATGTCTTAAGCTGCAAACTGAATAGCCTAGTAAGGAGCCTACTGCAATCTTATATTACACTATAATGGAAGGAACTCCCCTGACTGGTAGTGGTTCTAACAGACCCTTTCTTCAACATGATACACTTTAGTCTCAGCATCCTAGTGACACTATTTTTAAAGGTAGGTTAATTGTTTTTGTTTTGGTTTGGTGACTGAACAGAAAAAAAAAATGGAAAAAAATATCTTTTGGGGTCAAACAGAAACGTATTTCCCAGGTTTTTGGTAGAACAAAAGTGAAAGAACACTGCTTTGAACCAAGCCAAAACACTTAATTCAATCTAAAACAAAATGCATTGTTTTATTTTTCATTATTTAACTATTTTCTTTAACCTTTTTTCCTCTAATTTATGTAATATTTTAAAATGAAAAATGTAAGTTTCATTTTCAGAATGTTGAAACTAAATGTTTTAATTTCTGAAATTAAACATTTAATTTAAAACGTCTTAGAACACATTTTCCCACATTTTAAATTTCCTCCCCTTTTTTCCAACTGAGACTATTTACCAAATTCAACCTGACCAAAACTCCTTTTTTTGCTAACTTATTATTTGTCAAAAAATTTGCTGTTCTAAGGGCCTCTTGACAGCACAGCTCTGAAAGACACTGATGACAGTGTGCTTTCCGGACTCCAGGGGAAGTAAAGGTGTATATTTAGCAAGTAAATCAGTAGAGGCATATGAGGTAGCTGAGTAGCAAAGCAAAGTCCTATGAAGCCATCTTTCACTTCCATTCACCCTCTACTGTTTTTTTCTGTTGGTTTGTTGCCCTGCATTTTGAGTGATCAGGGAAATACCAGAGCCAGTCAAGAGTTACCCTGTGAATATGAGTCTTAACTACACAGTATTTTATATAGTGCCCTAGGGTACCAGTGGAGAATAAAAACTATGGCCACACACGTGTGCTACTCATTGTACAAATTCTGTCTAATGACATGTAGAATAAGCAGCTGCTGAGAATGTTACTTGCCAACATGTTTTCTATCCTATGTGCCCCCACCATAAATTGTTTAGTGCTGAAAAATCAACCTGTAGCATGTGTGCTATAAGTGGCATAGTCGGCCTCTTTGCATGGCACATGACAGATCAGAGAGAGGATAACCAGCACAGTGACAGAAAGAGCAGGAAGTAGTAAGCAGAGCAGCAGATTGGGCAGGGGAAGGGGACTGGAGTGGCACTCTGGGAGAATGCTGGGCTAATTTGTGGTACACCTGCCAAAAAGTCTGATCCCCACTGCACTATAGTAAATGAATACAGTAGAAATGCTCTTAAACTTTTTCACATTTTTCAATGCTTCTGTCCCTTTTCTAAGTTCCACAGTCCTGTGGGTTCATAAAAGAGAGATGACTGAGCATGCAAAAAATTACATTAAATAATCACAAAAATAATATAATGTGACTATGACAATTATCACAGAAACAGCACTATGTATTAAAAGGGTAGATTTTTTTTACTTCCATAAAAGTCATAATTTTCTGTTTTTCACTAAATTCTTTTAATGGTATAACACTGAAATGTTTTGTTTCTGTGTTACTTACAATTGAACTCTCACCACAACTGTCAGTAATCCAAACACAAGGCCAGCAAGTAATCCCAAATCAAGCCCCAGAATGATGGATGCCACACATGTGAAAACCCAGATCATCTAGAAAGGAAATAACAAATATGAAGAAAACTGCTATTAGTCACAGCAGGACCTCACCAAATCAAACATCAATGGTAATCTACAATGTAAGATCAAGGGTGGTCAAAATACCCTCAGTGCTGATTTGTGTGTTAAACTCTTCCTTTATTTCCCAGCTAGTTTTGCCAATTCCTGTTTTATTATTCATATTTGGATTTCAGGCAATGGCTTACCAAGTGTTTCTAACATAATGAAATAACAAAGACCCAGTCACCTGTCATAGAATGAATGAGAATACCACTAGTCATTGCTTTTAAACTTTTCCAACAACACCTATTTTTGTTAGTTTTGCATACAGAAATTGTAAACTTCTTATTTTCTCATGTACACACATTGTAGGAGAACAGTTTATTCTCAGACCCACTGGTGGTAAGGAAGGGTTGTCCCAAATGATCCTGAGAGCAGGATCTGTACCACAGACTGGTATATCATATAAAATGAGGGACATATTCTGGAGTCCTTCCTGCTTCTTTGAGCAAAAGAAACCACATGGGATAAGTCTTGACCTGCTATCTTGACCTATCATTGGTGAGGCAAAGTTCCCATTGGACTCAAATGGCAAGGGTTTGGGCATCTCAGCAAAACCTGTTTGAAAATTGATTAAGAAACTCAGAATCTGGCCCATGCAAGATATTGCTTATAAACAAACTCCAGAAAATCTGGGCATGACAGGGAATACCAAAAGAAGACACTTTTTCTATAGAGTCCTTTCTCCCCCAAATTTCACAAAAGGGATCTTCAAAGAAACTCCCATAAGGCATAAGAGAAGACCTTGGTTGAAATTAGAGGGCTCAAAAAATATAGACTAGGGACACTTTGACACATGCTCTGGGAATGTGGGTGGGCACTTTAATTAAAGTGGCTCCAAGAGCTGCTTTAAAGTGCTGTAGCATCTCATGTATCATCATCCCTGCACATCAAAATGGCGGTGGGGGCACTTGAACTAAAACTTGTTCACTGAGCTTCAGTCAAGCACCCCTACCACCATTCTGAAACAAGGGGACACACAAGAAGTGGGAGGCTGCTGGAGCACAGTAACTACCATGCTCCAGCAGACTTGATTAACCAAGTTTGCTCTCAGCATGTCTACAGACACCCTAGGTGTAGGGGTGGATCCACTGTGGGTGCAGTGGTGCATTTGCACCCCACTTTGATTCCTGGTCCACCCTGATTTTAAAAGCAACTGCCTGGCAGTGCCAGCAGAATTTATATTTAGGCAGCAGTGATAGAGTCAACTGACTTCATGGCTCACTATAAGCTACCTGACTCTTTCTAAACTCTTCATTCCACAGGTATCTATAATCCTCTCTCTTTTTTCATTAATCACTTTCTTGAGCAATTCTGCATCTGTAAGTGATAGCAATTCTGCTCCTGATAATGAACCTCCCATTTTTCAGCCTTGCAGACTGTTTTTTAACTTTAAAACATTAACTCAGGTGTGGAAATAACTTTCAGTGAAGCACTGGATGCACTATAAAGATGCTCAAGATGCTTTTGTTCTAAGGATCTGAAAAATTCTAATGGCTACAGGACTAATGAAACAACAAGTTTTGATTTTTTTTTTGCCTAGTTTGCTGTGTTTCAATACACAATATAGCACATGCACATTGCAATATGGCTGTAAGCTCTTAGCATATTAGTCGAAGTTCTAGTTTCTTTTTAACTGGAGAAAAATATATCTTATGTTATATGTGATGATCAGGGATCCAGGTTTTCTGTTTGCCAAGGAAGCATATGGTAAACCCGGATTTTCTCATTTTGGAGGAGAAAAACTTGGATTTTCTCCTTTAACAGGAAAAAAATGCAGGAAATAGTGGGTAAGTCTGGTGGTGGTAGGGCAGGGATTTAAGCCCCCATAAGGAGGGAGGGAGGGAGGGAGTTGGGCAGGGCTGGGACTGGGGCTGCTGCCCAGTTGGGGTGGTGCGTGGGGCTTGTGGTCTGGGCCAGAATGTATGACTGCAGGGCCCTGGTGGGGAACGGGATGGAGCTGCAGGTGGTTTGTCCAGGGGACGGCAGTGGTAGGGCTTGCTCCCTGCCACTACATGCACTCCCAGGGGGTGCATGGAAGGCACATGCCCCCCAGACTTGTTCACAGGGAGGGATCAGGCTGACCACTGCAGGCTTGGTGCTCCCTGTCCTGCTCCCCTTCCACCGGGGCCTCTGTGGCCCAGTGGGCAGGAGCCAGCACAGCACAGCACAGCAGAGTAGGGTGGGGAAGCTCAGTGTTGCCACTAGAAGCCTCGTGCTGCCATGGCAAGACACCTGCTGCCCACCCAACAGTTGGGGTGGTGGCGCAGGGTTGTGCTACCTGCTGCTGCTGGACAGGTAGGGGGTGCCTCGTCATGGCAGCACAGAGCTCCCAGTGGTTGCACTGAGCTTCCCTGTCTGGTCCCACTCTGCCCTGCCAAGCTGGGTCCCACCTGCTGAGCCACAGAAGCCTCAAGAGGAGGGCAGAGGACTGGGGAGCCCAAACCTGCAGTGGTCAGCCTGCACCCACCCCCTCCACAGGCTCTGCTCCAGCTGTGCCCCCCATAGAGGAGGGGAAGCTGGACTCCATGTTCTGCTCCACTGCAGAAGCTGCTGCCCCCTGTGGTGGGCAGCTGGGGCTTGAGCACTGCTGCAGGGGGCTGTGGACTGGGTCCCTGGCTCCATATTCCTAGCAGATGGGGGCCCCCCTCCAGCACAGCTCGGGGCACAGGGGGCTGTAGGTGGGGAAGGAGGGGCAATGGCATGGGCAGACCCAGTGTTCCCTCTAAGGAGTAGTGGTCCATGAGTGCACCACTTTGGTCCTGCCTCCCCCTTTCAGCAGTGTGCAGTTCACCAGCAAGCGTCCCAAAGTAACTGTCCAGGGGGGAGCAGGCAGGGTTCGGCCACAACCCTTCTCCATGCTGACTGCTGCCCAGAGTAGCGCAGTGGAGTGCTGTGGCCCAGCCATCAAAATCAATAGAACAGAAAGGGAGGCACCAGGGCATGGGACACTTACCAAAGGTAAGTTCCTCACTCTTCATATGTGGCAGGCAGCAGCTACTCCCAGAGGTAAGGCAGGGACAGGGATGGATACAGGGCCTCAGGGAGTGAGGAGGCACAGTGGAGCAGTTCCCCAGAGCCGGTGGAGCAGGCAGCAGCTCCTCCGAGGCGTGGCAGGGACAGGGATGGGGATCTGGGGCCAGGGCAGACTTCGCTGGCTCTGGGGAACTGCTCTGCTCCCCCGCAACACCCTGGGGAACAAGGAGGCACATAGCATAAGGGCTGAGGAGTGGAGCAGATCCCCAGAGCTGGTGGAGCCCACCCCGGGCCCCAGCCCCAGCTCCAGCCCCAGCCCCAGCACTGCCTCAGCTCAGGAAGGACCTTCAGTAAGTGACCCATGCCATAGCTCAGGTCGTATTCCAGTGTGTGCATGGCCTTAAAAGGTTTGTACACAGCAAGACTTTTACTTGTGTGTGGCCGCGCACACATGCAGCTTAGAGGGAACACTTGGCAGGCCTAGCATATCAGGGCTGCTCAGTGCCACAAAGCAGTGTAGGGGGATAGCTGCAGCTAGACCCATGTCTTGGTGAGTGAAGCAGGTAGGGGGAGCTCTGATTTTTCATGACAAAAAATCCAAAATCAAACATCAAAATTTATAGGTATTTAGAATCTATTTTAAATAAAATATATTAATATATTAATTAATATATATTAAAGATAATATATTAATGATATATTTATTTTCAAATAAAATAAATACAAGCACTGGTAGATTTCTAAATTACTTAAAAATTGTAAATATATCAACAAAATAGTGTGTTCAACTGATTTTATACACACACACGAGTGGTGTTTCATGTCAATCAGAGAAAAATGCAGGTTTTGGGGGTTTTAAACAGAGAATGTGCACTTTTTAAAACAGAGAAAACCAGGATCCCTGGTGATGATGCACCATACTAACTGTACCCCACTTTTCAAAATCCTAGATCTTCCCATAACTAGGTGTATTTGTGCCTGGAGTCCTTGACAAAGTGATCTTATGCTCACATTCTAGTTCATATTATTTCTGCTCTAAAAAAAGAGGTGAAGACTATGGGGAGCTATTGATTCTGGAATGGTGAAGAATAATGTTGCTATTGCAATGTATCTGGAAACATTTGAGAATCATTTATGAATTGAATCATAATCAGAACATACAGGGTCATATTCCCTGGATCATCTAAGATGGCACAGCAAATTTGAAAAGCAGAATAATAAAGGAGATAAGACATATTTACAGGCTCCAGCTTCACAAACTGCTCCACACTGTGCTGGTTGCTAATAGCCAGGGATTGCCAGTGTAAGAGGATTCCATAACCTGGCACTTTATGACAAGATGCTGGTAATTGGGGTGGTAAAGATCTGCTACAGTAGTCCCAACACATCAGGAAATTTTCACTGACTGTATCTGAAATTTTCACTGCTTTAGGGGCAGCATATGTATTGGAGATGAGCACAAAATAGCCATTATGAACCAGAGGATATGGTTTAATTCTGTTTATGTGAATAAAAAGAATGTGAAAGCTAGGAGAAACCTGGGGAGTAATAAAAACCATAAAGAGAGCCAGTACTAAAGTATTTAGGAAAAAAAAGTAGGCTACTTACAGCATCTACCTTATTCTGCCTCCACAATCTGGGAACATCACATACCTGCATGAACATCCCTTTCAAGTTGGCAATGACAACAGCTGCCAACACAGACTGTGAAGATATATAGTGAAAACAGCATTATTCATAAGAGAGAAATGCACTTTCTTTCTTAAGGGTGCTTAAATACATCTTCTCATTATGAGGTATATCCTCATTGTATACTATGGAACAGAGCCTCAGTTGGAGATGCTAGTCCAGTTCACTAAGCTGAGTGTCTGGACTTAAAAGGTATAATCTCTGAACCAAGAGTTCTAGATTTTTGCATTTTTTAGGCCAACTGAGAAATTGCAAAAAAAATTATCCTTTTTTTGGACTTAAATGGTATGTCAGCAAGTGAACTTCATCGGTGAAATACAGTACCTTTTGCAAGGGCTCTAGCAATTTCCCCAGAGCAACAATGGCAATCATAACAATCCCAGCTGAGATTAGGCCAGCAACCTGCAAAGAAGACAGTATTTATCTGGAGTAAATGTTTTTAGATTTTCTATGTTTCCAGGTTCGTTAAGAATAATATATAGATAGCTTTATGTCACATTTTTATAAACAAGAAAACTGCTAACGTATTATTTTCTTCAAATGTACATGAACAAATGCTGAAACAATTAAACTAGAGAAGTCAAATAAGCCTCAGCAGCCCATGTAAATCACTACATATATATTAATAGTCTCAGGAAGGCTGATCTGTATATGAAGAAGAGAAAATCTACTACTCCATGTTCTACATAGCAGTGTAAGGACACTAAGAAGTCCTAGTCTCCCTCTAGTGGCTGATGCACACTGTTCATACACTTGCTGAGATGCTGATCTTTTTCTTCTCCGTTAATAGCGTCTCATGATTTTACTGCAAAGAGGTCTGGGTTCAAATCTCAGCATCAATACAACTACAAGTAAGATGATTAACACCAGCATACTGTTATTACAGGAGCATACTGTTGTTAGATTGTGCCATATGCAACATTAAACAGGACTATCTTGAAAAGTAGTCGCTAGAAAAGCTCATTACCTGAGTTTTTCCACCAGTGCTTTCCTGGACAGCAGTACGTGAAAGTGCAGTTGTAGCAACAAAACAGGAAAAAGCTCCTGAAAATACATTGCTGACCCCAAAGGCAATAAACTCCTAGAGGAAGATTAAATGATAATGATGTCACTGTAAATTTCTTAAGATAAATTTGCAATCTAAAATGACAATAATTTTCCTGTAGGAGTCTGAAAAGTTAAATGTACAGTAGTCTCTCACAAAACACTGTATTAGTAACACCAGTTCTGGAACCTGTTTACACACTGTTTTTTGCACTGATTTAGTTCAAAACCAATATTAGTTAAATTGGTACATCTCCCTCATGAGAAATTTACCTATAAAAGGTAATTTTCTATTTACCAATAAAGGTAAACAGCTGATTTCCAAAAATTTCATCTTAATATGTTATATTACTATAAGAATGCTTATATTAGTATAACTGTATCCATAGATGAGAGTTGCATCTTAATTATGTTGATTTCTAAATTATCATTAAACCTATTAAAAAAAACAGTGTGTAGACTAGCCCTTACTTGATGCACAACATTTTATCACCAATACAGCTGGTTGGACATCTTCCAAAAAAACAAAGCTTTATCAAGATTTGCTGATTTATTGAATCCAAAATGCTTATTCAAAACATCTCTGTGCTGATAAAGTTACACTGAATCCAAGGCAAGGTTCTGAAGGAACCTTGCCTGGATCCCCCGCATGGCTGCCCTGAAGCCAGGAACACTAGAGTATGTGAGGTCCCTGGCCTCCAGGGACTGGGGGATTTAGATCAAGTTTAACTTATGTTGATTGAAGCAGTCTTCCTAGGACTCCTCTACCTGTTCAGCACAATGCCCTACACCTCAAAATCATGCATCTCAAAGCACGTTCATACACAGAGAAATGAAAAGCAGGTGTAACTGTGGATCAATACTTACATAAAGTCAGTCAAACCATCTCTACACACTATCAGATACTTCCCCAGAATAAAGATTACCAGTAGTTGACCTTTCAGGGAAGCTTTAAGTGCCTTTAGTTTACTGGAGCAACACAAAGGACTGGGGCTTGGGACCAATACTGTGGTTTGTTCATACCTGTCTTATCTTTATGTACTAAATTTGTAATATGCTGTAACTGAAGCCCACATGTTATCCGCTTCTTGCAAGCTGGGATCCTATGACCCCAGCTGACTTCCTGCCCTTTGGGCAGGGGGCTGGACTCAATGATCTTCCGAGGTTCCTTCCAGCCCTAATGTCTATGAAATCTATGAAATAGTTTAAAATCACACACTAGAGTTCACTCAGATGTGACCATTTATACAATCTACATTTTTCCATGTGGCCATGTAAGCAAACATCGACTTAACTTTAATTTCCTTAGATCTTAAACTATTTTGGTTTCACATACCTGGTTTCCATCAATAGCATAATCATACTTGGTTGCATATACTTTCCCCACAGACACAGCAATAGCATAAGCGACCACAGCAATGGAAAATGCAGCTGCTGCCATTTGTGAAAACATGCTGACAACTGGAGGTACAGGAGGCAAAAACCTAACATTCATGAAAATACATTTATATCATCAGCTTTGATCAAAAACTGCATTCACTAGAAATGCTAAGAACCTTCAAAAGCAGACATGTACATATCACTTATAATGTGAAAGGTAATATTCCAAATTAATACAAAAGTAGAAAGACCTACTGACATAAAATAGGATTATCTTGCTTCATATGGCCCTAATCTTGACCATATTAGTTAGAAACAAAATTCCCATTGGTTTGAGCAAAATGAAATTTGACTTTGCAAAATCAAAACGGAAGAAATATATTTTTGAAGGTTGAATGAAGGACATTGTGTGTTTAATTATTCTGTTACAACACTACATCAGGTTCTATACTTAGCACTTTTCATCAGAAGATCTCAACAACATTTATATCCAGCCTCATGTTCCCACAAGAATTAATTAGTTGTGGCTTGTGCATCAGCTAGGAAGTGCAGGTTCTTGCTGTTAAGCGATTAGAATCTTTTAGGCCATAATCACTCAGTAAATTCCTTGAAAACTTTATTCTTGCAAAGATACAAATTGTATTTTAGAATTAAAACCTGATGTATAGATACAGACTATGATCAGACTACTCACATGAGAATGGGTTTTCAGGATTGTACATGAATTTGAGTATTTTTATTTAAAACAATTGAAGTTTATAGTATTTTCCATTACAAAAATTCACTTTGCCAACAGTAACTTATCATTTTGCAGATAACTCCCAATGAGTCAGATCAAAATACAATTAATAATAATATTTATCTGACTCATTGGGGGTTATCTGCAGAATCAGCTACTGTTGCCAAAGTGAATTTTTGCAATGGAAAACACTAAAATATTATTATTAGTTGGATTTTATAGTATTTTCTATTACAAAAATTCACTTTGGCAACAATAGCTGATTCTGCAGATAACCTCCAATGAGTCAGATAAATATTGTTATTATCCCTCTTTTACAGATGCAGAAAAAGTAACCCTGGGAAATGTAGGGAAATACTAACAAAATGAGAAGTAAAACTCCTGGGCAGACTGCAGTTGTCTTCGCTCTTTTTTTCTCTTACTATAGACATTAATAGGCATTTAAAATATTAGCTGCACTCAGAACAAAGGCACTCACCCTCTAGGTATGTTTTTCACAATGCCTGCATTGTATTTTTTTTCCAGGTCAGCACCATAAGAAATACCAGTGGCTACTATCGTCTGTAATCAAATAAAACAAGTTTTAGTACTGAAAAACTGCTCATGTCTTCCTGCAGTGAGCTTCATCTACTATGTTGTCATTTGCTTACCACAATGACTTCTATAGGAATGGGAATCGGAATCTTGTGTTTGAATCGATCATTTATTTCTTTAACTACCATGCAGACAACAATGGTCAGGAGGCCAGCAACAAGATCTGCAATGTTGGTGGTACCAATTCTTTCAAATATTTCTATGAGGGTCTGAAAAAAGTCAAAGACAATATAAGATACTTTAAATTGCACTTATCAAATGAGATAAAATAGTCCAGGCAAAGAAGCTGCCATGAAAACCTTAAAGGTGGTCAGAGGCTACCTATTCCATTTGCTTATGTATACAGGTCTAAGAAATTTGACTACGAACAGAAGTTTCTTTAATGCAGTATCAAGCTTTCACTGAATCAGTCGATGGATTTCATGGGGAACTTATCTAAAAAAGCAGAACCATGAGAACTTTCTGTGATGATCTCTTAGGATTTCTAACTTCTATATAATTAATATTAAGTAACAAGGGGTAGATCCTGCCTCTATTCAGAAAATTTGAGAAGAGAAAGGATAGATGATGGAGCTTCATACTCCTTGCCCAGACACAAAAAATACCCATCCATGGTGCTCAAGCAAAAGCTACCAGATGCATATTTAAAACACTGGCTAGGTACAGACATTTAAAAAAACCCCAAGCCAGAACAGATCTAAGTTACAGTTTTCTGCAAGCAGTGTAGTTTAGATAGGTAGACACACATTCACCCTTTGGGGAAGGGGGCAAATCTTAGACTGGGTTACATCATTTTTAAACTAGTCTGTGTATGATGAACTTCTGTTCTGTTATGTATATACACCAGTTTTTGATCTCTTACACCAGTGAAAAAGAGGAATGCCTGTACCTGGCCATTGGCTAAGTCACCACTGGAAACACTGGATCTGGAATTCTATTTCTTTTTGATTGTGTAAGTCAGTGGTACTCAATCTCTTGACCGTCTGGTCAGATGAATGGCGTGGGGCCCATCTGCGGGCCAGATCAAGTCCTGGGGACCCAGTACTGATAAATCCTGGTCCCCCACACCAGGATTGGGCCCTACCACTGCCCATTCCAGGCCCTGCATGCTGGGATTGGATACTGGATCCAGTATGCAGGGCCTGGGGCTCCCTGTGGACCCAGAGATTTGGCAGCAGGGGACTTGTGCTTCCCTCTCTGCCCCAAATTTCTGGCCCAGGGGGGAGCTCCACAGACCAGATGACATGGTGCCATGGGCCAGAGATTGAGCACCCCTAGTCAAAGTGGCAGTTTTTTTGTCATCTACACGGCATTTTTGGCACCTACATGCAGATAGCTAGTCCATTCCTGGATGCATAACTCTGTGTGCATAGACAACTGCATACACATGTATGTGGACATGTGCCTCGGCAACAAAATGGTGGAGAAGGAGGGCCCCCTATGTTTTAACCTCAGTAGCTCAGTGGCTAGGCGGCTTGCTGGGAAAGGTACAAACCCAGGCTTTAAGCCACTCTTGACCAGAGGGCATTTGAACCTGCCTCTCCCTGACTTTAACAAGTGCTCTAATCATCACACCCCAAGTCAGGCATTACTCCAAACCTTCTCTGGCATTCCTTATGGAGCTGGGCTTCTACCTCTTGAGTTTAATATAGTCTTTGGGTAAAATGAATGAACAGAAGATGGGAAAATTTCTGCTTCACTTGGAAGTAAGGCCCTATGCTAGAAGTTAGAGACCCTACTTTTCCAACCACCAGTCACCACCATACTAAGCCACATATACTCTGCCATGCTCTCTTCCTCCTGGCCCCACATTTCCCTCTCTCCTGGCTGCCCAGGGGACCAGCTTCAAAAGTAGTACTAGAGAGGGTCCTAGAAAATACGTGAGTGGCTGGGTGGTTAGAGCACTATGCTGGGAAGTCAGAGTGTTGCAGTGAGGAAGGACTAACACCTGTGTCTCTAACCTTATGGTGAGTACCCCAGCCCCCTCACCCTCCCTTCCTCTCCCCCAGGTATTAGGAATAAAACATGGGAAGGCTGCCCTTCTTCTGTGTCTAATACATGACGGTTGTAGGTTTGTGACAGATCATGTTTTTCAGGCCTTAGATGCTGTTATGTATCCACAGGGAGTGATGTATGTAGCCTGGTACATACACTTCCAGTGCAGAGCCTTCTGTGTGTGTACTAGTACACAAGCCCAATTATATAGCCACATTGGAAAGAAACTGAATAGCTACCTCTGTGTAAGTGAATCAAATGCCATGTAGATATCCAAAACCTATCACTTAACTAACAAGAAATAGAATTCCTCCACACATATGCTCAAGGGACGGTCTGTGAAGTAAGGACTTGTTCAGCTTCCCTACTGCCTGGCAAACAAGACTTATGAAGAAAAGGTGAAAAAACAAGTTATTTAGTCTGGAAGAGAGAAGACAGAGTGGGGATTTGATAACAGTTTTAAAATACCTGAAGGGTAATTATAGAAAGGACAGAGATAGCTGTAGGGGACAAGAGGCAATGGATTCAAGCTGCAGCAGAAGCTGGAAATTAGGAGGAACTTTCTGACTATGAGGGTGGTCAAGCCTTAGTGGAACAGGCTACCCAGACTAACTGTGGAGTCTCCATCCCTGGAAAGTCTCAAGAACAGGGTAGGACAGACCCTGTTAGGATGGTGTACTCAGACCTTGCTTAAGATGGTGTAGTCAGGGATGATCCTGCCTTCAGCAGGGTGCTGGACTAGATGACTTAATGGGCATGTCCACACAAGAGCGCACATGCCTCCTGCCATTCCAGAAGCATGTGCTGGAATGAAAAATATGTTCCCAGGGAGAAAATTAGACCTCTGGATATCCAGGGGTCTTAAAGATAAAATAAAATAGACATTTAAAAAAGTGGCGCAACCAGAGGCTGGGTGCTCCACAGAGACACTCTGGCTGCCAGAGCATCTCTATGGTTGCCCCTCGCCCTGGTGCTGAAACATGCGGCTGGTGAGGGCTCTGGTGCCAGTGAGTAAGGGGTCGGGGGACTGGAGGAGGGGGGAGGGGACCATGGGGGGGGAACTCTGATGGCCTGGTCCCCTTCCCCCGAGGCCCTGGACCCCTGTTGGGGTGGGCCCCTCTCCCTGCCAGCCCACTCACCTGCCCCCCCCGAGCCCTGCCGGGGCTGGCCCCATCCCCTCAAGCCTCACCCCATCCCTGACCCCCCCACCCCATACTTTAAAAAACAAAACAAAACAAAACAAACCCCAGCATTTACTGGCAGTTGAAGCTGCTGTCTGGCTGCCTGGGGCCCTGCCCATACAGTGCAGGGCAGGCCGACAGCCCCACCAGCCCCAGCCCTGGCCCTGCTGCCCCTGTGCGGTCCTGTGCTGCCCGGAGGGCTCTGCCAGGAGGCCCCAGAGCCCTCCCACCTTGCTTCTCAGGTAAGCAGAAGCTTTTTATTCCCATTTTTTTTCTGATTTTTTTTTCTGTTTTTTTTTAAATGATGGTGTCTGAGGGTGCAAGTTGGGGGGGTTAGGATGGGTGGGGAACCCATTGGGGGGCTGCAGAAACTGGTGGGAGATGGGGCCAGGTGGGGTAGCAATTGGGGGAGCTCGGGTGGGGCATGTGGGCCTTGCAAGGGGGTGGTAGCCCCTGTTGGGGGTCCCTACCCCTTGTGTGGGAGTTGAATCCCCTGTTGGTGGGCCATACCCCCTGTAAGAGTCCTGAACCCCCCGTTGGGGGAACATCGCCCTGTGGGAGGGCAGCAAAACATGTATTCATGAATTCATGAAACGTATTTAGAGTTCAGTTTATTATTATGATAAGAGACTTGCTTTAACACTGTAAGATATATCAATAAAACATTGTCCAACTGGTCACTGTCTCTTTCTTGCTCTCTGTCTTTATAGTGGCCTTATGTTTTACTTGTGGAGGAACTTGGATTTGGGGATATTTTACAGAGTGACTTTGGGTTTTGTTTTGTTTTTTTTAAATCAGGGATTTTTCAGTTTTCCAATAAGGCACACCAGAATTCCTGCTAGGGAGGCCAGTGGCAGGACCCTGCCTGCTCAGAGCAGGCATCTTGGACCCCTCTGGCTGTGATTGAGCTCCTGGCCAAATGAAGCCAGGAGGACATGCTTTGACAGTTCAAAGCCTGCCACAACACCTGGAACATCTTCCAGGTGATAGCTGCTCAGATGGCCAGGTAGGGGCACACATGGCAGTAGTGCCACACAAAGGCCAAACCTGCAACCGCAGTCCACTGGTAGCTGTCCCAGAGGGGCAGATGCCTCTACTGGATCTGCAGTCCCCATCCGAGTCTGGAAGGTGCACAGCAAGTCACAGCCAGGCAGTAGCCCCCACTACCAGACACCTGCAGTGGGTAAAGGGTGCAGGAAACTCTCAGGGCTGCTTTAGCAGTCCAGCTGGCACAAGGGGTAGTTTCCTGAGGTACCAGTTGGCTGGGCCCCAGAAGCTCCTGAGAGCTAGTAGCCCTGAACTACCTGCTAGGGCAGCTTTTTATACTGCTGGGGGGGACAGTACAGGTGCTGGCCCTGGGTTCTAGCTCCCCCTGAGTGAAGATCTGGGAGGAGCCTGGCAGGGTTACTTTGCCCCAAGTGGCACAATTTGCTGCACAACAAAGTGCATGTCTGAGCATGTGTGTTGAAGCAAAAAGCCCCGGATCAAATTTGCACCCCTTCTATTTAAGCTGCTGCAAGCACACGTGCTTGCATGTGTGGATGCGCCCAATGAGGTCTCTTTCAGCCTTATGTCTAATTCTGCAATCCTGTTTGCAGTCAGGTGTATCATACTACCCTATTTTATGGCTCCACCTCACCTCATGGGGCTCAAACTTTCCCACTGGAACTCAGTCCTGACTAGGAAGATTCTTGCAATAGGTATGCAATATCACTACATATCACTGCTGCATTGAACAGAGCAAGAATTGCCCTTATTGTTTTAGTTCACACTGTAGCGCCTACAGATACATAAGCGGCTGCTTGCAGACGTTACCCCCAAAACAAACAAACAAACAAACAAACACACCCAACATGTTTTACTGGAAGAAGCAGCATGTTACTTTGACCTGGCTCTGCAGCATCTGTATAGATCAGGTGTTTTAGTGGGGCTTTTTGGTGCTTTTATCTCATAGCTGAGTTAATCAGTTGGGTAAGCTAGGTCCAACTAATGCAAAGCCTTTTCTAGGCATGTTCTGGACTTGGCACAGGAATGTGTCAAGTTTAAAGTAAAACATCATTTGTTTGTTTTTTAATGTCTGCAATCTGCTGTTGTGTTTAAATTTTTATTGTTTAAATTTTAAAATATATTTGCAAAATCATAACGATAATATTACATAAATAAGTATATAAGGGTTGGTCCAGAGAAAGGTAACAAGTAATACTCAATAATTTTCCTGTTTCCCAATGTACTTTACAGGGGTGACTACACATTCAACCCAAGGTATGAATTGCAAATGATAAGGTACCTAAAGTTTAGGTGTTAGAACTCCTAAGTACCCTGGGGAATCTATGCACAGAAGTTTTAAAAAAAAAAAAAATGTCAGGTCAACACAAAATCAGTGGCAAAAGAACCCAAAGTTTCTTGCCCTACACAGTTGTGTACATCTCCTCACCTCACTTGCTACACTACTCACTGATTTTTAATGTAGGAAGTCAGTTCTCCTGTCTTTAACATGCAGTATTTGGGAGTAATAACTAATCCCTTAAAATGCTTTCTAGTAGATGTACAACCCTTTGACAACCATAAAAGAAAGAGATGGGAAAAAATCAGTAGGTGATTTAGCCCACCTTCATGCTAGGATTACTCTCTGTGCTTTGTCCAATCAAAACACAGATGCCCCACATGAGGGAGTTTTTATTAGTTACTAGCCTTATATACAGACCTATTTACAGTTTAAAATATCTTACTGTCAGGAAAGATTCATTCAATCCCAGAAGAGTGCACACCAACTGCAGAGATTTCCTCAGCCTGACAAAAGAGGTTTAAACCTGAAAGATTGCTAAAAAAAATTTTTCTAACTATTAAAGTTGGTCTAAGGAAAAAAAGATATCAGATTCATCCAAAGAACCTTGCCTTACCGTCAGAAATATTTTCCAAATATTCTGCCTACTTTTCTCCTCTTCTTCCTGTTACTCCAAGTTATAGTCATCTTGTTACTTTTGGTTTATGTGCCAATTTATTCTAGATTGAACAGAATAGCTTTTCCAATCTTGCCTCTATTACGCAATCTATCTTGCCTTTCTTTAAGCCTGCGTCTAGAAAGTAGAACTACAAGCAATTTCTCTATGCTGAAGTATGACCTCTTTTGGAAACCAATTCATTTTAGAAACCTAATGTGTTGTAGTATAAGGAAGAATTGGAAGTCCTTGGACAGTCATGGAACTATGACATGTTTGGAATAACAGACACTTGATGGGAACTCGCATGACCTGAGCACTGTCATGGATACACTGTTCAGAAAGGAGAGGCAGAGGACAAGAGAAGGAGATGCGCTTTATATAAAAGAGCTGTACGATTGCTCAGAGCTCCAGTATGAAGCTGGAAATAGGCCTTTTGAAAGCCTCTTGGTTAGGGTCAGAGGAGAGAACAACACAAGTGATATTGTGGTGGGGATCAGCTATAGACCACCAGACCAGGAAGAAGTGGTAGATGAGGCTTTCTTCAAACAGCTAGCAAAAGGTTCCCTAATCACAGGCCCTAGTTCTCAGAGGGGACTTCAATCACCCTGACATCTGCTGGGAGGGCAATACAACAGTGCACAGGCAATCAAGGAAGTTTTTGGAGAGTGTTGGGGACAACTTCCTAGTGCGAGTGATGGAGTGGCCAACCAGGCTCATGAACAGGGAAGAATTGGTAGGGAATGTAGTAGTGGATGGCAACATGGGCCACAGTGACCACAAGAGGATTGACTTCAAGATCCTGAGGAAAGGAAGGAAGGAGAACAGCAGAGGAAGGACTAGATTTCAGAAATGCAGACTTTGACTCACTCGGGGAACTGATGGGCAGGATCTCCTGGGAGGTCACTCTGAGGGGAGAGGAGTCCAGGAGAGCTGGCTGTACTTGAAAGAAACCTTACTGAGGGTTCAGGAACACATCATCCTGATGCACAGGAATCACAAAAATAAAGCTTACAAAAAGTAGAAACTTGGACAAACAACTAGGGAGGAATATAAAAGTTTTGCTTGGTCATCAGGGATGAAACCAGGAAGGTCAAAGCACAATTGGAGTTGAAGCTAGCAAGGGACATGAATGGTAACAAGAAAGGTTTCTACAAGTATGTCAGCAACAAGAGGAAGTTCAGGGAAAGTGTAGGTCCCTTCCTGATGGGGAAGACAACCCAGTGACAGATGTGGAAAAGGCTGAAGTACTCTATGCCTTTTGTAGGTCAGCTCCCAGAATATTGGACCTGGCAGCACAGTTTGGGGAGGAGATGAGCAGCTGAAAATGGTGAAAGAACACGTTAGGGACTATTTAGAAAAGCTGGATGCATGCAATCCATGGGGCTGGATACAATGCACCCATGGGTGCTGAGGGAGTTGGTAGATGTGATTGCAGAGCCACTGGCTGTTATCTCTGAAAACTTGTGGCAGCCAGGAGAGGTCCCAGATGACTGGAAAAAGACAAAGTATAATTCCCATCCTTAAGAAAGGGAAGAAAGAGAATTGGGGGAACTACAGACTGATCACCCTTACTTCAGTCCCTACTAAAATCATGGAACAGATCCTCAAGGAATCCCTCTCTAAGTACTTGGAGAAGAAAATGCTTAGAAACAGTCAGCATGGATTCACCAGGGGCAAGTCATGCTTGACCAACCTCACTGCCTTCTATGATGAAATAACTGGCTCTGTGGATGTGGGGGACACCAGTGGATGTAATATACCTTGACTTTAGCAAGGCTTTTGATGTGGTCTCCTTCAACAGTCTTGGAAGCAAGCTAAAGAAGTACAGGTTGGATGAATGGACTATAAAGTAGAAAACTGGTTGGATCATCAGGCTCAAAGGGTAGTTATAATTGGCTTGATGTCTAGATGACAGCCAGTATCAAGTTGAGTGCCCCATGGTTCAGTCCTGAAACCAGTTTTGTTCAATATCTTCATCAACAATCTGGATGATGGGGTAGAGTGGACCTTAAGCAGGTTTGCAGATGACACCAAACTGTAGGGAGGAAGGGGGAGCAGTAGATACTGGAGAGTAGGACTAGGATTCAGAGACCAAGACAAATTGGAGGACTGGGCCAAAAGAAATCTCATGAAGTTCAATAAGAATAAGTGCAAAGTGCATGCACTTAGGATGGAACAATCCCATGCACTTCTACTGGCTGGAAACCAACTGGCTAAGCAGCAGTTCTGTAGAAAAGGACCTGGGGGTTACAGTGGACAATAAGCTGAATATGAGCCAGTGTGCCATTGTTGCCAAGAAGGCTGATGGCATACTGGGCTGCATTAGTAGGAGCATGGTCAGCAGATCGAAAGAAATGATTCTTCCCCTCTACTTGGCACTAGTGAGGCCACATCTGGAGTTTTGTGTCCAGTTTTCCACCCTCCACTATAGAAAGGATGTGGGCAAACTGGAGAAAGTTCAGATGGCTATGAAAATGGTTAGGGGCTGGGAAACAAGACTTATGAGAAGGTGAGGGAACTGAACTTATTTAGGCTGGAGAAGGGAAGACTGAGAGGGGATTTAATAGCAAATTTTAACTAGGTGAATGGATGGAGGTAGACTGTTTTCAGTGATGGCAGATGCCAGAACAAGGAGCAATGGTTTCAAGCTGCAGCAAGGAAAGTTTAGGTTAGATATTATGAAAAACTCTCACTAGGAGGGTAATAAAACACTGGAACAGATTACCCATGGAGGTTGAGGAATCTCCATCCTTGGAGGTTTTTAAAACCTTTTTAAGACAAAGCTTTGGCTGTGATGATCTAGTTGGGGATCGTTCTGCTCTGAGCAGGGGTTAGATGAGATGATCTCCTGAGGTCCGTTCCAACACTAATTTTCTATGATTTTATAAAATCAGTATAACTAATTTGAACTCAGTCTGCCTCCCACTGAAGTCAGTAACAAAGGTCTTGTTAATTTCAGGGAAGCAGGCTAAAGTTTTTTAGAGGACTCTCTAAAGAATCAGAGTTTTCATGAGAATCCCAAGAAATTGTTATGAATCAAGAGAATTCCAAGATATACCCTACTGATCTGCTGGGAAGATTTAGTTCCCAATTGCTCTTGAATTTCCATTTAGCTATACTTTTAAGTGCATTAATAAACCATTAGGTTAACTTTTTTATATTGTTTTCAAAATAAAACAACAAGAATTGAATGCAGTATATCACCCGTCTTTTAGAAATTCACTTGATCACACAGGACCGCACCATTACTAGCACATAGTCAAAGAGACTTCATTGTCATCAACAAGGATAGAACTCAAGACCTTTCCCTCCAAAAATACAAGCCCCTAGCACTAGAAGAGAACTGTATTTATCTGTCTCTACAGATCATCCTATACTTTATTGTCTTCAATTGTATTAATCTGGCTGCACTACCATATTCAAATAGTCTCTTCTCACTGCACTGTACTCTCTCTCAAGACACTGAAAATGAATAAACCTGGTTCTAAGATCAGCCCTGTAACATGTTATAAAAAGGGGGAAGGTGGAGAAGCGTTCTTCAGATTAAGAGCTGTAGATAACAGATCCACCTGCCATTTGGAAGTCACAGGGACCAGCTAGCCATGCAGTTATCAGATCCAGCTGGGAAGCAGCAAGATAGTTCCTCTAAAGCAGAGGTTGTCAATCGGGGGGGTACATGTAACCCAGGGGTAATTTGGGAAGAGGCTAGGGGGTATGCATGGGCGAGTAAGGATGGAGTGCCACCACTCACCACCCTGCACTGCTGCCTCCCAGCAGGGCCATGGGGGGTGAGGGCAGCAGTTTCCTTCTGCAGGCTGCAAAGACGCTGCCTGACTGGACAGACGTGGGATGGGGAGAGCTTGCATGCACCCACCGCTGCCAACGCCATCCACCACCCTTTGGCATGCAAGTTCTCCAGCTCTGTGTCCTGCCACCACTGCCACCCCCCCTGCTCTAAAGGGCTGCTGCTGATGAAGCAAGTGTCACCACACTCATATGCTGGAAGCATGTGGACCAGAAAGTCAGCTACAGACAGAATGGTCAATGTCAATAGGACCTTGGGTGCCCGAAGGAGGGCCCTAACGGCATTCATAGATGATATGGTCATCCATCTGAGCAGCAGGAGGTGGCTGTCAGAGGCACACAAGTGCCTGCAAGTTCAACAAAGTAGGGAACAAAAAGATGGCATACTCAAGGAGCAGTAGCCCAGGGTTGACAGAGGGACTGTTTTGTTTGATGTTTTTCCGAAGTTTTGTGTTGAGAAATAAAACTGAACCCGAAGGAGACTAGGTGCACCCCTGAGCCATGCCTACATTAGGGAAATAAGCCACCTGCCTTACAGGCAGGCAAAGCAACTACCTATAGGCCCCTCCAAATAAATTACAACCAAACAACCATTGATTTTAATGAGAGCAGGCTCAAGTTCAGGATAAAAAACACTGTATTCCTCTATTATGTGAGCCACTTCTGCATGAAGTGGAAGCAAGAGATGGAAAAAAAAAAAAAGATAACTGCTATGGAGAATTTCTGCCACAAAATGAAAGCAAAATTAGCCAGGTATACTTACGTATATTATGGAAAGGATTCCATTATAGTTTTTGGTTGAAACATTTAAGACTATTTTCAGTTGTGAAACAAACACTTGAAAAGCAGCTGCAGTTGTGAATCCTCCCACTAGTGGATCCGCAAGGTACCTCACAATGAAACCAATCTGAAGGGCTCCAAGCACAAGCTGGGAAAATCATCAGGAAAAAAGCAAACAACTTACTAAGCAGTAAATCAATGTAACAATGATATTACAAAATGTTTAGGATTTGATCTCATGTAAGAGACTGTCTGCCTAGGAAGAGTTCAGATGGCAACAGATTGTGCCAGACTGAAACGTTTACTTAGTGATGATAGCTTACAGTACCTATAGTCACAACAAAGCATGTGGAGTTATCCACGGAGTAAAATAATGTTCTTTGTAATAGTATCACCACTCGCACCCTTTAAGAGTTTGAAAAATCTGAAAAACCTTCTGTTATACAAAGCTATCCAAGCCTCATTGTGTACTAGTTTTGTGACCTGATTTCATGGGGAGCAGTGCACACAAAACAGTGGCAGAATCCGCTTCTGTGCTCTTCCACAGAAAATTGGGGAAAAGAATCATTTTGGCATATTACCACTGAAACATGTTGGGGTTGCCCATCATTTGAAAAGCTTGGAGATTTCAGGGTGATGTTTCCCCTCCTGTATATTTTATTATGGGAAAAGTAACATATTCCCCTAAAATACGTTTCTCTTTGTATTCTTACCAATTATTTAATAAAGTAAAAGCAGTATAAACCTGAGTCTACAAGCCAGTTATATTACCTGCATAATTCCAACCAGAAACGTGACAGTACTGGCAATTAATACTCTCTGTGCATCTCTGGATTCAGTGTCTATCAGTGTTTTGTTAAGCCCTGTGGTATTACTGCTAACTAGGAGGAAATTTTCATCAGGTGCCATGCTCAGCACAACAGATCCCACCATCAAACTGACCACAGGAAAAGGTCCTGAGAAGATAAATAGTATATATGTTGGCCTTCCATACATCATAAAATCAAAGTATTCGTAAGATACGATAAGCAGTTCTATATTAGACAATTAAAACATTTATGTCAGGGCCAATTTGTTGTTACAGTATTTATCTAGCTGGAGTACCTAGGACCCATATGCACTGCAAATACGGTACGAAGAGAGACCCTGTCCCACAAACCTTACAGTGTAAGCATAACAAGGAAGAGAACATGTGGCTACAGCCAATCTGACAAGGAAGTGTAAGGAAACAAGGTGACAATACTGGTCAACATGCAAGACTGTAGTATCAACCCATGAGTAGCCTATACACTATCAGTACTTTATAGTCATTACAGAGGAGGGCTCTGAAGAAGCAAATGAACTAAAATTGCCTACATTCATAGAGAACTCTCTCCAGGTGAGAGAGCCTGAATGGGGAAAAAAGTACAAAAGGTGAATTTTTGAAAATGTAATAAGTAAGCAATGGAGGCTAGAACGCTGAGCCAAGTGGAAAAAGGAGTCAGTACCATGATAGCAAATTAGACATGACAGGTAGGGTGAGGAGAGGATGTGAAGACAGCTTATGTCAGAAAAGAGGACACAGAGAAGGGGAAGTCAGTGGAGGAATGCAAGAAGGGCACACCTACACGTGCACTAATGCACTGCTGCTACGTGCATTAAAGTTTAGTACCTCTAATATGAGGTACTACATAGGAGCAGATGCTAATGCACTGTAGCAATGGTACATGGTCTTTTTGTGATGCTTACTGTGCAGTAGACTAATTCTACATTAACACAGTTTTTGCCTTGACACTCTTATGCGCAGTAGAATTAATCTACTGCACATTAAGAATCTCATATAGACATGTCCAGAGAGAAGTAAAAAAGTAAAATGATTGGGTATAAAAACAATCTTTTCAGTAGCATTCTGGATGGGTATGAAGAAGTTAAGATGGAATTTGTCAAGGTTAGAGAACGGGAAGCACAGTAATTGAGATGCAAGATGAGAGCTTAGATGAAAATCTTACCTGTGTGGACAGATAGGAAAGACCATATCTTGAAGAGATTATGTGGAAAGAATTGGCAAAGTTTACACACAGCCTGGACGTAAGGGACTAGAGAGAAGTCTGAGTAGGCATCCAAATTGTAGGCTTGAGTGAGAGGCAGGATTATGGTGTTGTCCAAGATGGAGAAAAGAGATAGCGAGGAGGACTCATGAGGGAAGATTAAGAGTTCTGCTTTAGTCATGTTGAACTTGAGTTAACAGTTAAAGTGTCTGTTCATAAATTTATCCAGAGTTAATTTTTCAGTTCCTGCTATGGCCTTGATTCTGCAACTCTTCACATGCTAGGCAGCAAAACACAAGGCTCTTGGACTCCAGCACAAACACAGGCAGAGGCTACGCACAGATACACATGAAGTAAAGCATTATGTACAACCCTCTGCACTGAGCAAAAAAGTTTTAAATCTCAATAACCTGCCGGTGTGAAAGCACAAAACACAGTGAATGCAATTCAAAAGTGACTGCCTCACATAAATTATTTACGTTCACACTAAGGATATGTATTCTGAAAAAGATGCAGTTACCAACTGAGATGTGCCTTGATGTCCCCAGGAAAAAGTATGTCAGGATAGGAAAAAAGGCAGAGTAGAGACCATATCCAACAGGAACAGCAACCAGTAAAGCATATGCCAAACCTGAAATCACATATTCACAGTGTTTTATGTTACAGGCTCCACAACAGGCTACTATTTTGTCAAATAATGAGCCACATTAAAAAAGGTATCTACTTTTTCCAGACATAATTTGACATTTGTATTTTTCACCTGTAATTCACTTGCACGCATGAATTCGCAAACTTCTGCTTTACACTATTCTGGGCGCATCTTTGCATGAATAGTAATATGATGCAATAAACTCCAGCACAGTTTGCACCAGAATGTATTGCTGCCAGAAACAGCATCCTAGACTGCAGCACACTGAGCCAGGGCTGTGCAGCCCTGACTGCCAGGAAGCCCCGGGGTGCCTGCTAGCCTGAGGCTGCTCTGATCCAGCTCAATGCTCTGTGGGGAGTTTGGGCTACATAAAAGGTTTCAGAAGGGCTAGCTAAAAGGCAGCCCCTACACTGAAACATCCTCATACCCCAGCCAGCCCCAACAATGTCTTCACATGTGCTGTGGTGGAGTAAACAACTCTGGTGTAGGATAATACTTGTATCTGGCAGTAGTAACTCTATTATGGCAGAGTTACTTAGTTTACTTCAGCCTAATAGCTCCACATATGTAAACTGGTGATGCTTTACTGCGCAACTAATATTAGGCAAGTCAGCAGTAAGTGTCTCATGTAAATACGCTCTCTGCGTGCCATCTGGGTAGTTAGATTTGTAAGTATCACCAATTATACCTGCAATTTGGCACGGAGCAGAAGTGTTTTGTGAGGGCTTAGTGAGGTTCAACACGGGAACTTTGCTGTGAAAGTGGCTGATGTGCCATTGCATTTGGGAAGAAGGATTTATGCAAAGGGCCTAACCTATAGCTGGGATTTTCAAATTGGGTGCCCATTTACTCTACTGGGAGATGCCAGTGTTTAGGACTTCTGAAACTCAGGCAATTCTTTTAGGTGTGTAACCATGCATTTAGACACCTAACATTTTAAAATGTTGGTTTTACCAATTAGATCCTAAATTAATAATAAAGGCCAGGATTATCTCTCTTGCAGAGCAGAGAAGCAGTTATATAAGATTTTTACCTCTGCACAATAACATTTCCTCCACATTTGCAAGTCTGTGGGCATGTCTACACATGCATTAATGCAGTTTAGTTAATGCTCATTAAATCTAGTACCTCCATTGTGAGGTACTAAGAAAATGTGCATTAACTTGTCTTAATACACATTAACTAAAGAGCATAGTTTTTAAGTGACACTTAATGCACATTAATATAGGCTAATGTGCATTAACTAAATAACACACTTTTCCAGCTATGCTTTCATGTGCATTAAAATAGGCTAATGTGCATTAAAGTGCACGTGTAGATTCACCAATTTGTTGGACCCATCAGCTCCACTGAAAAAGTGGAAGGGGGCCAGTAAATAGAGCTTAGAAAGTTGGCCTAAATGTCATGTTTGCTTTCCAGCCCTAGAATTGTGCAGTAAAATATGCAGATAGCTAATATTGTTTCAGGCAGCATTAACTCCCATTGACAACTTCTACATTTCCCTTTTCAGAAGCATCAAAAGGTACTACCAGATTTGCAAAACAAAAAAAATGGTTTGGCCATATGATTGTAGCTGGTGGGAGGTCAGAAGGGCAATACAAATCAAGAGTCCGTACTTGCAGGCTCACATGCTGAGTTTCTAGTATTTCTCCTACACAGATATTGGATCTACACAGCACCTTTTGTCATAAAGGAAGCAACTAGGCAAATAACTTTATGTCCTTATAGGATAGGGAAGGTCTATACATGGACAATGCAGACAATGATCTGGAATAGGTGACAGGTCCACCCATGGGAATTACTATCAGATCAATAGTTCATTTTGTTTGTCTTTGAAAGCGGCCAATATCAGGTGCCTCAGTGAGGAGAATGAGACTCATAGTGATGTAGTTTTGGAGTTCTGTCTCTGGTCTTGATTAACCTAGGTTCTATTGTACCCTCTGAAAATTTTATCACCGTTTTGCTTCTCTCTGTTATTGATAAATGTATTAAACTTGTCAAAGGGGTGTATGTTGTAGCCATGTTGGTCTAAGGACATAGGCAGACAAGATTCTTTGGGTAAATCCGGTATCTTTTATTAGACCAAACTCAAATAGTTGGGAAAATTCTTCCTTACATCAGTCTAAGTGAATTATGTAAAGCATATTTTGTGAATGTTAGTTTTTAAAGCTTGACCGTGTCAATAGCTCTTTTCTGATTGTTTGAGCAATCACTTAATAATTGACTGGCAGTAATATTATAAAAATAAAGTTTAAAAGTTTGCATTCATGATTTTTTTGCGGGAAATCTCATTTACATTTTTAAAGACATGGAAATGCTTGCATGATCAACTAATTGTGGAACAGTAGTAATACTATGCCTCATCAACTGCAGGTAAGTAATGTATTTCAATTATTAAATACTTACAATCTGTCCAGAGGGGAAAATTAAACAAAAGATACTAATCAATTATATTACAGTAACAAATTCAAGGAAACTAGAATGTTAACAAATGCTGCATAACAAGAAAGAGGCAAAATTAAGCAAATCAATCATTTACTGCATGATATTAATAAATAATATTCAATGGCAATGGTCTTCATATGGATATTTTAAATCATACGTGTTTAATCTGATGTGTGCAGTATAAAGCATAAGAAATAGTTATGGGCATGTCCATACGATGTATCAAGCTTCCTATTAATAACAAAGAAACAATCTAGCCACAGCTTACCTTGTAAAGTAGCTACAAGCCCTGTACTGATACCAGAGATGATATCACTAATTAGCCATTCTTTCACTCTGTAGTTAGGTAGCCATTCCAGTATGGGGATAAAGGACTTGGTTATTTGAAATGCCTTTTTTCTTGAACAGCTGCCAAAAAATAGACAATTAAATTGTCAACCTACCCCTATGAAATCATAATTGTAAAATGCAAAAAAAATTCCTACTGTGAGATCTGAGTAGCTGTTATTTAGCCAAAAGACACTTGTTTAATATTTTATAGAAACTACGTGAATGTTGTTTACAATTTCCTTATTTTCTAGGATCAAATTCTGCTCTCAGGTTAATAGAGATACTTAGATTTGTTCCACAGCTTCTTGGCCTCTTGTGGGCTAAGATCAAGTGCTATATTCACAAGGGATGCTGATGCTAGCAAGTTACACCAGTCATGACTAGGGATCTACCTAAATTGCACCGGAAGTACAGTGACTCCTTTAATCTTGCTATTTTTGTCTCCCCATCCCCAGCTGATTGGTTGGGGGACCCTGGAGGCCCTGCTGCATGCTTCTGATGGCCACTGAGTGGCTGAGGGGCCCCAGCGGCCACACCACTTGCTCCGGATCAGCTGGGAAGCAAAACTGCAGGAGGCAAAACTGCAGCCTATTTTAAATTGCAGTTTTTGCCTCCCTGCTGATCCGGAGCAAGCGGCAAGCAGCAGGGTGGGGGGGGGGTGTCCTTGGCCAATCAGCAGCAGGAAAGGGGATGCACAGGGGAAAAGAGCAAGGTTAGAGAAGCTGCTGCAAAGAGCACTTCTGGCGTGATTTAGGTAGATCCCTGGTCATAACACATTTTGTTGTTCACTAACAGATCTTCAAAAAATACTTCTCTCACAGAACAAGCATTCTTACTCTTTATATATTTCAAAACAAAATTATCTATTTTGGTAAATATGAAAAAGTTAAGTTTTCAAACAAAATATCTGGTGATGACACGTTTGCTGGTGATCAACTTTCTCAGTGAACAGCACCACTGGTATCGCAGATACCATTTGCACAATGGTGTTACTCAACACGGCTAAACGTGTCAGCACTTGGCCCCAGCTATTTAAAAAAAATAAATAAATAAAAATCATAGACTGATGGAGAAGTGGGGCTGGCAAGGACCTCCAGATGGCACCTGGGGCAGGACCACCCCATCCAAACCGTCCCCTTCAAGACAACTGTCAATCCTGGCCCTGACCTGCCACAGGTAAAGCAGGGGAATCACAGCAGCTGTAATAAAAGGTTGCCAGGATGGCTGCTTGCAAACTTTAACAAAAAAAAGGCGCTTTACTTTAATCTTGGCATGGAGCCCAGGGCATGCCTAGAAGAGGCAGTTAGCTGGATCCGGCTCGCTCCACATCTGTATAGATCAGGCGCTTTAGTGAGGCTTCGGGGAGCTAATAGCGGATTGACTCCGCTTTAGGCAAAGGCGGTAAAAGCCCCGCTGAAGCTCCCGATCTCTATGGACGCTGCCGAGCCAGGTCAGGCGAACGCGCTGCTTCTTCTGGTAAAGCGGGGGCTTGTTTGTTTGGTTTTTTAACATCTGCAAGCAGCCCATAAACTCAAGAGATCCGAGGTTGAGGGTCAGGCCCCCGCTACAGAGCAAGGCAAACCCCACAGTGGGCACCACTCTGCCCACGGGGTAAAACTCCGCGCTGAGCCCGGGGATTGCTCTGCCCTGAGCGGAGCGGCGAGACCCCCGAGCCGGGAAGCTCCGGCTCTGGCCGCAGCAGCAGCCGGGGCTCGCCCCGCAGTCCCCCCTGGGCTGCAGCCCACACCCGGTGCCTGACCCCGCGGCACACGCCGCAGGAAGGGGGCGCAGCGAGGCGCGGGGGCCGCCGCGTGCTCCTCAGACGGCGCCGTCGGGCAGCGGCGCTTCCTCCCGCGCTCCCTCCCTACCTGCAGGCGCGCTGGGCGCGCTCGCGCAGGGTGGGCGGCAGCGGCGGCCGCCGCTCGTGCTCCTCCTGGAAGGCCGCCTCGCTGTACACGGGCCGCGCCACCACGTAGGGGCCGGGCTCGCCCGCCGGCGCCTCCGCCCTGTCGCCCGCTGCCATAGCCCTGCCTGCGGGCACAGCCCCGCCCGCCCCCGCCTTTATACGGCCCCGGCCCCTGCCCCGGCCCGCGCCGCTTTATTGACGGCAAACAGAACCGCCCGCGCCAGCCAGCCGGGGCCGCCCCCCGCAGGGACCTCCCACCCCGCCTGGCCCGGCCCGGCCCGGCCCAGCAGCGCGGGTACCCTCGGCGCTGTCCAGCACTTGCGCGGGGCCGCGGCCGGGGTAGCCCCTCCCGGGCCGCTGCGGCAGGAGACGGCGGAGAGGGCCGGCGCGGAGCCCCCGCGGGAAGCGTCGTCCCTGGTGGGGGCGGGGAGCCCGGGCCGACCGCTCTCCTTGCGTGTCACAGCGCGGCGATGCGGCTCGGGGGCAAAGCCCGCGCACTTCCCCGCGCCCCGGAGAGTCGCCTGCCCGCGCGCGGGGTGCTGCTGCAGAAGGAGGTGGGGGTCACCCGGGCAAGAGAGGGGAGAGCGGCTCTTGCAGGGATGAAGGCTTTAGCTAGGTTCACCAGGGGATGAAGGTACGAGTCCAGAGGTACGGATGGGAAAGCAGTAGCTGAAGCCTTAGCAATGTTCTTGGGGAGAGGTTAGCACAGGCAGATAGCTGCGTTGTTGATATGCTACTGCAAGAAGTAGGAGGGACAAATTGGAAGAGCTGGATGTTGGAGCACAACCAGGGCAGGACCAGGGAATTGGGTAAGGGAGCCTGGTGGGACAGTTCAGATGCTTGGACTACAGTCATGGATGGGCATAGGATAGAGAGAGGGAAAGGAGGAGGTGTGGGGAATGAAGGTAGGCCTGTTGAAAGCCCCTGGGCAGCTCCGGGGGGGTGGGGGGTGAATAGCAGGGGGTCATAGTGGGCATCTGTTACAGGTCACCAAGCCATAAGAACTTGCTAAGGTCCATGGCAGAGAATGAAGAATGAAAAGGTTTTGACCTATTGGGTTTGTCTAATAAAAGATATCAAATTCACCCAAGGAACCTTGTCTGCCTAGGTTTTGACCAGGGTTTTTCCCTTGTTCTGTTCCCACTTGCAGTATCCTGCATTTAAGGTCTAAGAAGTTCTAATTCAGAGATTGTATCTCTAATTCCCATGCTCAATAGCCACTGATGTCCCGTTCCTCCAAGAATTTGTCCAACCCCATTTTGAATCTGTGGCTAAACTCAGCATCCACAACATGGGGTAGCAATGACGTCTACACTTTAATTGCACACAGTGTAAAAAATAGCTTATTTTGCTAGTTATAAACATACTACTTTCTAGTTGTATTTTATGACCCTTGTTCTCATACTGATAGTAAATAATAAATTCTTATTTACTTCCTCTTCACCATTTAGTATTTTGTAAACTTTTATCTTGTCCCCAAACTGGAAGTCTAACCTCTTTTGTCTCCTCATCTAGAAGGTCTTCCATACCACTAATCCTCTATGTTATGCTTCTCTAGTTCATTATTCTCTTCAATATCCATTTTGTGGTGTGGGGACCAAGACTGGTCACAGTATTCAAGGTATGGACATACCATGGATTTATTAAAGGAGCATAATGGAGGAGGAGGGGGTGGAAAAGGCCTTCTTTAAACAGCTGATGGAAGCTTCAAAATTGCTGAGTGGAAGGGGCGGACAAGGGGCCAGCAGGGGAGAGTGTGGCTCTCTGCCAAACAGAGGGAGCAGTGGGGATAAGCCCCTGCCCGCTTTTCACACCAAGAACTCCAATGAGGAAGCAGGAGGCTGTGCTGCTCCCTCTACTTGCTTCTGGGTGCCTGGCAGCCAAACGGAGGGAACGGTGCAGCAGAGCTGCTTACATGCGGAACTCCAGTGTGAGAAGCAGAAGGAAGCAATTGGTGGCTGTTCCTGCTTTTCCCACCCCATTTTTAAGTGGTGTGGGAGCAGCTGTTCCGTATGCCTTCTCAAGCCTGGCATGCTCCAGTCTCAGGAAGGCTAGGGAGCCTTTCCCCTGGCTGTACTCCCCCAGCCCTGAGAAAGAGATAAACTGGGACAAAGTATAAACATTTAATATCCCAGGAGAAATTCCCAGGAGCGATTTAACCCCTATCATCCCAGGATTATTTTCTCCTAAAGCAGCCATCTTTGCTCCAGGAGAAAAAGCCTGAATGCCTGGGGAAAGCCAAGGATTCTTCTGGTAGAAACTGTGCATCTGTAGTGGTAGAAACTCTTACGTCTGTACACAGCCTAAGTTTTTCAACCTATATGCATCCTTTTAATCTAAAAACTGAAAAATAATTTGTATAACAAATTATAGCTCCTATAACCCCAATTAACACTCCCTTGTGCTAGATCCTATACAAAAGCAAAGCAAAAAGACAGCCTCTCCCAAGGGTAGTTTACCTTTAGATGTTTAGCATTTATAGGGAATATCAGAGAACTTGAAATAGTCACCTACATTTGAAGACTTGGACCAAACAATCAACATATTGGGGTTATTTCTAATCAGGTATGGACAATTAATAATTACAGTAAGTTAAAAACAGACAGGAATTTCATAGTATCATAGTATCTAGGGTCAGAAGGGGCCTAGAGCAGGCCATCTAGTCTGACCCCCCGTCAATGGCAGGAACGAGTGCCAGGGTCACAGGAC
>JAGPOW010001296.1:117397182-117407201 GCA_030014935.1 Caiman crocodilus
CTGCAACCAGATCATCCCCTGAAACCAGGACCAGATCCAGCAGCGCATCCCCCCTGGTGGGGCCATGCACCTCCTGGACCAAGTGGAGGTCCTGCAGCTGCGCCAGGAACCTCTGGGACCTCTCAGACTTGGCCGACTGCTCCTCCCAGCAGATGTCCGGGTAATTGAAATCACCCATTACATTAGTTATTTAGAAATTAGTGCACCCTGGTAGTTTACCCCTCCTTGAAACAGGGATAAATTATGGAGGACTAGCTTTAGTTCTGTGATAGGATAAAAGCAGGTACAGGAACAGTTGTTAGGAGTGGATGAAATGTAGCAAGTCCCCAGTCTGTGCCCTACCTTCAAGGAGAGTGCAGTGGTCTCCAACTAAAAGCAGGATAACTTTAACTAGAATATGCAGGTAGTACTTTTATAATAGTCATTGTTACTGTTAATTCAATGTAGTGTTTTCAAGTGATGCTTAGATTTAAAAGTGACTGGAGAAACCTTTGTAGACTGAACAAGTAGCAAAAATGGGTAGCTAGGATAAAGGGCATTGTCCTTTTACATTACATTTAGCTACAAAGACCTCAGTTCAGCAAATCATCTGAGCATGTCCTTGGGTCAGAACAACACATTAGCATCCACTCTTTTTTTAATCAAGACCAAAGAAAGGTTTGAAAGGGAGAAGCAAGCAGCAACCCACCCCAAGAAACCATGTCTCTCAACTGTTCTCAAAGCAAAATACATATATAATTTATACAAATAAAAATTCTGGAATATGACTTACTCCCTTTATTAATACAGAAATATAATTATCAGCAACAGCTTCAAATGAACTGCTTGAATTCAATTTATAGTTAGCACCATTGGAGTTTCTCTTTGCCTATTTCTAAGTTGCGACTTGTATTTAGAGTAACTATTCTTACACCTAGGAGTTTGTTACAGTCATTGCTCTAGACTTTTGGAAAACTCTAATGGTGAAAGCTGTTTTGAGACAACTTGGGTATCTTCATCAGGATTTCTTCTGTCACTTGGGGAAAACACACGAAGCAATTTCATGCAGTGACTTTCAAAAACATTTTACTTTACTACATTTGGTAAAACACTGGCACTTCCAGTTCTGCTGCTGGGACTTCAATATTGATAACTGAACAAGTTTTTGGAAACAGAAAATATCAGACTAAAAATTATTTTGTTGAAAAGCAGGAAAGTTGCTATCTTTACATTGACAAACGACATGGGAAAACAGAAGCGTAGAGTTTTTGGAACTTTTTAAAGTTGAAGGGGGGACAAAACATCAATAAGATGTGACATGCTACCAAATCTTTGTGAGCAAAGTGAAGCATCACAAACAATGCAAGAGCACTGGAGCCTAACAGATCTCACTGCAATCCAGTTTGATTAAAACCCCCCATTAATAAGACATCTCATAAGAAAAATGAGGTGGAGGAAAAAGTAGTCTAATCATTAGGGGCTGTTTAAAATCTGTAACTAAAGAAAAATCCTAGCTCTGATGCATATAGCAAACTTACTGCTTTGCTTTTCTCCAAACCCTTTTCACAGATTTACTTCTGTAAGAACTACATCAACCAGGTTTTAATTGCTAAGGTAAGTTAGGGAAAACGGATGCATGCAGCCACAAAAAAAATAAAGAGTAACGGCTAACATGCATTCTATGTCCATAAAATTGTGTATATGATTGTCCCCCTCAACTCTTGCAACTTATCTTCCACAATGGTGAACTCTTCACAGTAGGTTTGTCTCCGTTTATGCAACACCTAGCACAACAGTTCCAAATTCTGTTTGAGGCTCTTGCGTGCTTGCGAAACCAAAGTACTGAAGTCAGGCAGTATTATCTTATGTTTCTAACTTAACCTGCAGTGAAAATGTTACTGTGTACTATTAAACTACAGTTGTACTTCACAGCAAAAATGGTTTATTCCTGTAAAGTGCTTCTGGATCCTCATCGATCACTAAGAGAGCCAAAAGACAACCTTCGTTATTAATGAAGTTTGAACTATGCACCCGGTTTCAGTTCCTTAAATATTTTTGTTGAACTAAAATTGTTTGGACTAATTGCATAGAAATACTGATTCCAGCTAAGTTTCAGTTATTTATTTTGTGCTACAAAGGTTCGTTTCAACACGAGGATAGAAAAACTAAATATTAAGAGGTATATGCAAACTTTATCTATTGCCTAGAAAAAACTTTATCTATTGCCTAGACCACCGGTGCTCAAAGTTTTGGTCCTAAGGGGTGGATAAGTGGTGCTGAACCAGTCTGTGGGCCAGATTAGGTCCTATGTGCCAGGATGAGGCCCTGTGCTGTTTGGTCTCAGCACTGTTAGATTGGGCCCTGTGCCACTTCCAACTGGCTTCTACACAACCAGATCAGCCTCATGCTGCCTCAGCATGCCAGAATTAGGCTGGTACTTCCTCAACCTGCCCCTGTACACCCAGATTGACCCCCTGCCACCCTGGCTGGCTCCTACACAGCCAGCTCTGGCCTGCATCACCTTGACTGGCCCTTGTGCCTTGATTGACCCCGCACCACCTTCACCCAGCCCTGCACATTCAGTTTGGACCCCATACTGCATCTACTTGGACTTGCATACCTAAGCACAGCCCTGTGCAGTAGATATTTGGTCTGTAAGGGCTCCAGGAATTTGATAGCAGATAAGTGGCAATTAAAGCTGCCACTGTTCCTCTACTACCAAATTTCTAGATGCATGGGGAGCCCTAAGGGGATGATGCTGGGCCTGGCCTGAATACTGGAAGTTGGGCACCCCAGCCTAGACCAACAGATAGGGCAAAGGCATTTCAACAGTATTTGGATGCCTAATCACCATTGGAATTAAATAGGAATTAGATGGCCAAATACCTTTCTGGACCTGGCCTTTATTTTTTAAACCTGAAACTTGATGTACAGGGATAGACTCTTGTTGCTGCAGAGAGCACCATTACCTTCAGATAAGTTTGCAGGATTCCTGCCATTGAATTTTCTCAATTTACAAGGATTAAAAAACACAAAAGCACTTAATAGAAACTTTCTTGCAGTTTGTGTCAATAATGAGGGGAGGGAAAGAAAGGGAAAAGAAGTACAGTATATGCTGCCAGCTTCCTTGCTAGGCTGAATTATTTTTACTTGATGCCTTTCTGCTTCCTTGTATAGCATGTATTCTTTCAGAGATTTCATAGACATTAGGGCTGGAAGGGACTTTGTAAGATCATCAAGTCCAGTCCCCTGCCCAAGGGGCAGGAAGTCAGCTGGGGTCATAGGATCCCAGCAAGATAAGCATCCAAATTTCTTTTGAAGGCATTCAATGTAGGTGTGTGAACCACTTCCAGTGGCAGGCTATTCCAGACCTTGGGGGCTTGGACAGCGGAAAAATTCTTGTTTCATAGTTGTTAGGGTCAGAAGGGACCTGAGCAGATCATCAAGTTCAACCCCCTGCCACGGTAGGAAAGAGTACTGGGATCAAACGACCCCAGCAAGGTGTTCGTCTAACCTCCTCTTAAAGACCCCGAAGGTAGGAGCCAGCACCACTTCTCTTGGCCCGAGCTGCCCCAACTGTGAAGTAGTGCCTCCTGATGTCTAGCCTGAATCTACCCTCTGCCAGCTTGTGACCATTATTTCTAGTCACTCCTGGTAGTGCTTGGTGGAACAGGGACTCCCCCAATGCCTGCTTGTCCTCTCTGACTAGTTTGTAAACTGCCACTAGATCCCCCCTCAGACTTCTCTTGTGGGGGCTGAACAGGTTCAGGTCCCTTAACCTCTTTCCTCACGTCCAGCCCTGAAATGGTCTTGTTGGAGTTTATAACCATTCGACCTCCTCATTCCTTGGGGCGCTCTGGTGAACAATTGTTCCCCCAGATCCTAGTGAACACTCCTGATAAACTTATAGGTGGCCGTCAGATTGCCCCTGAGCCTGTGCTTTTCTAGGCTATTGTTTGAAATAAAAGTCAAAATATGAGAAGTAGGGATGGAGTGAGGCTGGTTCAAAGAGAGGGAGAAACAAAGAGTGTTATGAACAATACTAATGCCATCTTTTTCAGAAAAAATAATATCTTAAATTATGTAAACGTTTTGAACCTCTGGTAAACAAATGCTGATTCTGAATGCTCTAATGAAATAATTTACCAGGTAAGGGTTGTACAAACACACCCAAACATAAATGCTTTAACAATTCCTTTAATAGAACAATATTCAACTTCATAGTAGAAAATTTCAACCAGCTAATGCAAGTGTTTTTTAGAATGCAAAAAACCCATGTAAAACAGTGTACATTTGTTTGAGGTACTTTAGTCATGAAAAAACAAAAGAGAATATTTTTCAAATAAAGTTATAATTTACAAAGCAAAAATAGGTGGTACAGAGTAAAGAGACCTCAGTACTTATATAAATTAACCAGAGAATACATAACAATATTTTCAGTTGTGACTAAAAAAAGAAATTCAAAGTAATCTCAAAGAAGTAATCATAGTGCATGCAGAGTGCTTTACTGCACATGTTACTCTTAGTGGCTGATTTAAAAAGAAAAATGTAAAACTCATAAAACAAAAGAGCCCCACCCCCTCAAAACAAAAAATACCCATCTAAAAATCACGCACACAAGCTAGTTTGAGATAGATTTAGAAATCTATATTTTTATGCTTTTGCTGATTGTCAAATACTTCACACATATATAACGGCAGATAGAATGTTTAACTTTTTTAAGTTGAACTATACGAGGCTAATAGTTGCTGGCAAAAGAAGCTGAAGTTGTCAGATTTGCACAGTTTGTTGTGATTTGTAAATCCACACAATGCTATTGGTGTTATTGTCCATGATCTTTTACCATGTTGCAAGGCAAAAGGATGGAGAACCACCAGGTTGTTGCTCCAGAAGGAATTTTCCCATTTAAAATGCTTAATTTTACCTCACAAGAGCAAAGACAGACTTCCTGGCATATCTTCTAGATTTAATATTTTCACTACGGCACAGAATATATTTGGCAACCAGAGCTGTAAGTAGAACATGAATTGTGAAATGCAGTGCTTTGAATTTTAAGAAACACTAATCTTGTTTTCTATTTATACATGTGAGGAGGCTAAAGACAAGAGTTTGACTTTCCCATGGAGGCAACTGTATCCATGGTCTTCTCTGAACCACGTCTACTGGTCTTTCTTATCCTCCTCCTCATCTTCATCTAAAAGGTCCTGAAAAGAGAGACAAACACATCAGAAAGAGAATTAAAATTAACAGTCTTGGCAAGAACACAGACTGTTGTGAACATCCTGCCTTAACTGTGAAAGCATCCTTTTTCTTTCTGCTTTATTCACCACAGACCTTCTACAGCAGGCTGAGCGGGGATCCTACAGCCAACAGCCCCCTTTCACTATGCAACTGATTCAGCCTCAAAGTCCTTCTTGTTTATACTGCGTGAAGCTGTTAATATTTTTACAGTTTAGTTTTACGCTTCAAGTTCATGATGTCTGATCTGTATGGCCAAGGGCCAAACAACTGCCAGAAGCAGCAGAACCATAAAATGGTACCACAGCAGAGATAAAATGCAGTTGGTTCCTACATGCCAGAACTAAGTTTCACAGTAGCTTCCCAGACCCTGGGGCGGTGAGGTGCTCTGAATGAGAAAGCTGCTGTGCAGATTCTAAAATAAAATAAAAATACTGCACACACTCAATCACACTAACTTGCTCTCCTTTCGTTAAAGCAAAACACAAAGGAGACTTGTACGTGACCTTCACAGGAAAGAGCAGAAGAACTTGAGAGGATCCTGGGTGAGATGAAAAAAAATGTCCTTTAATTTTGGGTGACCAATTTGAAATTTCTGTTATCCTACTTGGTAAAAATATAGATGTTCAAAAAGCAGCTCTGTCTTCAGTGCTCAATGTTTCTTACCAGACAGACCCCATCAACTCAAGCTGGGCAATCAGAAAAATGAACATGTGATCTTAGAACTGGATTCTTCCCAGCAGCATTCAAACTGCAACTATGAGACTATGCATTCTCTTCCTGCAAATCACAATGCACCTTCCTGTATCAAAATAGTCTCTTTCACTGCACAGCACTGATTTATTCTCAGACTATGTCCAGGCAAGAGGTAAGGATGACGTTCTTAGGGCATGTCTACATGCCGCTGTATGACGACATTCATGTGGTACCATGCTTTAGTACTTCCAAAAGCATGGTGCAGTATGGGTGGTTACTGTGCCATGTGCATAGCACGTGGTTAAATATTGCTGCTATGTCACTGTAGCGGTATATTAAACTGGGGGAGTGTGCTGTATAGTGACATAGCTGGAGATCACGTGTAAACCCATGTGATTGCTATGTTGCCATAGCATATCATACGGTGATACAGCATGTCACTACATCACCATAGGGTGATGTGTAGATGTGCTCTTAAATGTTTTTAGAAAACAGCTGCATATGCACAATTTCCTAGGATTTTAAAAGGAAAAATTCCCGTCGTGTGACCACCATGGAGAGAACTTTTACATCTACCACAGACCTCTGCCACTTAAGCTAACAGAAATGCACATGAACAGCCACAGCTTTGTCTCCTGTCTCTGGACCAGCATTAAAGAGGACAAGCCATTTAGGCAGTGGCTTCTAGCAAGTATCTGTGATGGCAGAGGAATGGTGAAGCTTGGGAATCCAGGTTCCTCAGACATCTTATTTTAGTCTCTTTGTTCAGCCAATTCCTGTTTTCCCTGATGTGACTCTTTGCCCATTGGCCCTACTCTCCCCTATGATTCCCACTTTCTTCCCAACACAAGCTTCTAGCCTCTCTGGACTCCAGACCCATTCTCCTTGCCCAACTAATTGCTGTCCCAGTGCCCATTTCCTCTTTTTTTCCCCTGCCTACACTCAGTCCATTTTTCTAGAAGCTTCAGCTCACTCCAGTACTCTTCATCCCTCTCCACCCACATCTGGCTCTTACCCACTCTGTAAACAAGATGCCAGCTGGGAGTGCAAAGGAGAGAAGAATTGACAGTACATTTATATGCAGTGCTAGGCTCCTGGCTAAAGTAACATGGTACTGCAGTTACAACATCACTCCATTGTCCTGGACTCAAACATGCCCAGTTGCTGTGTTGATGAAGAATACCAAAAACGAGGAGCTGAAAGAGATAGCACAGATCCCCTCACTTTATGCAGATTGCGTGCACAGTATGGTTGGCATCAGGGCCTGAGGGGCTGCAGTACATCCAAGGCAAAATACTTGGAGATTTTAACTGCTAATCTAAGACCTCTTTGAGCACACATGGATTTTCTAAATGGCTATAATTTGGCCAAACTGGCACAGATATTTCACAGGAGCAGAAAAATGGTCCTTCCTTTGCTAAGAATTCTAAGCAGCAGCAGAAATGTTTTGGAGGAAACTCCCCAAAAATTTTAGCCTGAGGCAGATACCTGACAGGGAACATTTCAGCCCACACACAGTTAGTTTGTCAAACTAAAAACAGGGTCTTCCAAATGAATGCCTGACCACAGTAATAGGTAGCACTAGCAACCCTGCCTATGATTTTATGAATAACTGAACACAGAAACACAATAATTAAATTTTTAAAAATTTGGTGCTTTTGCCAGTTATGGTGTTTGTTACCATTATTCACTTCACTCGGTTTGAAAAGCAATTGTAATCTAGGTTTTTCCTTGTTTCTTGAGGATTACAGTCCAAATGCTGCAACATTGTTATATACAAAAAAGTTAAAGCACAAGCTATCTTCTCATGCACATAGTAGTGACATTTCTATTGTTTTACTCAAAGCTTCAGTCTCAGCCTCTGAACGAAAGGCAGATATAAATCTTGAGTCATCTCCAAGCAACAGCAAACTGATCTGCATTTTTCGCTTCTCAGGAAAAAAATTTCTAGTCAGACTTGTCATCAGATTCCTGCAGGATGGAATTCTGTAAGATGATTTATATGTAGTGGGACTGGAGTATCATTGCAGCTGCGGTCCAGAGAAAATGCAAGAAGTAAGGATTTTTTTTTTTATATATTACCTGAAAAATTACCTAATAAAGGATGCTTTACAACATTATAGAATACTGACCACTGTAAACATTATGCAACACCAAAATTATTTGATATAGTTCTCCTGCTCTTGGAGTAGAGACGTGTATCATTTTGCTGGTACAATTTCAGAACATTCTGCTCATTCAGTGAAGCACAACCACCTACCTGCAGCCGTTCATGTTCTTTCATAAGACGATCATATTCCCTCTTAAGGCCTTCAGACTGCTTTTTAACAGCAATCACTTCATTGGTTGCCTTGGAAAGAGCTGCAAAATATAGAAGCTAATTTATAACACTTGGTGGCATATGAGTGATGTTGTAGTCATGATGGTCAAGAAATTGTGTGAAAGGCAAGGGTTTCTTAAGGTGATTATCCTTTACTGGACCAACTATGTAGCTGGGATAAAGTCAGGTGAGCTTTTGAATGCAAGACATTCTTCCTCAGGTCTGATCACAAGAAGCCAGGAACATGTCACAGGGAGCCAGACCTAAGGAAGAAAGTCTTTCATTTGGAAGCTTGTCTAACTGTCTCAACTACATAGCTGGGCCAACAAAAGATGTCACCTTAAGAAATCCATGTCTCTCTTTATAAAAAATTAGCATTATGCAATACTCAGGAGACCTAGTCATGGACCATAACCCCTTTGTGCTAGATCAGTGGTGCTCAACCTTTTTCTCCAGTTGGCCAGATGGGCAGTGCCCAGTTCATCTGGGGCCCAGATCCAGCTGGTGGTCCTAATCCAGCACCTAGGGCACATGCAGCAGGCACCATCTGGCTGTGCAGAGGGAGGCGGGGGACAGTTTGGACCCAACCCAGCCCTGCAGGGGAAGGGGGTACAGCTTTCCCTGCAGTAAGGGGTCATGGCTCAGCCCCATGGGAGAAGAAGGGGCATGGCCTGGCTCTGATGAGGGGAGGGGAAAAGGACATAGCCCAGCCCCATGACAATGTGGGGGGAGGGGATGAAGGGAAAGTGGTATGGCTTGGCCCCGTGGAGGAGAGAGAGAGAAAAAGGACATGCCCTGGCCCCATCAGGGAGGGAAAAGAGGCATGGCCCAGACCCATGGTGAGGGGGCTGGGGGAAAGGGGCATGAATTGGCTCTGTCAGGAGGAAGGAGATGTGGCAGGAACATAAGGCTTGAGGTTTGGGAATTGAGCAGGTGAAAGGTGGCCATATTAATGACCTCGGCTCCCCTGCCACCAAATTCCCAACCCATAAGGAGCCCCATGGGCTGAACGCGATAGCTCCCTAGGCCACATGTGTTCCACAGGGACAGAGGTTCAGCATCCCTATGCTAGCTGGTCTCTGCTAATCCAAGTACTTCTAATCCAAGTACACGATGGGCAACACAGATACAGCAAGAGGAGAGGAGGGAAGGAAGAAAGATGAGAAGAGGACACAAAGTTAGGAGTGGAGGCAGAGATGGGTATGGTGAAGGTAGAGACAAAAGGATGTTAAATGAGTAAAATACCAGCAGAGGCGGTAAGGAGGTGGCACAGAAAGATGTAGATTTGAGAGCTATATTTGTACAGGTGCAATGAGGGGAAGGCTGCTGCATTTTATGAACAAATATCTATATAGTCTTTCAGATGTTCAGAAGTAAGTTTTCAATTCTACCTTTACTGAAGTTCCCCTGAAATACTAAATTCTGATCTTACATCAATGACAGTAGTGACTAAAAACATTACAGGCCTGATTCTAATCTCAGCTGCTCTAATGTGAATCTGAAGCATCTTTATTTTTTTAAAACCAACCCGAATTAAAATAAAAAGACATTTGGTTGTTAAAGGAGATTGAAATATTATCTCTGAAAAGTAAAACCCAACAGTATTATATTGGAAAGTTTTAGAAGTAATAAAATGCATGAGTTTCTTTTCACTTTTCCTTTCTGAGGTGGTTAAGAATCATAACCTGATGATCTTATAATTAATTTTGCTACCTATCTGAACTATAGAACAGTCTTATGTTTGGTGCGTTCTGCTTTATCTCTTGCATCCAAAAACAGACATTGA
>JAGPOW010001296.1:117408771-117426049 GCA_030014935.1 Caiman crocodilus
AAAAAAAACAGGTGGAAGCAATAATTCTGTATCTGCTAAAAGAACTCCAACCCCTTTGCCCATCATGTTGCACAACATGACATTCTTGAGGTCTCTTAAATGCATTAGCTTTACAGTTGAGAAGTGCTGAACATGTCTTTTACCACTGGGACCCTTTCCTTCCACTATGGAGTAAACATACTACCTTCTTTAGTTAATGTAGTAAGAGACTGAAAGGATAGGTTTATTGCACGCTGTGTGTAGCATGCTGATACCCAAGCTAGTTTTGTGTCTGGGAAGCAGTCTCACAGCGCTGCCAGGTTGCTGGATACAGGCTAATCCAGCCTACTTAGCCTTCATGGAACTCTGCACTACCATGAATAGACCCTTCCTGCTACCTCGAGCTAATTCAAGTATTCCTACAGTGCGTATGGCCCACTCAAATTAGTCATGATACAGCAGAGATTGATAATTGCTAGTTTAATACATGATCCCAGAAACCCATTTAAAAAAAAGTCTGATACAATATGTACAAATGATTTACTGTAAATCAATATTATTAATAATAAAAATAAAAAGAAGAGCAACACTATTTGTTGCTCTCCTTCCTCTGATCATGTTTGCATCCTTATATTGTGAGCTGCCTCAGTAAGGGGGCTGTTTCTTTTCAGATGTGTGGAAAATTCTCTCAGACAGATGATGTTTTCATATCCTCCACAGAGAACGGTTAGTGAAAGGAAGGGTGCTATTTTGAACAAGAGGCTTTATCATGCTGTTACCTTGATGACTACTCTGCCAAAATCCTCATCCATTCCATTACCACTTCTTTATGCCTTCCCAGATCTTCAGATTCCAGAAGTCCATATACCAAAAGAAGGATGATATCACCTGCGTTTTTAGATATTCTGTTCGATTCTCTCTTTTGATGACCTATTCCTAGATCAAAACTATCCTCCCCTAAACTGCAATGGTCTTCCTAGTTTTTCCTTTTAAAAGGAAAGGAAAACCTGGCTCCCTTGAACTCTCACTGACTTCTACAGCAACAAGAGATCACCCAATTTCTTTATATTCCTCTTTTTACTGCCCAACTCTGCTAGTCTTTCCAAGGCCTTCTCCTTGACCTTGGAAGACAGTCTTGCCAATAGCAGTTTAAGCCTTCACCACTGCTCTTCGCATTTAGGAAAAACAAGGATTTGAAAGATAACACCATTTTATTTCGCATTAGTTTGTCCTGAGAGAGTATGGTATCAGATTTCAGATACCATGTTTTAGGAAGACAGGTAAACTGGAAAGGTTCTAAAAGTACATGATGAAGATAAATTAAATCTTAAGGGAAAAATCTTCCTAATGTCATTCTTAGAAGTGGAACAATGGAACCAGCTTCCCAGGGAAGCTGTGGAATCCCCTTCACTGGAGGGGTCCAAGAAGCTGGACAGACCTTTGTTGGCATGGTTTAGGAATAGCAGGTATACCTACATGCAGAAGGTGAGACTGGAACAATGGGGACCAACCTTTAAGGCAGGTGTGCCACAAATTAGCCTTGCATCCTCCCTAAGTGGCATTCTAATCTGCTCCTCTGCCTGATTTGCTGCTCTGCTTTCTGGTTCCTGCCCTGTGCCCTCTGCCTTACCAGTTCCTATTTTATGTTTCCACATCTATCTGCTGTTGTGTTGACTGTCCCCTCCCTGATCTACCATGTGACACACAGAGGCTGACCATGCCACATTTGGCGCTCACGTGGCTGGCCGACCACTCCTGGACTAGAAGAGGCTTGTTATTAGGCCTATGTGAAGCGGCTAATATTCATTTTGGATTCGGCCAATTCGGGGGACAATGATTCGATTCAGCTAAATCTGATTTGGAGATTTGGCTCTTGCCAAATCTCCGAATCAGCCAGGCCAGGCCCATCCCCTGCCCGCTCTCCCAGCCTGCCAATGGCTGCCCCACCTGCCCCAGCTCCCAGCACTGGGGAAAAATATACCCCGACTGTGCGGTTGCTGCTGAGTGGGGAGTGATCCTTGTTGCCCCTCATTGTGTGGGGTGCTCTGCACAAGTCCCCCAATCCCTCCCCTCGTAGTCGCAGCCCCACCATGGGTGGCCTGCCCAGGCGAGCTCTGGCCCCTTAAGAAAAAAACAAACTGAACCCCCCTCCCCGCCCCCAACTCACCATTCCTGCTGCCCCCCATTGCCCCACACCATGTGGGGGGCTCTGCACGAGCCCCTGAAGCCACAGCAGGAGCAGTGAGTCCAGGGACTTTTCTTGGTTATTTTTTTTCTTAAAGGGCTGGAGCTGGCCTGGGCAGGGCACCTTTGTGGGGGCTGGGGGAGCAAGGGGATCATGGGTTTCATGCAGAGCCCCCCCATGCAGTGTGGGGCAGTGGGGATGGCCGCCCCCCCTCTGCCCGGCAGCACCTGGTGAGCACCAGAGCTTTTTTTTTTTTTTTAAAGTACCAAGCTGGGGCAGGCAGGGGCAGGGGGAGTAGGCAGGGGTCCCCCCCATGGTTCCCTCTCCCAGCCCTGCTCCCCCACCCCTAGTACTTACCAGCTCGGAGTCAGCTGCAGCTTCCTGCTGCAGCCACCAGGGACTGTCCGAATTATCAAAGCTCATCAGTTCGGACTTTTAAATTGGACCCGATTTGATTTGGATTTGGAGATTCAGCCATCGAATCGGGCCAAATCTCCTCTGAAGTGAATCACCACCCGAAGCTTTGCACAGCCCTATTTGTTATCTTTGCCCACAGATATTTGACAAATGGACTAATTTTTATATTTATCTTTACTGGAAAACTTTTGTTTTTTTCTTATCCCTGTTAATTTCCACTCTACTCTTATTTTTGTTTTTAAATATTTGATACCAATACATGGGAAGCCATCGAGTTGGCTTACACTCAGTTTAAAATAGGTTCTAGATCTTCCTATAGCATATAACATTTATGCATATGATCTTCACTTTTTTTTTCAGAGACAAAATAAAGAAGAAAAAGAGGAAAAGAAACTTACTCCATGCTTCCCAGTTCTTTTTAATATTTAGGTAGTATAATGACATTGGACTATGAAATCTTTTAAATAATAGTATTGTGTTAACTTGATCTAATACTTACTAATGGGGGCGGTTTACAAGGCACAGTACAATACTTTGGTTGTAACCAAAAACAAACCTATCGCTAAACATGAACAAAATATCTTTAGATCAACAAAGCAAACAACACACTGCATTGTTTCAATGTTTTAACTAAAACACACTCATGACAGGTGTACCTCACCTAAAGCTAACAAGAAAGCCAAGGACAATCATCCTGTCCACTTCTCCCCTATTGGTAGAAAACACAGGCAAACCCACTTGATCCCTGCTGAGAAGGCTGGGCTGTGAGGGGGTGTCACAGAGAAAGAGGTAGTGTTGCCTTTAAAGACAAAATTATTTTCTCTCCATACCAATTTAGGCAGTACAGCAAAATGCCAACTAAATCCCCACCTACGTTAATTGTTATTACAATGTGCATTTGGCTGCACTGCATATATTATATATATATATTTTAGTCTGCCTTTTATCATATAATGAGAATAAAACAGAAAAATACAAAGGTTCAATATATCTAAATTTATGTTATTTGTCACTTTAAATTCAAGACCTGTTTTAAGATAACACAATCCTAATGTCCTAATGCTCTAAAGAGAAACCCAAAGAAAAATAATTTTGGCAACCTAAAAACTAAAGTCACTTACAAAAATACAACCATTTTTATGCCTCCAAGTATGACTAGAGAGCCATGTACACTTTTAAATGCAAGTCTAGCACTTCCTGTCATCTCATTAAATTTTTGTGTACCCAGCTCCCAAGCTTAGTAACTCATCTAGATAGGGGTGGGATTCCTACTGCTTGAGCCACAGAAGAGGGCTGGAATTGCTCCAAGAAGGCTACTACAGCCTAGTAGATAGAAAAGTTGTCAAGGGCCAAGTAGATAAGCACAGTGATTCCACGGGCATATATACTAATCTCTTACTAGGGAAACCAGGTAACTCACAGCGTTTGCTGTCAAGCAAGTCCTACAATAATTGTAACTTATCAGTGTTGCTCGTAGTGCGACTTTTTAAAGACTGGTACTACTTTTTACTGTGGAAAACTGCATGCAAAAGACCTCTTTTCTCCTTTGGACAAGCACGGAAACCAAGGTACAAAATAATCTAAAACAGGGGTTCTGATGGGGTCTGTGGCATGGCTCAGCAAAGGCTCCCTCCACCAGAGCCCATGCTGCCTATGGCACTGCCTGGACAGAGCTCCCCTCTGCAGAAGCCCAGGCAGCTGAGTGCAGCATAATGCAGGGATAGCCGCCTGCTGCAGAATGCCACTGATACCCTAGCTCCACAGGCCAGGTTCAAAGGCTCTGTGGGTTGCAACTTCCGATCCAAGATATTTATCTGAGATTATACCAGAAAAGCATCTTTAGGACCTGGAATAAGACTGAGGTCAACAGACTCCCAGTTCTGCATTCCAACTACTGGACAAACAGCCCTCAAAAATGAAGACCTTTTCATTAAGCAAACTTTTAGAATAAAAGTTAAATTCATGTATTTTATAGCTTTTTCATTTTGTGCATGCACAAGCTTAGGTACTGAAATATCCCAAACAATTGGAACAATTAGCTCTATAGCTTCAAATGAAATTGTTCTCAATCCAGAGGAATTTCAGAATCTATAATATGGGTGAAGTAAAGGGCCTTGCATAAGCCTTCCCCACTGCAATTAGTGCTATCCCTCTGGAATATTATAACTGTAAATGGTTATGACATTTTGCACTGTACAGGATGCTTTCAAATACAGCTGTGGACATGGCTATGTCTTGAGTATTTAAAGCACATGGCCAGAATAAGAGAGGTTTTGCTTTTATATCTGACTTTGATCTAGCCCACAGCTGTCCATCAGGTGATCCATGGGCTGCACGTAGCCTGCAAAAGGTTGATTTGTGCCCTCCCTCCCTCGTGTTGCAGATGGAGTCTCTGGGCTCCACCCCTCCTCTGGCTGCCGCTTCTCCTGGGGGCAGGACAGTGCAGCACAGCACAGCACAGACAGGTGCATGAAGCATCAGGGGGTTAGTGGAGGGGAGTCTGTGGCTCACCTGGTTCAGCCCCTGTGGCATGCTGCCCCTGTTGGTGTAGCCCTCACAGGCTTAGAAACTGAACAACCCTGATCTAGCCATTTAGCTTTCCGAGACATTTAAGTGACTTAAAGGCGAAGCCCAATTTTCAAAGTTGCTTAGAGACTGAGTCTCTAAGGCCCCAACTTATTTGTGTAAATATACCATTTGTAAATTTTATACATACCCATCAATGTTAAAATGTAATGGGTGCTCATTTTACAGAAAGCGAATAAAAGAACTGAATGTGTCCCACTCACCAGGCAAGACAACAGAAGTGTTAGTAGCTACATTTCTTGTGGATGGGAGGTTGGAAAGAGCAGAAATAAGTTAATGGGGGTTTGGAACTATTACACCTTTTTTTTTTTTTTGGTTTTTCACTGGAAGAAAGTCTGACTCAAGAAATTACTGTGACTGGACTCATTTATGGAAGAACAGAACTATACCGGGATGGCAAGTGCGTCAGTTGTGTTTCCAGATACAGATAGAAGGATTCAGGATAGATCACACCATGTGGAATATTACTGAGGAAGAGGTCAACCTGCCAGAAAGGGGTGACAGGAATCTGTTCTGTTGCAACGTCTGATATTTGTTAACCTGCAGAACTTTGTTTTGTAAATAAAGCTGTAACTTTTATCATATGTGAGTGCAGCATCTACAAAAGGTGAACTGAAGTGGACAGAAAAAGTCCCAGGAAAAGTCCCATGGTCGTGGATATTCTTCAGATATTTCACACTTTAACAGGTCCCTATAACACAGGAACCATGAGTAAGAAGAGAAGGCAAAGAGGTCTGATTAATACCTGGTCACTTGGCGTTTTTTCAATGTACAAGGTTAGAATGTGCATCAGCGACTGCAATTTAGAAAGGTGAAATGCTGCAGCACCTTTATATTTTCAAAAGTAGCATCTAAAACTGTCCTTGCAAATATGTATGTACAAGTTCTGCACGAGGGAAAAAACAATCCCCAAACATTTCAATATGTACCAGCTTGTAGGCACAATACTAGCACCCAAACTGAGATCCCCCAAAAATCTGAATCAAATTTTTCTTAGAGTAACTAATCATATTCTTAAGACACACTTAGTTTATGGGGTCCAATTTTTGGCTTATTAAACTCTAAGGGTACTCAGTCATTCCTGGATACTACTAAGGCATTCTTCATTATATGCCTGTGTATCTATAAAATGCCATCTCAGAAGGGTTTTCTAAAGACGTGCTATTACATGTCCAGGTATGCTAGAAATGGATTTAGGCTCTGAATGTGCTAACACACTGCTGGGTGCCTGTAAAGCCCTCGGTATGTGGGTCTTCAATAAAGGAAAATAAAAACCCACTCTTTCATTTTTACCACAATGTTAAAAAAGGCCTCAAATGGAGACAGAAAATCCAGTATTAAGAATGGGGGAGAGAAGGCAAGCAGACTAGCTGACATTTGTTACACACTCCATACTTTTCCTCAGATTTAGGTAAAGCCTTCATCTATAATCCCTTCCTTTTGCCTCGTCTTCACTAGAACAAAAAATAAAAATCTTAAAAGAAGAAATGGCATTTTGCAGTTGTCAGATGAATAACCAGGTTGAATTAGAGACTATTCCTTTGAAGGACCCCTCTTTGCACACAGTCAACATTATTACATGAGTGGAAAATGCAGAAAGAGTTCATATTAAACATTTCTTGTCCCAGAAATAGAAAAATAGTGAACTAAGAACATTATAAAAAGTTCTGTTTTCCTTTGATGCCAACACATGGACTTGTACAATACATTAGATTACCAAAATTAGAATCTGTAACATTTTAGTCCTAAATGCAAGTCTGAGTGCAACTTTCCTAGTGTGTACTAACAGCTTTGATTCATGTATAGTTATTGTTTAATGGAAATGAACCACTCAAAATGACCCCGGCATTATGAACAAATTGTTTCATTAGTACTTCCATATCACAATATGCTGTAGACAGATTTCCATTCAAACAGCAGAAACACAATTGTTTAAGTAATTTTACACACCAGCCAAAGCAAACTGGATCTTACTGATATTAGGCTAAAGGTAAACCATAAAAGTTTATAATTTATTTTGCATTTTAAATGTCACAATTTGTCAAAAAGTTTTCAGACACATTTCTTTTCAACTATGTGAATACAAAGAAAGAAATGGTGCAGTTTTAGTCAAGTGCTTATTGAAACACAACAAAATGAAAAACCTCATTTTGATGCACTAGTCTTACTATTAACATGAAACCTCAGATTCTATTCCTTAATTTCACTGCTGAAATTTCAGAAATACCCTTTGATAACCTGCTATACAAATTCAGAAGATGTAGCCTGAATCAAATGAGTGGGATGCACCAACCTTACTCTTTAAGTACCTTAAATTAACTGATTGTCAATTAGCTGGAAGTAACAAGATTCTAACACAGACCCCAGGAAAATGAAACATCATTAGCTGAAGATTGTTGCTAAGCAAATTTAATTGTGCATGTTGAAAAATTGGTTACAAATTTTATTTAAAAAACATAAAATGAAGTGTACAGGATAGCAGGCCCCCCAAATGGCAGGAGGACTGTGGCCAAAACAGCATGTGCTAAAACTACTTACACCCTACTTTTCTATAACATTCCCGATTAAAAAGCTTACAGTATATTAATGCTCCATATTGCCAGTTGGTTTAAATACACATATGCATTTTCACATTTTCCTTTCACTAGGCCTGTCACTTCAAAGGCAATCTTTTCTCCTGTTCTGTAAAGAAACAGCAGGGGATGCACAGCCCATAATCAAACCTGCCTCAGAAGGAAAGGGATAGAGGAGACCCCCCTCCTATTAAAATCATTCTTGCTGCATAAAGCCCAACTAAAAACAGCTGTTCTGAAGTTTGCCACCAGATTTAGATCTGACAATTTATAAATGATTCATTAAAATGTCTGGAGTAGTTTTTTAGTAGTGGCAAACTATGGTACTGGGAACACCGAACACTGATCTCACAAACATTGCTATCTTACAGTGACAGCAAATTAGAGGCTGCAAAAGAAAAAAGTATATCATTTCTGGGGTAGCTTAAATGTGCATTTGGATTTTTACAAGGTCATGAGTGATGTTATCCAAAACATTAATTTCAGACAGGTGAGTATTCACAAATGTCAGGAACCTTGCAAGGTCCAAATAAGACGTCCTCAGACAGGTAAAATCTGCTTTTATCTTGGTGCTGATTAACCAAGAAAGCAGTTCCGACAGCCTAAACCTTAAACATGGAAGCCAATAAGAGGTGTTGTGCTACAAAACACTTCAAAGAACTTCTCTTTATAGATTTTTTTTTTCAAAGAAATGCTACTATATTTCTCTTTTACACTAAGAAACAGAACTCAAGTAAGGACTTATATCTGTGACTTAAAAGGCACACTGTATCGGACACAAACTTTTCATATACTTTCCTTTTATATGAGGGGGTAGATTATACATGATCTGAAAGGTCATTTAGCACATATGTCACTCTACAAATTGATCTTTTATTTGCTGTAAGACTTGATCAAGACATACTCCACAGAATGAAAGCAGCTCCAATCTGTAACTCTACCACCTTAGTTACACTGCCATTGTTTACAATATACAACTTTGTGGAACTAAAATATTTACTGCAAGACAGAAAATGACATTGGTCTGTACCTGGAGTCCTAGGCCAAATACAATTGAGATTCTAGCCTTCTAAGTAGTAAAATCAACTGTGTTATACTTGGGATTATTTTAGTCCAGGGATCTTCCTGTATTATTTATTTTAATAGAAAAATAAAACTTATAGGAATACAGAAATATGAGCAACCTGCATTTTTTCTTGGTAGTTTTAGAAATAACCTGCTTAAAGCCTAGTCAGTTTCACTGAAATAAATTCAGCAGCTTACCATTTGAAGTTCTCTTTAATTCATCTGTTAGGTACTCAACTTCTTGCCTCAGTTTTTTGTTGGAGGCTTCCAGTGCCTGTTCCCTTTTATACTTCCCCTTGTCATTCAATGCCTGTTAGAAAACAGACTAGTCGTTATAGTTAATATTGGCTTAAGATACTACTAGACGTTAATACCAAAAACTTTAATAATATCAGCCTAGATCCATAACTCTAAGCATGTCAATAGGAGCAATAAGTGCTCACTCAGCCCTTTCAGGGCAGAGGAAGAAAGGGAAGATGAACCTATATTCATGATAATTTAGGCCAAAATGAACAGTTATGACAGTGTATTATAACCTGGATAAAGATGCTAAAGAACATCACTAAATCATTCTGCAATAAGCCTATAATTTCTGTTTAAATTATACAATGTCCTTGAAAAAAAAACTTCTTCATGGTAAGGGTGGCCAAAACTTGAAATGGGTTTCCAAGGGAGGTGGTGCTCTCCCCTACCTCGTGGGTCTTTAAGAGAAGGCTGGATAGACATCTGGCTGGGGTCATCTGACCCCAGCACTCTTTCCTGCCTACGCAGGGGGTCAGACTCGATGATCTGTTAAGGTCCTTTCCGACCCTAGCATCTATGAAGCTATGAAAAAATGTGCCAAGTCTTCAAATAAAGTCCATAAGTGATAGATTACCTATGGATATAGGGATTCTCCGTTTTGTAGTTAGTTACCCTACTTGAAAGTTGTATCTTGTTTCTAGCATGAATTTGTTCTATTTTAGCTTCCAGTCACTGGATTTCATCATTTTCTACTGAAAGCAGTTTACTATTAGAACTCTCTTTTCTGTAGTGCTATTTGCAGTCTGCAAGCAAGTTACCTCTTAACCTTAATTTGTATAAAATACTGTGATTTATCATCTATTTAGGCTCTTAGATGCAACTTCCTCTAGTTCTGAGATAAGCACTTGCAGTTATCAAGAAAAGACTTGTTAAGATGGGAACTACGCACTATCCACTGCTCCAAGAATTTGAGATTGCCCCTCACTGCAAAAAATGTATATTCTTGTCATAAACAGAAGATCTAACCAGTCTCACACCCAACCCCTAAGCCTAGAGGGCCAGGAGACCACCTTTTGTCTAGTCCAGTGTTTCCTAAACTTACGATACCTGGGACACACTTTTTCCTGGAGTAAAATTGGTGGCATACTTTTCTGAATCTTGCAGCATCCCACTTGAAAAATCAATGACCTAGATATAAATTCATAAAAGATACAGAGAGGAGCCTTGAGGCTAAAAAAGTTGAGAATCTCTCATGTAGTGGTGGGAGTTACCCTACCCTGCTATGCCCTGCTCTTTTCACTGTTCGTCCCTCCCAACCCTCGTCTGTGTACCAGGACAGCCCCTGCTGCTGAGGCTGCTACTGCTGTGTCCCACATGCCAGCAACCACATCCTGCCAGCCCCAGGAACACAAGAGTGAAGGGGATGAGCTGGCTTGCAAAGCACAGCTCTGTCTATGCATCTGTCCATCCTCCTGCTCGTGGCAGAAGGCACATCTGGGAGTGTCAAGAAGAGAGCTGGAATAGGGACTGCCTGGGGGAGGGGAAGGTGGCAGCAGTGAGGGAATCCCTAGAGCAATCACAAGTATTATTGGAGTAGGGGTGGGGTGAGGATGAGAGTATTTACTCCTACTAGGATCTTACAGCACACTTCTGTCATTCTGGATGCCGACAGAAGTGACAATTTTCACCTGATCTGGCCACAGAAAGCCATTTAAAGCTGTGACCAAACACAAGTGCACAGCTGCAAATAGACTAAAAAGGGCCAATGGGGTGAAAATCTGACCCCTCACTGCATGAGGTATGAAATAAAGATGTTACATAAAGTAGTGTATTTTGTAACTGCAGGGCTGCCAGCCTGTAGATGTTTTCAGAATGGGAGGGAGAAAAGGGAGCAGAGGGAGTTCAGTCTCGGGGTTTTTTACCCCCTACCCAGAAGGTAAGGCAGGGTATTGCAGCCCACCTCTCACCCCTTGAGGTGGGGGCTCCCCACCCTTACCCTTCAGCACCAGCTGGGGAGCCCTGAGAATGAGCTCCTTCTGCTGTCTTTCCCCCTCCCATTCTGAGACAGTTTGGCTTTAGCTATGGGAACCTGGCTGCAGGCTCCCAGCACAGCTAGATTCCCCTCTCCTCTGGAACCAGCAGTAAACTTCTGTTTGCTCTGGGATAACATAACTCAGAATGCTTTGCAAAAGTTGTTCTGAATTATAGTTGGGAGCTGCACTTCTGCCTGCACCATCTATTGGCACACTAGTATGCCATGGAATCACAGAATTCTAGAAAATTAGGATTGGAAAGAACCTCAGTTGGTCATCTAGTCCAACCTCTGCTCAGGGACCATCCCCAATTATATCATTTCAGCCTGGGTTCTGTCCAGCTGGGCCTTAAAAACCTCCAAGGATGGAGATTCCACAACCTCTCCAGATAACCTGTTCCAGTGCTTCACCACTCTCCTAGTGAGAAAGTCTTTCCTAGTATACAACCTAAACCTCCCTTGTTGTAACTTGAGACCATTGCTCCTTGTTCTGTCATCTGTCACCACTGAGAACAGTTTAGCTCCATCCTCTTTGGAACCCCCTCCAAGTAGTTCAAGGCAGCCATCAAATCCCTTCTCAGTCTTCTCTTCTGTAGACTAAACAAGCCCAATTCCCTCAGCCTCTCCTCATTAGTCCTGTGCCCTAACCCCAAAATCATTTTCATTTCCCTCTGCTGGACTCTCTCCAGCATGTCCACATCCTTTTTATAGTAGGGGGGAGGGGAGAGGCGGATCAAAATGGGACACAGTACTCCATATGTGGCCTCACCAGTGTACACCCTGTGTGAATATATGGGCTAGCTTTTGCTCTTCCATCCTTTGGATAACTTGCTGAATCAGTCTTGCAAGCAGCCTCTCATATCAGAAAGATCAAACAAGAATGGGGAATCTTCACCTCTCAAATTATCATTTCTATCTTGATAGGTATGAACTCCATTTGTGATGAAGAAAGGCTTGAAGGGCCAAGAAAAATGCAAGTCAATAAAGCTGAGAACATACTAGGATTTTCCCAAGAGCAGGAAAAAAAGGGGTCAGTAAGAATACGTGGGATGCCACTGCCAAAATGAAATAAGCAAAGCAGGACCTCTTTAATGCTAAGGAACAAGAAGAGGATATTAAATGGAAAAAAAAATAAAAGAATAGATAAAATAGTAGACAAGTTCAACTAGGAAAAGACAAATATATATTGACAGAGGTGCTTTAGAAGCAGAGACAGCAGCCAGTGGAAGAGTTGTAAACCAGACTATAAAATGGCTTGCAAGCTATTTCAGTTGCAGCTACAGCAAACCAAAAAAAAACAAAAACGGAAATATTTTCACCAATCTCAAAGAACAAATTAAACAATGAGTAGAGAACTTACAATATATTTAAGTAGACCTCCACATAAAACAAATACCAACAACATAGGTAAGAACATTATAGCAATTGCATAGAAGTCACCTTTGGAGTGAAAGAGAATGTTAAACAGCTGTCAACTAACTATAAGGCCAGGATAAAATAACTGCATATCTGCTCAAAGCAAGTGGTGAACAGAACTTAAGGACTCTGTCATGGCTCTTCAACTAAGTATGGGGACAAGCACCTCCCCAGAATGATAGGAGGAAAAACTCATAAAATTGCTTAAGAATGGCAATTTAAGCAACTGAAACTAACTCTTATGGGATAATACTTCTATTAGTCCCAATGAAGGCGTTCTGAACAAAATCTGCCAGACTACTGACAACGTATTTCCAGAACAAGCTGGATCTTGTATCAATGACTTCTTTGCACTACTCAGCATCACCGAACAAAAGGAACAAACAGCAGCTACCACTCATTTTAAATTTCAGAAAGCCATTCATCATATAGACAAAGGGTATCTGCAGCAGATGTTGGAAATAAATGGATTCTCTTGTAAAATCATCCATGTGTTTTACAGTGTTCTCCAACGGGGAGTGAAATAACCAGTTTAATGATAAGGGTGTGTCCTCTCTCACTTTTGTGATTTGGTGTCGTCACTGCACTTTGCTATGCAACAGATTTCTAGCGTGGAAAACAGAATGCCATGATAGATTGTGTCCTTGGAGATCTAGACTTTGCTGATGATATCTGTCTCCTGAATACACTCCTAAACGAAATGCAGCAAAGACCAATATCGTGGTTAGAACTGCTAAACAATGATGTCTTACAATCAACAAGACAAAAAACAAAGATTATGAAAGTCATTATGACTGCAAAGGATTCCATCATTCTAGAAAGAATAGCTTTGAATAATGTTGTAGTTTACTTGCACCTTTGGCAGCACCTTTCATAACTCTGATAACTGAATTTGTGATAGTCATCAGGTTGGTAAGACACAGATTTCTGGAAGCTTATCCCAATACAGAAGTCTAATATCATCAGTATCAGTACTGAGTTGCAAACTTTTAGTAACAGTGTCATAAACATTACTCTGTATATAGTGAGTCATAGAGAATGGAAGAGCAACAAGTCTTTCCAAGGGAAATTAGAGGACTTTCTTTCAGTGTTGAGCCTGTGCTAGATATTTCAAGTAGAGTAGGTAGAGAATATAAGAATGTGGAGATCTTGGAGAGGGCAGTTACCAACAGCTGTGCAAACAGAATACGTAGGAAGGTGGATTTGGCTGGCCCTCACAATCTGGCCGAAGTAACATACTTCCCTCACAAACCCTGTTTTGCTAGTCTCAAGGCCAAAAGAAAAATAATTGACTCATTGGTCCTTTGCAGAACATTAAAGATGGAAGCAACCTTAAAAATTAACCTCAGGAAATTAAAGAAACTGGCCTAGGACTGGCTGACAAAAAACTGACTTCTGACTTGTGTGGTGCAAGCAGCGGTTTGGATTAGATGATCTGTAGAAGTTAGGTACTTACTATGCTTTGAAATGTGCAGTCCTGTTTTACTTGTTGTTTGAAGTATGATGATGCATCACAGCAACTCAAATAATTGTCCTGTCTTTAAAGTTCTTAGATGGCCAAGAATTGTTTCTTGGACCTCTTTTTCCCCCTCAGGTGACTAATCCCTCCTCTGAAGCAACCCCTCTGTTCACAGACCACCCTCAGCAAGCACATGCTCCCTCCCAGTTTACTACTTCCATATTTAAAAGTTCACACTTCCAGCAAAATATGAATGGGCAAGTTCTGAAGTTGATATTTATTAGATATCAAGTCCAATTAACAATGAATATTGAATTAATACTTTTACAGGTTTTGCAGGCAAATGACAAAATAAACAGAAAACCCCAACACCCACCAAACCAAAAACATCATGCAACTGTTGGTGGCTATGCCAAAGCTTTCTTTTACACAGGCTATGGGTCTTGAAGTCATCAAGTCCCATGTGCTGTACGTAGCATGTGCCCTGGATTGGTCCTGTATGCTGGTCTGAGGCATATGCTACATACAGTGTGTAGGTCAAGTCTGAGACCTATGGGCAGCACCATGGGCTGGATGATAGGGCTCCACAGCTTGGGTCTGGCCGGCAGGCTGTATCTTTGACATCCCCAATATAGATTGTTCCAAGAGAAGCCAGTCTGCCCCTGATTTACTTCTTTATGAAGACCCAATGTACATAAAAATGGCTGCTCAGGTACAAGTTTAACACATGAACATAGTCATCTGAGCTCAGTCATTTATTACGTACACATATAAGAGAAAGGAACAGAAAGAGGAAGATGTAATCAGATAGTAAGAGTTGAAAGGAACAAGCTGATCTCCATTTCAGTGACAAAATATTCCTGCTGCTCACTCAACCATATACATACTGTGATAACTACTCTAGAGCTTAAGTACAAAGAGTAGTTTGGACTCCTTCCCTTTGCAAACTGGTTTCAGAAGTGGGACGTACTGATGACAGGGCCAAATCTCCTGGCATACATACTAGTAACCCTGAGATGAAGGAAGCCCTTTCTCTCCTGTTGGTGTCTACATGCCCATTCCCAAAGCCTGGGCTAATGGTGGAACATAGGAATTATCCTTATAAGAATTACTGGGTCAGACCATAGATTCAGTTTGCTCAGTATCCTGCGTTATGCAGTGGCAGAGTGGATGCTGAAAAGGCAAGTGCACTGGGCATAACCAGGGTTTTTTTCCCCCCAGTTCCTCTCTCACTTGCAGCCTTCGGCATTTAAGGTCCAGGAAGTTCTGTTTCAGGGGCTGTATTCCTAACTTCCTTGCTCAACAGCTACTGATGCTCTTTTCTTCTAAAAATCTGTCTAGTCCCTTTCTGAATCTGGCTAAACTGTCAGCTTCCACAACATCTGGTGGCAACGAGTTCCCCACTTCAATAACACGTTTCGTGAAAAAGGACTTCCTTTTGTTAGTTTGAAACTTATTACCTACTAGTTTCGTTTTGTGACCCCCTCAGTCTTGTATTGAGAGAATAAGTAATACATCCCAATTTACCTTTTTTTCACCATTTAGTATTTTGTACGTTCTTATCGTGTCCCCCTAAGCATCTCTTTTCTAAACTGAACAGGCCTAGCCTCTTTAGTCTCTCCTCAAACAGAAGCCCTTCCATACTGCTAATTAAGCTTGCTGCCCTTCTCTGGACCTTCTCTAGCTTTTCTATACTCTTTTTTGAGGTGTGGAGACCAGAACTGGACACAGTATTCAAGGTGTTGATGCACTATGGATTTATCAAGAAGCCTTTTAAAAATATTGCAATCACATTAGCTGAGGCTGTTTTTAGTGATAGGGTGCATACTACAGTTAGGAGTTTGTAAATTTCTGATCTGAGCTCCTTCAGGACCATAGGACAAATGCTATGAGGTCTTAGGGAACCTGGGGCACTTCTCCCTGCCCAGACATTTCAGCATCATCTTCTCAAGTTCCATAACAGTCAGTGCAAAGTGAGGCAGAAAATCTAAGTCATGCAATCTCCTACTAACTACCATGAAATGATTTGAAAACACCCTTCATCAACATTATGGCAGTATATTATATAGACCAGAGGCAAAATGTGGGCAAAATGTGGCCAGGGACCAGATGCAGCCCGCCAGGCTATTCCATCTGTCCCATGGGGCCTCTAAAAAATTTAGAAAATTAATATTAATCTGCCATGGATTGCCTGTCATGTGACCCTTGATGACTTGCCAAAACTCAATAAGCAGACCCTCTGCCCAAAATAATTGCCTGCCCCTGATATAGACCATGGGTAACAAATTCATTAGACCCCAAATACCCCGGATGGCCCCAACAAGCTGGAATTTGTCTGGCACAGTAAAGAACTGATCTATGCAAAAGAATTGGTTTACTGTGAAAGCTAATCAAGAAAACATCATTGCAACTGATAAAAGATGCCAGCCCTTGAGACTCAAGTTCTAACTTTAGAGGAGGTGTGTTCAATTCATCCAGAATGCAGTGAGGCCAGATCTGGAGCTGTGTCAGGTGTATGACATGGTCAGAAATTTAGTGGCGACAGTGTTAATTGCTGCAGCTCTTGGAGCCACAGCAGCCCCGGCTCACCCACTGCTCAATTTTTCTTGTGGGCAGCCCCACTTGCCAGATGAAACAATTCCACGCTCTGGATCCAGCTTGCTGGGCTGGAAATTTGGCAGTGGGGTAAACCATGGTAGCATTAATTACTGTCGTTATGGGATCTGGAACATGGAGCTAAATCATGTGGCAATGCTGGATATATAGAAGTGGGAGTAGTAGTGGCTGCCGTGGCTCCATGAGCTACAACAATTAACCCTACCATTGCTTACCCCACTACCACATTCCCAGACCTGAGCTGGATCTTTAATTCTCCTGCTTTGGAACAGTGGCTCCCAACCTTTTTTATACTGCAGGCCAGCATGGCAGTGGTGTGGGTGCAGGATGGGGTGCTGGCTGCCTCCCTCCCGGGGTTGCCCCACCACCCAACACGTGACTGCTGGTAGTGGAAGCTGCTTGCTCAGGCAGATGAACAGGGGTCTGAGCAGGTGGCTTGTGCCACAATCTGGTAGCCAACCCTTTGCAGCCCAGTACCAGGCTGCGGCCCAGTAGTTGGGAACCTCTGCTTTAGAAGGAAGAAAACACACTCAGGCAGAAGCTTTATAAACCTGCTCACAGTGTACTGCCAAAGCCTACTACTTGGAGAAGGAAAGAAGGAAGTTAGAGTTTCCCTTTTAGTTTGCTAAGATCTTTTTTTTTAAAGAATGTTCATGCACATTGAAAGCCTGACAACTGAAACTCAGGATTGCCTCTTTCCAGACATT
>JAGPOW010001296.1:117452524-117467155 GCA_030014935.1 Caiman crocodilus
CTTCTGGAAAATGTCCAACATTTGTATATTTCCTTTTTGACATCATTAAAGATGTTTCTAATATTATACCATTGTCAATAACTAGTGCTACAATGCATTGTTTTTCCATACATATTTATTTCAATATCAGGATTCCACGCCATTCACAGAAGAAAAATTAACATTAATGGAAGAAATAGACAGAAAACATTGTTAAGTGCTCTTATTTTTTGAATGCTTTGATAAAGACAATATAAGGGGACCTCAACAACTATAAAGAACAGGGTTCTTGAATTGTTGAAAGAATCGGGTGTCTGCTGAGGCATCTCAATCCTAAATAAGCATTTAAGCAACACTTACATTTCTTCCAAGTAGCAACAAATACAATTGTCACTATTAAAGAAGACCAAATATCTGAGGGCATATTTGTGCTTCAAAATATCTGTATATACAGAAAAGGTAATGGATCAGTTCTACCTGAGTAATGCATCTGTGAGGATTATCAATACTAACTTAAAAAAATATCTGCACTGCTGCTAACATATAAACCACTAAATCTGAGCTATCACTAGTAAATAGTACAGGGACCCTGCAAATTCTCAAATCTCCACCAACAAGCTTCCTCTGTGCCATCCTCTCATGCTTTCTCCCAAATTTGCTGCACTTCATACCTGGTCTCCACTATCTCTTCTTTTGTGTCTGTTAGAATCCAAGTCACTGGCAGACAATTTTGCCCTATGACAAGTCAGGGACTGCCTCTGTTATGGATAGACAGTAACAGCAGCAAGGGGTAAGAGATTTCTCTGCTTGTGCTGCTAGCCAGTCTAGTTGGCCTGATTTTCCTGTGAACCAATCAGAATTTTCAACATCTCTACTCATGCAAATATCAAAGGTTGGACCCAAGGATGCCTAGCACAGTTTGAGAGTTTGAAAGTGGACATGAGTGGTATACCCAAGTTTTATTACATACCTTTGAAGCTGAGGGCTAGACCTCACTTACTCAAAGTCAATTACTGCATAAAATTATTAGAAAATGCAACAGAATGAGAATTACATACCTTGGTTAGTTGTGAATTCACTGTCTCTAGCTTTAACAGATCTGACAAAGTCAGCAGCAACTATCATTGGTGTATAACACAAATCACATTTGTATTTCCTGACCAAAGTTCGGAAAGCCAACCTGTAAGCATAAGAACATTTGACTTGGGGAAAAGAATCACAATTACATAATCACAAGTAAAGGCACTGATCTCCCAAATAAGATGTTTTAAAATTAAATGAAAGTGTTTTTGGCCATGTAGCTCAGGTACAGTGGGTAATCTACCTGGTACCATAACATAAACAAACATGTTCTGAAGTATATTTTCCCCAAGTATAAAAATAAATAATTAAAAAATAAATGCACTATTTTTATACTCAATACAATGCATTTACATGATAGAAGCTTTGAAGACATGGTTAAGGCTGACAAGTTACTTACTTTGAATAACGGACCATAGGGGCACATATTTTCACAATGTGCCCAGAATGAAACAGATCTACTGGATCTCTCAGCAGACATTCTGGGGTGTCTGTGGTGTCACAGATCATGTATAAATTCTAGGTCTTTTTAAATCTAGGAAAAACAAAACAAAATTTAAAACAGGAACTCTGCTTTCTATGCTCAGTTTTCATACTTTACAGCAAGGGGAGAGTCTTCATCCAAGAATAAATACTATTCATTGTTTGTCTAACCTCATACAAATAACAGTTTAAGGTGGGAGGAGGGACCTATTATTAGGGTCCAGGAGCAACACTCTGGTGAAAACCTGTTGCATACTAACCCACTGCCTCTCCCAGTTATCGGTACAGTTCATTGATTATCTTAGATTTCCTACCTAGATTTTGCGTGTGCCCTTTAGTATGTTCCTTGTATTTAATGTACAGCACAAAACAATAGATTTACAAATATATTTTAATTCTGCTTACTCCACAGAAATTCAATGGTATATCTCAATTAACTGAAATGTAATAGATTGTGCAGAAACTCAGCAAAATGTATGGAGCTTGAGAAAGGCTTGGAAATATACTATGCAAGAGTTCACCAATCTTCCTCAGCATTGGACGAAGGAAGATGCTGCTAACAAAAACATCTCCGATTTAGTCTGCCTATAACAGTGATTCTCAACCAGGGTCCTGCGACACCTTTGGTTGCTTTGAGATCCTTTCAAGGGTGCAATGATAGCACCAGTAGGTGTGTAAACATGACTCACAAGGCAAAGTCAGAGATTTCAAATAGGAATCCACAGTGTTAGGGGTAGCCTGAGCAGCTGTGGACTTCCTGAGATCTTTGCAACACAAATGAGTCAACAACTGAGTGAAAGTAAAGAGCTGGCAGTCTCTGAGGGTGGCTTGAGTCTAACATGGGCTGGGCTGAAAACCACAGATCCACCAGGCCCCTAATACACATCATGTGTATTATTCAATTCACAGGTGAACTGCGCAATAAAGACAGACTGGCCATGCTGTACATACATTACATACTGGAGATCACTGGCAAATGGTGCAATACACTGAGACTGGCCAGGCATGCAAAGCTATAATTGTGCCATAAAAACATCCCTGGCTACGGGGAGCCAACCCGCCACCAAGTCAGTGCTTGAAACCGTGTAACATCTTTAAAGCTGGTTTCCATCCTGAACGTGTGGCAGGGCCCTGGTGAGGAGGCAGACCTGCCCGGCCTTTCTGTGGCGGGGAAACCCAGGGGCGCCACGCCGCGCCCAGACGGGAGCGGAGAGGACGAAGCGGGCAGATTAGAGGGCAGGGAAAAGCAATGAGCACGTGGGCCAGGACGGACACCCGCCCCCACCACACCCGGTCCCGCCCCACCGACTCCACGTTACCTGCGAGAGCCAGGCACAGTACGACCCGCGCGACCTTTGCCCTCTGACCTCCCCCAGCCCCCCCGCCGACCAATAGGAATCGCGGAGGCGCTGCCCGGGGGAGGGTTTAGCTTTGTCGCCGGATTCTCGCATCATGCTAGAGTGGTCGCAGCGCAGTGACGCAGCCCTGTCCTTCCCCCCCGCACCTGCTAGCATGGAAGCGGGGAGCGGAAGCGCAGTCCCGGGACCGGCGCTCGGGGAGCTGGTGGCGGACGGTGAGGGGGACTGTGGAGGGGTCTGCTAACAAGGGGGGCGGGGGCACCTCCTTCCTTGGGGGCCCAAAATAGCCCGCACAGGGGCTGGGCGCTGCGGGGCGCCCTCCTGGGCAGGAGCAATGCCTGGAGCAGCCTCTGGCTGCAGCCCTGCAAGGGGCTTCTGCCACCCCTTTCTGCTCCCCATCCCCTTTGCACACCCTCTGAGGCTGCCCTGTGCAGCACCTGTGCGCCTGGTTGCCCCCCAGATTAGAGAGCTGTGCACCCCTGTCTCGGGGCCACAATCTAGTTGTTTTCATTTTTTAAAGTTGTGTGGTGCTAGCGGACCCAGTGTGGGGGCCTGCGATGCTCTGCGCTCACATGTCTCTGCTTCATGGGAGGCTCTGGGGTTTTAAGATGCACGTCTGTGCTGGGCTGGGCTCCAGGTGAAATGGCAGCTGATGCAGTCTTCAATATTCAGAAGAACTAGGGAGTGTGGGTTGTAGATCATGGGGAAACACAGTGTTACCTGGTTTGGCTTGTCGGGCTGTTCAGGCATCAGGGTGTGAGCCAAGGTCTGTTTGCTCTGATTATAAATATGGTATGGTCTGTCGTAGCTCCTTTATGTTTGCTTTGCTGCTAAAGCACCCCAGGGCAAAACTAGGAGCAATGATCATAAGCTTGTAGAAGAAGGTTTCAGACTGGATATAAGGAAAGCTTCTTCACGGTTCGTGTGTCTCTGGAATAGACTCCCAGCGGGGGTGGTGCAGACACCTACCCTGGCGATCTTCAAAAGGAGACTGGTCACACATCTTGCTGGGGTTATGTGACCCCAGCAGTCTCTTTTGCCCAGAGCATGGGGGTTGGACACAGTTCTCTCACATGGTCCCTTCTGGCCCTGAACTTCTGTGGATCTGTGAGTGGTCATTTGTTAAATAAGTGTGTTGTTCATGTGGGGAATAGAAATTAGCCACCACCCTGCCACTCTATATTGGGGTGAGTACAGGATGGTGAGCTTCCAGTGTTTCTTACATGTTTAAATACTTATAGGTATTTGAGCATGGAAAATAAATAGCTTGTTTAACCTTTTTTTTCTTTTTTTTTTTTCTTTTCCAGAATGTTATGCTGATTTTTTAAAAGAAGACTTTGATGTAAAGGCTTACACTTCCCAGTCTATTCATCGAGCCATAATAGCTGAGCAGTTAGCAAAACTTGCTCAAGGAATCAGTCAGCTGGATAAAGAGCTCCACTTGCAAGTAAGTATCCTGCATATCAGTTGTTTCGGGGCAGTTGCATACAAGTTGGTATGAAAATTAAGTAACCTATTGGTCTCACTTGCATATCAAACTACCCCATGTTCTCAGCAGCTAGTGATTAAGCTAGTGACACCATCCTAACATGCAGGAAGACTAGCAAGTATGGCAGAAGACCAGGGAATTCTTCAATGAGCTAAAACATTAGAAGAAAGTTTATAAAAAGTCATAACTTGGAGAAAGGACATGAGGGGTGGGAGGGGATATAAGAGTATTGCTTGGGCATGCACTTTGGCCTTCCTGATTTCATCCCTGCAACTGGACTTGTAGAAACCCTTCTTGTCCTTTGCTACCCACAAGTATGTCAGCAGCAAGAGGAAGATCAGGAAAGGTGTGGGATCCTTCTTGAATGGGGGAGGCAACTTAGTGAGAGGTGATGCAGAGAAGGCTCAATGCCTCTTTCACCTCAGTCTTCACAGACAAGGTCAGTTCCCAGACTACCGTGCTGGGCAGCACAGTTGTAGGGGCGGTGAGCAGCCGACTGGCAAAAGAACGTGTTAGGGCAGGGGCAGTCAAAGTCCAATCCGTGGGCTGGATTGGGCTCTCAGCAGATTCCATTTCCCAGCAGCCCCTGCCTGTCTTAGTCTGCTAGTTTCCATAGAGACTTCAGGAGGCCCCATTGGGCCAGTGACAGTGCAGAGCCAGGGTTTCCATGGAGACCAGTCCAAGCAGCACTGGCAGGGCTTGCGGCTGGACGGGGAGCTGCTTTGGGGCTGGGATTTTGCACTGGTGACAGCATGGGTCAGACCTGGGGCAGAACTATGATCTGCTGCCTACCTGTCCCATGTAGGGCATGCAGTCAGTGGATCCTGGCTCTGTTTTGGCTTCAGTCTATGCTGTCACCGCCACAGAATCCTGGCCCTGGCCCCAAAGCAGCGCTCTGCCCAGCCGTGTGCCCAGCTAATGCTGCTTGGGCTGATCTCCATGGAAACCCTGGCCCTGCATTGTCATGCCCACTGCTCCAGGCTTCTTCATGGAAACCGGCTGGAGTGATGGATGGGAAGACTGTTAGGGAATGGAGTCCAGGCAATGACCGGAGCTGTCATTTTGCCTTCCTGTGGCTTAGGGACTATTTAGAAAAACTGGATGTGTACTGGGCCCAGGTGCAATATGCCTGAGGGTGCTGAGGGAGTTGGCAGGTGTTATTGCAGAACTACTGGCCATCAGCAGATGCATGACAAATAGAACCAGGGAAGTGATACTTCCCCTCCCCAAGCGGCATTGGTTTGACCGCAGCTGGAGTACTGCATCCAGTTTTAGTTGCCGTACTTCAAGAAGGCTGTTGATGGACTTGAGAGGGTCCAGAGGAGGGTCACTCATATGTTTGGGGGCTTAAAGGACAAGCCTTATGAGGAGAGACTGGGGGACCTGGACCTCTTCAGCCTTTGCAAGAGAATCCCGAGATGTGATCTTGTGGCCGCCTACAAGTTCACTAGGGGGATACAGCAAGGGATCGGAGATGCTCTCTTCACCGAGGCACCTCTTGGGGTAACAAGGAATAGTGGTCACAAACTGACAGAGAGCAGATTTAGGCTAAATATCAGGAAAAATTTCTTCACGGTAAGGGTGACCAGAATTTGGAATGGGTTTCCAACGGAGGTGGGTGGTGCTCTTTCCTACCTTGGGGGTATTTAAGGGAAGGCTGGATGGGCATCTGGCTGTGGTCTTCTGACCCCAGCACTCTTTCCTGACTAGGCAGGGGGTCAGACTCAATGATCTGTTAAGGTTAAGGTCCCTTCCTACCCTAGCATCTATGATTCACCCAGGGGTCGGTTATGCCTGACCAATCTGATTGCCTTCTTTGTGATGACTGGGTCTGTGGATGGGGGGGACCAGTGGGCATGATGTACTTTTAGCAAGGCTTTTGATACTATCTCTGCCAACATCCTTGCAAGCAAACTATGGAAATATGGGTTGGATGAATGGACTGTAAGGTGGATTGAAAACTGACTGGATCATTGGTTTAAAATGGTAGTAATCAATGACTCGATTTCTAGGTGATGGCCAATATCAAATGGAATGCCCCAGGTGTCAGTCCTTGGCCCTATTTTGTTTAATATTTACATCACTGGCTTTGAAGATGGGATGGAGTGCTCCCTCAGCAAGTTTGCAGGTGACATCAAGGTGGGGAGGGGAGAAATAAATATGCTGGAAGTAGGACTAGGATCCAGAGAGACCTAGACAAATTGGAGGATTGGACCAAAAGAGATCTCATGAATTTCAATAAGGACAAGTGCAAAGTTCTGCATTCAGGACTGAACAATTGCATGCTCCAATACAGGCTGAGGGCTGACTGGCTAAACAGAAGCTCTGCAGAAAAGGACCTGGGGATTACAGTAGACAATAAGCCAACATGAACATGAGCTGAACATGAGCCACCAGTGTGCCCTTGTTGCCAAAAAGGCTAATAGCATCCTGGGCTGCATTGGTAGGAGTGTTGCCAGAAGATCAAAGGAAATGATTCTTACCTGCTATTTGTCAGTGGTGAGGATATGTCTGAAGTACTGCAGTTTTGGGCCCCCCCAATACAGAAAGGATGTGGACAAATTGGAGAGAATCCAGTGGAAGGCAACAAAAATGGTGGAGGGGGCTGAGGGACATGCCTGATAAGGAGAGGCTGAGGGAATCAGGCTTATTTAGTATGGAGAAGAGGAGACAGAATGGGAATTTAATAGCAGCCTTCAGCTAGCTGAAGGGGATTAAAAAGAGGATGGAGCTAAACTGTTCTCAGTGGTGGCAGATGACCGAACAAGGAGCAATGGTCTCAGGTTGCAGTAAGGGAAGTTTAGGTTAGATATTAGGAAAAACTTTCTCACTAGAAGAGTAGTAATATATATCTGATATTCTAATGTTCAGGAAAGTAAGATGCTGACAACCCCTGTCCCAGGTAGCTAGATTGCAGCAGCTGATGTTGGCAATGTTTTGAAATGGGAGGAGGAGAAACAGGGCATTTTAATGGAGCTTAGCACTGAGTGCAGAGCACTTCCAGCTTAGCCCATGCTGCTGCTGCTGCAGCCATAGCTACTTTGTTGTCCTCTGCTAGATGCTCTCCAATTTGTCTACACATCCTTTCTATAGTGGGGACCCCAAAACTGCACACAGTACTCCAGATGTGGCTTAATTAGAAGAGGTACACCAATACATCGGTACATATCATATAGGCACTGATAAAGGGAAAATGGACATTTTTGGCAATTGGCTTTTTTTGGCTGATGTGCCTGATAATGTCACTGGTAAATGCTGCATGCATGTGTGCAGATGCAGCATGCACACGGCCAGGAGTGCAGCCTGGCAGCTTGAAAAGCAGCATCCAGCCAGTAAGTCTGTGGGGGAGGGAAGAGGGTGTAGGGGGGCCTATTTGAAGCCCCTACAGTGAGGGAAGGAGTGGGTCTGGGTTTGGGACAGGCGCTGCACAGCTCGGGCAGGGCACGACTCATCCAGAGGGTGCAGGGGGGGCAACTCCCGATTCTGTGTGCACCCCAGGCAAAGCACATGCTGCCCTGGATCTGTGTGCAGGGTGAGGGCAGGTTGCCACTGCATGTTTGGGCCTGGAGTCTGTGCTGGCCTCTTCTGGTGGGGTGGGGACTAGGTTGGGGCTGTGCTTGGGGTGGGTTGGGGAGGAGTGGTTGGCAGTGGCTCTGGGAGGAGAGGCTATGGGCTACGGTGAGTGGCTGTAGCCCCCCATCCCATAACTGCTGCCTTCTGCCCATAGCACAGCTCTGGCCCAGCCCCCCTGCCAGGAAGAGCCAACTGCAACTTCCAGCCTTGAGTGTGCATCGGCAGCCCGCCCTCACCCCATGCACAGAACCAGGGGGCATGTGCCCTGCATGCCTCCGTCTGCGTGCGTGCCATGCCTCCATCCTGTACCCCATCCCAATTGTGCAGCCCCTGCCCCAGCCCCTCTCCTTCCCTCACCACTGGGACCTTGATTTGCCCCCACCAAGCCCCTTCCCTCCCCCTGGCTACTCGCATCTGACAGACTTACCAGCAAGAGGCTGCTCTCCAAGCTGCCCAGCTGCATATTGGCTATTGGCTTGGTATTGGTTGATATGGCTGGTTAATAATCAGCCACTAGTATTGGCTCAGAAAATCTTTATCCATGCACCCCTAGTCAGTAGTCCTGAATAGAGGCAAAGAATCACTTTCCTCAATCTGCTGCCAGCACTTCTACTAATGCAGCCCAGTGTGCTGGTAGTCTTCTTGGCAACATGGGCACACTGGTGGTTCCATATTCAGCTTATTGTCCCCTGTAACTCCCAGGTCCTTTTCTGCAGAGCTGCTGCCCAGCCAGTCAGCCCCCAGCCTGTAATGGTTTATGGGATTGTTCTGTCCTGAATGTAGGACTTTGCATTTTTCCTTATTGAAGCTTATGATATTTCTTTTGGTCCAATCCTCCAGTTTGTCTAGGTCACTGAATTCTAGCCCTATCCTTCAGCATATCTGCTACTCCCCCCCAGCTTGGTGTCACCTGCAAACTTGCTGAGGGTGCTTTCTATGCCATCTTCCAGGTCATTGATGAAGAAATTGAACAAAACCAGTCCCAGGACTGACCTCTGGGGTACTCCACTTATCTAGTTGGCAGCCAGCACCATCAAGCCATTGATTACTTACAGTCAACCACTGTTTTTGAGATTTAGACTGTGGAAGAGTTATGGAATCATCTACCTGTAGGTTTTGTTAAACCATTTGTCAAAAAGGATCTAGCTGTATTTTGTAACAGAAGGATGGAATCCTTATGATGGATCCTTCCATCCAACTGATGTCCCTTTTCAGCTCTACATGTTTGTCATAATTTTTGGTCTCTCTTCAGGTAGTTGCAAGGCATGAAGACCTGTTGGCACAAGCAACTGGGATTGAATCTTTGGAAGGTATATAGTTCTATCATGCTGGCTTCCTTTGACTGTTAGAGACAAGGTTTTCTTGTGACTTTTTTTTTTCTTTTGTGCTAACTAGATGCTACTAACACTACCATATTTAAGGTGGTGTCGTGCTATTGACTTGACAGGTAATGTCATTCATTAGGAAATGCTCTGGATTAACACCTGCCAGTTTTCTTTGTTGTCAGCAGATGGAGCTCCAAGATGATGATTTCACTGACATTTCTGTAGAGTAATTGCACTGTAGAAAGATTTGATAGTGAAAAACACTTCTTAAAGTAATTCTTTGTTTTGCTTCTTGATCTGTGATTTTTATTTATTTATTTATTTATTTATTTATTTTGGAAGAAGTACACTTATTTAATATTCCATGTAGCGGTGTCATGTCTGTCAACAAACACTGCATATAACTTGCATTTTGCCACAAGTATTAGCTTTGGTGCTGCATACTCCTCATAGTGTCTAATTTATGAATGTTGCCAAGATGTCCATTATGTGATCTTAATCATTTTGTAATTACACATTGCAAAGTTGAATATACATCTCTTTGTCCTGCTGGTTAGCATCTGGCATAAAACAAATGCCAAATAAAAGACTTATCTGGGAACTCTTGTATTTGTATGAAAAATTGGTCATGGTGGGTTTCTTCAAAATAAATACAAGGTTTATTTATTTCAGAATCTTGTGTACTTCAAGGCTGCCTTCTGATCTCCACTAATTTATTATACCCTTCTATACTTCCAAAACATTTTAAATCTGATCTTTTGTGACTTTAATTTTCACCAGAGCATAAGGTTAAATCCTGCATGTACCAGTTCAATTGAAACTATAGGGTGATATATCCACCCACCCACCAAAATACTATAATTTCATGTACTTGGTTGTTTCTGTAGGCTGAACTCATGAGTCTTTGTGTTCCTTTTATTCTTTCAATGCACAGGAAACATGCAACTCTCCCTTCCTGCTCTAAATTGGGGATTCCCTACAGCCCTTCTACGACATGCTAGGGTAGGGTGGTGAGCAGTTATTTGGCACGGAGGACCACTAGGGGAGTTTGGGTGAGCTGTTGGGTGTGGCAGTGCTGACCCTGCCCACACCTGCCTGCAACAGCTCACCAAAACTCCCTAACTGGCTTTACCTTGGGTCCGGCTTAGCCCCATGCTGATGCTACCTAACGATCCTGGGATCTCCATAGAGAGTGGCTTAGGACCCATACAGGCAGGGTGCTTGGCCAGGAGGATGGGAAGGGCAGGCAGGTGGGGAGCAGCATCCAGAAGTGGAAAGGGCAGGTAGGACTGGGGCTAGAATTTTGAGGTGGTGATGGCATGGGGCTGGGGCCTGGGGCAGAACCACAATCCATTCCCTACGTGCCCCTGCCCACAGAACTGGCACCCGTCGCAGGGACACGTGGTCAGTGTATCATGGCTTTCTCAGGGCCCAGCCCTAGTCCTATGCTGTTACCTCCCTAAGATCCTGATCCCAATCCCGGCCCTGCCTGCCTGTCCCACTCCGTGACACTGGTCCCTGCCTATACGTGGCCCTATCCCATCTCTCCAGTTGTCTCCTGCCTGCATGGGTCCTAGGCTGGTCTTCATAGAGACCCTGCCTGCCCGCTCCATTGGTGCCCCTGGCGGTTCATGTGGGACAGGCAGGCTGGGGTGCCCAGGCAGCAGGGCTGGTGCCAGTGGCAGACTGGCAGTAGTAGCTGGAAGGAGCTGCTGCTATGGAGGCTGCCAAGAAGTGAGTCTGGCTACTGCGCGACCCTAACCCTGCTGCTGCTACCTTATGCGGTGGGACTGGCCACATGTGCCATGGCCTGAGCTTACCCCTATACCTGGGCTGGGTGGAACCAAAGGATCCAGGTTGGCTGGATAAAATCTCTCATGGGCTGGATTTGGCTTGCTGCCCATATTTTGGCCACCCCTATATTAGGGGTCCTGTGCACCCCCTACTCTTTCCTGCCATGTGCTAGAAGTTCTGCATGTCCTGTTTCTTTTGGGACTTCACCTAGAATAATGTTCCTCAACCAGGGTGCCATGAGATCCTTTCAGGGGTACAATGCAATGTTAGTACTGCTAAGCTAACAGAAATTTCAAATACGAATCCAGTGTTAAAAGCATTCTGACCTGTTGTGGTATTTTTAAGTTATTTGCAGTTGAAGCATCACTCTATTACTTTTCACATGGGTAAAAAAATAGAATGAAAATTAAGAGCTGGCATTTTCCAAGGAATGCCTCGAGTCTAGAAAAGATGGGAACCACTGACTTAGAGGGTCATGGACATCATTGCATATACCAGTAGATCCTTGCATCCTCCTTCCCTACACCTCACATCCTGCCTGTGTAACTTGTTAAATTATCCCACTCTGAAGGAAAAACATTTTAGGGTGACAACATTTTAAAATTTCTGGGATTGGGCAGGGGTTGTTAATGGTTGCCAGCAGTGCATTCTTTTGGTCTATGAACATTATGATCAGGGTGAAGCCAGTCACATAACTACAAGTTACGCTAGACATGAACCCTAGACCTTGCCTCAGGAGGGTGGTGCTGCAATGTAATTGTGGGGGGAGGAGTTCATCTCCTTCAGTTATGATGCTGTCTGAGGTGGGTGGGAGGACAAAAGAGCAGCCACATGGTTGGCATCAGAGTTTCATTCCCAGGGAAAGCCAGTGTGGAGTTGCATAAGTCAACCTTCTCAGCACATCCCCTTGCCCCCTCCCCCCCCCCCCCCTTTTTTGGTGTAGAGTTTCAGCTTTGAAATTTGCTGTCAAAACCTGTTTTGACAGTGGCTTTCTTTTGTGTTAACTTCTGCAGCAGCAGCAGCTTGTCCTATTAATCCTTTGCTGGCTGCTCATGAGACAGAAGTTCCCAGTTACACCTCTGGTTGAAGCTAATGGCCGTGTGTAACTAGATACCAGTAGATTAGTGTTTCCCATATCCCCCTGCTTGTTTTTTGACTGTTTGGTTTAGTTCTTCCTAAATTGGAATGGTGGGTTTTTTAAAACCCACCATTTCTACCGTTTCGATTTAAGGAGACCTAAACTGAATTGAACCCCTGTTGCACGTACTCGAGGGCTAGGGGGCCCAATCCTTACCTTACCTGACTCTCCCACAGCAGGAAGAAGGGCAAGCTGCTGGTGGGCCAAGTAGTCTCTGAGCTGTGGGGGACCCTGGTGCTTCCCTCTGCAGCAGTGGCACCCAGGAACGGCTGGATTCCCCCTGGGGCCAAGAGGAGGGCAGCTGGGTGTGCTGGCTGTGGGAGAAGATGGCTGGGGCGGTATACGGGGCACTGGAAACCGACCAAGCCTGAGCTTCCCTGAACACCTTGGAGGGGTTTTACCTTGCTATGTAACTAAGTATTTTAAAGCAGAATAGTCTGCTGACTGTGTAAATAGCAACACCATTAAAGTGGTACAAAAGAACAATTAAGCCACTTTAAAGTCCAATTTTGTTGTGTGTGCAAAGGCCCCCTAGCTACACTCCTCAGTGACTTATTCCCCATGTCCCTTAATTGTCCTGAAGTCAGACTTGTACCTGAAACCACTCCCTTGGATCATGGGAAGTCAAGACAACAGCTGTCATTTGTGCTTCATGCTGAGAATTGTAAAGTGCTTTTAAAAATTAAGCCTTGTAATATCTCAGTGAAGTAGGTGTGGCAAGTTATTTACATTTAATAGTTAATGAAGCTGACTTTTAAATACCCTTTATCATCCAATCTACCTGAAGTTTCTTAAGTCTTCTCTGTGGAATACATTTTTTTTTCCTTTTTGTTTGTTTATTTTCTAAGGGAAGCCTTTTTTGAGGGATATAATCACACAAGCTGTTGGAGAAGTGTTGGTAAATTACCTCCATTTCTAAGCAATAGTTCAAAAATGATTTTTTTTTAATTTTTTTTAAATGCTAGTCTAAAACTGGCTTGGGCTAGAAACTCCAACTTGTTTAATTTAGTGGGTATTAATGAGGATTGATGCTTGTAGTTATTCTTAGTTATTCAATTTAGATTTTATTACATTAGTAAAGGTCTTATTTCTATGACTTCCTCTCTAAGGGAATTGTGATCTCTCCATTAGATCTCAAGAAGAGATGAGGGTTGCAGGAGTGCTTGGGAGGGATCTTTTTCACTAGAAGAAGGTGAAGGAGGGAGATATTGCAGATTCATGGAGTGGAGACTAATGATTAGAGGGTTAAAATGTAGAAATCCTTAAATTCTATTCTGGTTTTAACAATTAGAACTTATGATTTTTTGTTGTTGTTTTCCAATCTCCTAGTTCCGTGCATTAGTGCAATGTATCCCCATTGTTTGTAATTAACACCCCACCCCCAACATGCTTATTGTATTTTTCAAAACCTTTGCTTTAGTCAGTGTTCAAGCCAGGAGTAGAACCAACATCTCTTATTAACTGTGGAGACAAACAATCTCCACAGTTCTGTTTTTAATTATATAACCAAAAACTTGTAAAATCATAATGCCCATTTCTTTGTGTTTGTGAGTTACTAGCCAATTGCCTGTCAGGATTGACGAGGAGGTGGGTGGGGACAGAGCTCCTCCACCACCTACTAGTAGCAGGGGGAGGGATGGGGGGAAGCTTGCCCTGCTAACTCCTCTGTCCCTCTTGACTAGCACTCCACTGTCTCGCCTCCAGGGAGCAGAGCTGGGGGGCAGGCAAGGCCACTGTTCTTGCCATCATGGCAGCGCGCCGCTGCCACTGCCTCCTGTCTGGAACGCTCTTGGAGCGCTCTGATTGTGACTGAAACAACCAGAGCACTCCAAGACAGTTGGGGAAAGACAGACAGATGGACTAAGCCCTTTATTATATAGCATTCTTGCTAGCCAGAAGTTCTGTACTTCTTGCATGACTGAAAAATGTTAATACTGGCCACGTCAGACCTTAACATACACCAGCAACATAATTAAAAAACTTGATTCTTGTATCATAAAGTTGATCATCGGTAGGCATATGGGACAGAGTTATGGTGGTTCACTGTTTTGTTGTAATGTGACTTTTGTATTCACTTTGTTAAGTAACTGTTTGAGAGCTGTCCCTTCCCTTTGGTGGTTTAAAATAAAATGTTTTAGGTTATGTTGTTTTTACTGTAGTTCAGCCTTGGGTGTTCAGTAAAAACCTTATACTTCCTTGTCTGTGAACTTGCTTGCTTTGGTTTTTTTTTTTTTTTTTAAAAAATGACCCAGTGGATTTTTTGTGGGAGTCCTTTGCTTTGAACTTGAGATCTGGAGAAGTCCAAAAGTTCCCCTCCCCCATCAGACCTGCCTGGGTTCCTCCCGTCCCTAGCAATATACGAGGAGCTGACTTCAGCTGCGTGCCACCTTTCCTGGCCAGTGCAGACCTGGC
>JAGPOW010001296.1:117475574-117551354 GCA_030014935.1 Caiman crocodilus
TTTTTTTATAGAGTCTGTTTCCTTAGCCCCCTGCAAAAATGAGGGTTGATGATGTAGCTACCCACAGCAAACCACTGTACTGACAACACTGGTACTCCTTCAGCATCTAGGTGGGACTGCTGATGAGTTCCAGCTGAATGGAGAAGGGTACCCCATTGAAATTAATTGCAGTGGCTAGTCCTTGTTCAGCAACTCACTGGAAATTAAGCAGATTGCAAGCCATCTCCATACAGAAAATCTGCTACCTTATTCACATTAAATAGCACCATGTTTCATAAATAGTTTACTTGTTCACATATATCGGTCCATATTGTATTGGCACCAATAAAGAAAAAATGGACATAGTTCACATATTTTGATCTGTGTAGTGGTGTGCAGTAGACTTTATGATTTGGGGAGTAATGTTGAGGTTTATCTAACTAAGTCAATTTCTGCATTTTTACAGGTGTCCTTCAGATGATGCAGACTAGAATTGGTGTTCTACAAAGTACTGTTGATAGGTATGTCATTTAATAATTTATTAAAATATAAACTGTGAAGTCTTCCAGTATACTTTATTTCTAAAATGTATTTCCATTCCTTTTATCAGAATCAGAGCTAAAATTGTTGATCCATACAACAAAATAGTATCTCGCACAGGTCAGCTAGCAAAACTTCAGGTAAGTTCTGTTCTAGTTTTATTTAGTTGTTTATTTATTCATTTGTTTTTAATATTTTTCAAGAAACTTACTTTATTCTTCTAAGAAATTTAGACATAAAGAAAAGGTATATCAATTCAGATATGCAGAAAAATCATTTCGGTAGAGATTTGCCTATTTCAAATAACTATATATATATTTTTATCAGTGTGTCTCAAATTAGATTTTAGTACTAGATTTACGTAAATATTCTGGGCTAAAAGGTCAGTGCTTCACACTGAAAACTAGGAAATCAAAGTTGGTAGTAATTAGATTAGTTTAATGGGAAGAAAGAGTGAACTGTTAAAGAGTTTACTGTCCAACAAGCAAAGCTAATTATGTTCGTTTAGAAATTTTTTTTTTTCCATCATTGGACCAATAATCCCTCCATATTGTTCTAAACCTCTTCTTACTCGCCTAGTTGATTTAATAAAATATCCTTCATCCTTATCTTTGTTACAAGCCAGAGTCCTGGTTTTCATTCTTTAAAAATCCCAAATTCTTTGATTTTAAAGGGAACCTCCACACACATTCTCTGATTTAAAAAACCCCCAAATTTGAACTTTTCTGTGATTAAAATGAAACACTGCTATATATAGGTATTGGTTGAACACAATGTTGTATTTATATATTGACAGTTTTTAAGCAATTTGGAAGCCTACCAGCGCCTCGGTCATTATAACAAAAATAATAAATTCTAAATACCTATACATTTGGGTGTTTGATTTTTGGTTTTTTTATTGTGCAAAATCAGAGCTCCCCCTGCCCTCTTTGCTCACTTGTACTCGAGTCATTCTGTGGCTGTCCTGCATGCTGCTTTGTGGCTCAAAACAGCCCGGATAAGCTGGTGCCCTGTCCCTGTCCATGTCGGTGCCCCTCACTCTCAATCTGAAAAACCTGGCCCTGGTGATGCAACTCGCTTATGACCCGTAGCCCCCTGTCTTCTACAGCCCTGACAGAGGGGCCCCCATTTGCCAGGTCAGTGGAACTAGGGCTAGAACCCACAGCTCCCTGGCCGTCCAGACCTGAGTGGAGCCCATTGTGGGGAGGGGTAGATATGGGTTGCCTGCTGCGGGGCTTAAGGTTCCCTGTCCTGCTGCCCTCCCCCTAGGGGCCTTGGCACCCCAGTGGGTGAGACCTGGAGTAGGAGGGCAGGGAAGCTCAGTGTTGCTGCCCCTGGAACCCCTGTACCAGTCGCCCTGCCATGGTGAGGTGCCCCCTGTCCACCTGGCAGCAGTTGGGGCACAACTCCATGGCACCATGACTGCTGTTGAATGGACAGGGGGTGCCTCACTGCAGCTGGTGTGGGGGCCCCAGTCGTGGCAGCACTGAGCCTTTACACCCACCCTGCCTACTGGGCTGCAGAGGTCCCTGGGGAAGAGCTGCAGGGCAGGGAGCCCTGAGCACTGCAGCAGACAGCCTGCATCCTTCCACTCTGTGTGCAAATCTAGTGCAGTGTCCTCCTATACCCCGTCCCTGGGATTGCATGCAGTGACAGGGAGCCACCCCCCTACTGTTCCCTGGATGAACCAGTTAGTCCCCAGGCTCCACGAACCGCCCCAGCTAGGCAACGCCACCAACCCTGCACCACTCTCTCCCTCACTGTGGGAGTTTGTCTTGCTCACCCATACCCCCTCTACCCCCAGACTGACCTGCAGGCAGCTGGGGAACTGCTCTGCAAGCTGCCATGTGCATGTGGCGCTTCCTGTGTCCCTTTCCCCCAGCTCCAAGCAGCCCCTTGCAGGTTGGAACTCTGCCATCCTACAAGGGGAAACCTGCATATTCCTGCATTTTTCTGCTTCAAAGGAGGAAATCCATGATTTTTTCCTTTTTAAAAATCTGATTTTTTTTTTTCTTCCTTCAAGTGAGAAAATTCACAGTTTTCCATTGCAGACAGAATACGTGGATCCCTGGTTATAAAGAGTAATTTAGAAAATGTAAACCTTCTCGTAAACGTTCTTTTCTTGCTGTTGCTATCACTCCATAATTCCAAAGACTAATGGTAGAGGAATTGCAAGCATCGAGAGGAAAGTGGTTATTCATTATGGGGAGGTGCTCGAGGCATGCACAGTAAAATATGCATAGAGGATGACATAGAGGATTGTACAAGTCATTTTGGCATGCTGAGTGTGAGCATATGATTCTTAGGAATTTGAGATAAGGGTTGGGTACAGGAATAAATGGTGTTCAGGATTTTTTAACTCTGCACTTGTTTGGGATTAATTTCAGTGTTTTGGCTTATTTCGTTCAAGTTCTTTTCCATCTTGAGTTAATGCTTATTCTTAACTAAAGATCTTGTTTTGGGAATAATTTCTTTAACAGAGAAATTGCAGCTCATTATAGTCATGTTTATCTTGGAGTTTCACAAAAGAGACTGAGCAGCTTCCCTTATTTTTAACGCATAAGCTAGAACTTCAGAGAAAACAGTTCCCAGAGATAGAGGAGTGTAGGAAAATTGTTTTTACTAGGTCAGCTAAATAATTGTTAAACACCTCAATAATGGGTTTTATAATGATGGAAGCAAAATATTCAATAGCTTTTCAGTAGTGGTATTGCCATATGCTAATACCACTTATGATTTGAAAACAAAAATCCACACTTACAAGGTTAAACTATTTAACTGTGTTTCTGTTCACATGTACAGTATTTGCAAAATTGCAGGAGCTTCAGGAATTCATATTTATAGCTGGGAGTTTGCTAGGCTTTTGAATGCTGCTTTTCTCTTTGCTTTTTCTTTCTGCCCATTGGTAGCTTTTTCATCTTCCTGAATTTTTAATGGACTATGTTTACTGATTTTTCATAAATATCTGATCTCTCCTTATGTAAGCAACACACAGTTTGGGTTTCAGTCTTTTTGGAAATACAGCAAAACTGTTTTAAGAAATGTGCAGTGTTGAGGATCTGTTTCTGTGCTCCTTTACCCAGAAGTAGTTGTTCATAAGCAGTACTGTTGATTGCTGTGGGACTGCTCAGAGTGAAGGTATATTTGGGCTGAATTCTGCCTTCTTTAAGTATTTTAATATATTCTGCTCTCCTCATCAACATTCCCATCGTAGCTTTGTTGTCAGACTTTAAAACCAGTCTTCTGTTCTAACCTCTTAGCTTTTGCTTCTGTACTATTTGTCTTGATCTGCTCCCACAAACCCAGGGGAAAAGGGAGCAGCAGAATCTCAAAGTTTGGTTCCTCTTTTAAAATGCATACTTTTCTTCTGAAAATAATGTTAGTCTTGACTTTGCAGATCACAAGTTAGTTAAAATATGCAGATGAAGGACATGTAGTTTTGAAAGGTCACTTCGTGGCTTTATCTAACTAAACATTTCCACAGCTTGTACTTTTATTTAAAAAGGGCAAAGATTAGAATAGTTACTGCATTTATACCTAATTATTAAGAATGCAAAAATATTCTCTAATAGCAGATTTAGTTTGTAACATGAAAAATAAGTAAGTGTGCACGCATTCTAAAGGCAGTGAGTTGATTAGTACACTAAAATATAGCAAAACACTGAAGAAAATCCACGTGGCCAAATCGCTCAGAAGAGTACATCTTTTTGCACTGAAATAGGTACAGGCAAATCATGCTTAGTGAGAGGTCTTTATAGCAATAACAATAATCCAAAAGTATTTTACTTGAGGTCAGTAAATAAGAAGCATTCGGGTGGTTGTGTATGTGTAAGTGCAACATGTAATCCTCCTGCATAGTATATTGATGAGAGAGCAGTTTGAAGACAAAACCGCTCAGTTTCTGTTTTGTCTTGCATTTGTTTTGCTCTAATTTGATCTAGTCAGTTCAAATACCAAGAGACCTCAACTATCATATATACATTATCACAGGACATTATATCAGATGCTCTTTGTTTCTGAAGGACTTCTATCTTTAAATTTCATCAGATAAATCTGTTGTAATCCATGGCAAAATCAAGCATAACATTTCATTTTATTTTTACTCAAACCATTATACTAATACAGGGTGCAGGACTTACCTAAATTAATTCCTTTTATAACAAGAGCTGACCTTTCAGGGGGAAAAACATGCAATTTTAAAATCATGAGTACATGTTTTTCTAAGATATGATGCTCAGAACATGAGTTAATTCAGAGAAGCTCTCTGGCATGTTTTATACAGGAGGTCAATACTGGATGATTGAGGTAGTCCCGCTGGCTGTATGATCTATTAATCAACGAACTACAGAGTTATTTAATGAGATTGTTTTCTTTACACAGATCTATAAATATGCAGTTTAAGGAAACTCAGATAAATCACTGTAAAGGAAAATATATTGTTAAATAAGTCATCCTGTCTGTCCTTTGCCAAAATATAGATATGGAATAAATTAATGTGATATTGTGTTAAAATATTTAGTATGTTTAATTTTTGTATGCATGTCACTCGTAAGAATTCTCCTTGAACTTGAAATTTGGCTAAAATATGAGTGCGACTATCTTACCAGAATTGGATAAAAACTTGGTTGTATTTAGAGGTGCATGGATATAAAGAAAATTGACTGTATCAGAAATTGGCCTTATGTGGCCGATTTAAATGCTTATATGTGCGTGCAGCCACAGTGCCTGAGAGCAGTGCTATAGCCTGCCAAGTGCAGATCTGGGGGCACACCCCCCCCAGCCTCGTGACCTTCTGGACGAGCAGTGGCAGGAGCCACCTCCCCTCCCCAAGCCCCCTGGGTGAGCCATGGCTACATCCTGCCCCAGCCCCACTCCCTCCCTCACCGTGGGGGGCATTGATTTGCCCTCACACACCACTTCCCTCTCTACTCCCCTTTCACCATAACAACCAGCTGCACGGAGCTGTATTGGAAATTGGATCGGTATTGTCTGCTATGCCTCCTTAAAAATCGGCTGTCGGTTTCAGCCCCCCAAATCTCTGTTGGTCCACCACTAGTTGTAATAGCTTTATTCTGAAACTACTTCAGAATTAAGATTTTTTCTCTCTTGTATCTAAATATAACTGTGTTAATTTTCTTATCTTTTCAGTTTCATAAGATATAATGAAGAACAGTCGCTGTATCTTTTTTATGGAAGGGGAAATAAATACATTTACAAAATGAAATAATATTTTAGTAAACAATATACTGGGTGGTCAAAATATGATGTTTTCTTCTCATTGTTCACACATGGCTGAATTTTTCTCTGGCTTTTTCATTTCAAGCAAAATATTAGCAATCGACTCTACCTGAGATGCTCATTACATTTAATCTTTATGCTGAAATTTAGACTGTAAAAGAAGCAGATGTGGCTTAACATTTTTCTAATTAAAAAAACAAATTAATAAAACAAAATTAATAAGTTAGTTTCAAAGTAATCTGATGCCTACTTTATTCCCATTAATGATAGAAGTCATGTAACTAAATCTTCTTTAATACTTTGGACACTTGCTCTTCATGGTATGAGATGCAGTACCAAAGCAATGAAAGTGTTTTCAGTCATTTACCTTTAGTGGGGTACCCAGGAATTTATGATGACTCCCCAAAATTAGATTCTATACATGGAAAATGTATACATTGGCTGAGTCCGCCACTCTGTAACCCATTGCTGCTTGACTGAGTGGGGGTCAGGGACACCTTGTGCACCATGCTTGGGGCCCGAGTGAGGAGGCAGAGGCGTTGGAAGAGTGGTAGTGGAGGGCAGATGGGGGATAAGCAAGTAGCAAGGCAGAGGCAGCAACTGTAGATGTGTCTTCATCCCTTGCATATGCAGCTGCAGCAGCTGCCTGCCTCGCCCCCCCCCCCTCCCCTTGTACTGGAATTCAAGTCTTTCCAATTTGTTATATAGAACAGAAAAACTTGACTCAGTATCTGGTTAAAAAATCATTTTAGGGACCTATTCAAATCATGATTTCATAGAAATTGCGAAATCAGGTAACAATCTGCCTGCAAAATTGATCCACCACTACCTTGAGATGAGTAAACCCCAAGTCGTTTGAAAAGTCAGGACCCTATTATAACCACCTTTAGTCTCCAACAGATGTTGAATTCTAGATTAGTATTAACACACATGTGGAAAATCTATCTTCTGAATAAATTATACTTGGATTTTTATTTAGTTCCTTCTAGCCAAGGATCTGAAAACCCCTTATAAACTTATGAAATACTGCAAATAACAATTAGCTGAACAAGTTGAGCTGTTATAAAATTCTTGCCCTTAATGCAATTTTACAGATATTCAAAGTGTATGTGGTAGTGCAGCTATTGATTATTTTAGTGAGAATAAGGTTTTATTGTCCCTTTCAAATGGTGTTCAGTTGATCCAGAGCAAGTATCTGCTTTTCATTTACCCTAAGTTTTTAACTTAATGCAAAATAAAACTAAACTACATATATAGATAAAACACGATTTCATATGTTTAATAATTTTTTCAATAACAACAGCACAGACAACATTATCCACAAAACTACTAATGGCTGATGAAAACGCTGATATGTATTATAAAAAGTTGTAGAAAAATTCTTACAAAAATGTAGATAATGTGTCTGTGTGTATCAGTTGCTAGATCAGATTCCAAATGTTTACTCGTGTATTTGTGTCCTAACTTAACTACAAGAATATGCCTAAGTGGTTCCAAGTTTGGGACCTAAAACATCAGTTTGAACACTGAAATGACTATGTCACTAATGCCATGTTTTACGCCCAGGCTGCTTGTGACTTGCTGCGGAGAATAATACGCATCTTGTATCTCAGTAAGAGACTTCAAGGACAGCTGCAAGGAGGAAGCAGAGAGATAACGAAAGCTGCACAGAGTCTCAATGAACTTGGTGAGTCCTACCTATTTTAGTAGTACTGTACTTTGGTTTTGTGTTCATGTGAAATACAGTTTCAGGTTTTTGTTTTTCTCTTTGAAGAATCACTTTATTTTTTCTTATCTGAATGAAGAGACCAGATGGACAAGTCATCAGTCTCCTACTTGTTTTATTTTTTTTATGCGACTAAATGCCCACATCCAGTTAGACTACATACAAATTTTGTGGTAGTACTATTAACTGGTGGAGAAGGCTTTGTTTAGGGTAATTAAAAACTTATCAAACCTCTATTTAGATGAACATTCAGAGAGAGAAGGTTGATTATTTCTTGGAAGCCATCATTCTGTTGGGTTTACAATGAAGCATTGAGCTAGCTTGAATATCAGAAATAGTCTAGATCAGGGCTGGGCAGTTATTTGGGCTAGAGGGCCACTTAGGGAGTTTTGATGAGTTGATGAGCCCAGGGTGGGGCTGGGATTATAGGGCAGTAATAGTGTGGGGCTGGGGCCTGGGACAGATCCACAATCTGCTCCCAGCATAGCCCTGTGCTGTTGCTGACCCGTGATCCGAACCCCAGCTGCCTTTCCTGTTCCCAGATAGCATTCCTTGCCTGTGACCCCATCCCATTTGCCTGGATGAGAGTGTCTTGCCCATGGGGGTCCTGGGCTGGTCTTCATGGAGACCCCACCTGCCTGCCCGTTCCATTTGGCCCCTCTATGGGTGTGGGGTGGATGGGCCATGTTGCCTGGGCAGCAGGGCCAGGTTCAGTGGCAGCAGCAGCAGCTGGAAGGAGCTGCTGTTGCCAGGAAGCTGAGTCCAGTTGCTGCATTATCCCAGCGGGGTGGTGGAACCATTTGCACACACCACGGCCTGGGCTTCTTCCTGCACCTGGGCTGGGCGGGTCCAAGGGATAAAATCCTTTGCTGGGCTGGATCTGGCCCTCAGGCCATATTTTGCCCACCCTGGTCTAGATGTGATAGTATGGAGTTCAGCCTAAGCTAGTTCACCTTGTTTCTTATCATCCATAAATATCTGTGCATTGCAGCAGACAGTGTAAGATAACAATGCCTGGCTATGGAAAAGGACAAAAGTCTGGTTTTTTTGTTTGTTTTTTCAAAAGAACCAGAACGTATATAACTCTATATATTATTTACTGTACACCCAATGGAAGGATGCCTTCTAAACAAGCTAGACCAGCCATGTCTACGCTGCACCCTAAGTCCTCCAGAGCTCTGGTTTAACTATTGTATATAAAATCTTACCAGCTGTTATTTCTGCTCTGATTTAATGGTATTCAAATTTCAGCTTCTAAAAATAGAATGTGCGAGAACTGAACTGTCAAACATTCAGAATGATCCTAAGGTTTATTTTACATATTTGTCACTGCTGATCTTTTCATACTATGTAATCAAAAGATTATTAGATCAAGATTTAGTCGTTTCATAATTAACAGATGCTATGATGCAAATGAAAAGTGTGTTGATTTATTAGTATATCAGTTGGACAAAAGTGCACAAACTTTAGCCCTAATGTTTCAATTTAGAGCAAGGAAGGTATTATCTTTCAAGTGTACCTTTCCTTTCTTTGCTAACCCCCTCCCTCCTCATGGTTTTAATAATATAACTTTTTTGAGCAATTAGGGTTAAATTAAACTATTATTGGTACTAATGCTAATGCATGACTGGACTCTTATTTAGTTTTCAAAGCTGGTTACATCTGAGATGATTTACACCAGTGAGGATCTGACCGGTTTTGAGTTCTCTGTCTTTTGAGATGCTTGGGGTGTATTGCTCACTCTTTTGTTTACTAATTTAAATTAATTTCCATCTGCATTCATGGAGGTGTCACAGTTTTCAAGTTTTTTATTGTAGAATTACAATCTACCACTGGTACTATGGGTAAGTGCTATGAGTCTCATCCTTTACTCAGCCCAGATCCTGGCTCTATTTGACAAAGGTTTCAGGATTTTAACCGTAAGTGTTTAACATTCATTACAGTGCGGTACATTTCCTATGCCCTAGAACAGGGGTCAGCAACCTTTTTAGAATGATGGGCCAGCACTTGTGACTTGACCACCTTTGTGACCTGCCTGTTGCCTTCTCAGTGCTCTAGCCCTCCCTGCTCCCTGCTGTGTGTCAGGGCCTGGTTACCCTTACCCCTCTGGTGCAGCCATTGCTTACCAAATACCACCATGGCTGATGCCAACAGAGAATGGCTAATTTGATGGCAAGGATGAGTGGGGCTGCAAGGGGCATGAGAGACTAGCCCTCAACACAGAGCAGAGAGGGCATCAGCAGGCAGCTTGAGAATGCATCCCCTTTAAGGGGCTGGTGTACATGCTGCTGTTTGTTGCAGATTTTCACTATCCCGCTACTTCTACCGGCACTTTAGCAGGATGAATCCAAACTTCTGGCAGGTTTTTTGGTTCGCATCAAGGTTTTGTTTGTTTTTTCAGCCGTACCATTAACACCTTTACTTTGAATTTGTGATCAAACTTATCTTCCATTGAAATTTTTAGCTGGTTGTGATTTTAAAGAAAAATACTCTACATGGGAATACTGGGAAGGACGTAGCAAGAAAAACAAGTTTCAAAATGTTTTGTCAGAAGACACATAGATACTGTTGAGTTTTATAATATACAGGGTCTTTTTTCTTTGAAGAGGTATTTTTAAATTCTAGTTTTCTAATTCTTCGCATTAGAGCGTTGTATTAGGAGCTATGATTTTATGATGGAGGCCTTTGTATCCATACCATACTTAAAACTGTATTGACATTTGCACGTAAATGAGTCTGAAGTTCCTTTTTTTAAAACGTTTATCTGTTTGAATTTTAATCTCAAAATTTGGCATATTATCTATGCAGCTTCTATAGTTGAAACAATCTCTAACTTTTTTCACAGGAAACATTTAATAATGCTCCCTTTTAAGAAACTGATGCAGTTTTATTCTTTATTTCCTTGGCTTCCTTAAGCTAAATAAATTAACAAAGCTGGTGAGTTCTCTTATGGCAATTCCTAGGTCACATTTTAAATTATGTGAATCTTATCAAAGTGTGTAGCTGTCTTTAAAAAACCCGTGGTGCGCTCATGTTTGAGCCCAAGGGTACCCTGACTGTGGCTTTTTGGTGCTGTTTTAATACAGATATTTAATAACAAGTTGAAAAAGCAGTCAGATAGAAACAGATCTTAGAAACTGAACTAGTATAATGCATATATATGATGTCATTTTCCCACAACTAACCAGAGTAGTTCGCCAGATACTAAAAAATATAATAAATTCCCTGTTATTTATAAGTGAGTATAAAAATTGCTGTCTTTGACTGTGGCCAATAACCAATCAGATAAAGGGTCTTAAAACTCGAACTAGATAGCTATGGAACAATGTGCCTGTGGACAGAGTATTTTATCCAATCAATTAATTGTTAACTTATGCCCTGAAGCATAGAGATTTATATCTCTTGTTGTTTCAAACATATGATTTGTTTCTCATGACCTGAATCAATTCTAATTTTTTTCTGTCATGTTAAATTGTTCAGCTCAGTGTTGTGTAATTGAGAAAAATTAGTATAAAGCAAATTATGAATATAGTTATCTGTATGGCACTATGTCTATATTAAACATTTAAATAAACTGTCACAGCAGCTAGAATTCTACTGGTCTATGAACATATCCTTTTTTTGTCTTGTACACATACATTGCTGCAGGGTAGTTCTGACTGTCATGTTCTCCTCCTTAAGGAGGAGGGGGACATAGATATGTCTATGACCGTGCTTTATGTATTTTTCGGGCAGTATGGATGACCAGGTAGGAAAACACCTGGTGAATCCTTTCAAAGGTAAAACAGAGGCTGCTTTGTCCACTATATGGTTTACTCTTTCCCTGGACTTGGGTTTATTACTTGGACTTCCCAAAGGCCTATAACAAGGTCTTGTACAGGAGGATGCTGAATAATCATTGAGTGGGTATGTCTACATGTTCATTTATATGCAGTAGTTACTGCACATTTCTTTTAGTATTTGTTAAATGAAGTACTAACTAAATGCCTGACGCATGTTTTTTTGTGATGCTTACTGCACAGTAGCCTAATAATACTGTGGAGTAGTGTATTAGCATGGTTTTTGACTGGCACACTACTTCACAGTACTATTTTGCTACTGTAGAGTAAACATCTCATGTAGACATGTGCAGTAAGAGTCAAAATGTTGTACATCAAAAACCTAGCTAAGAGGCAGAAGACGGCACATGATGAGCTGAATTGGTCAATTGTCACCATAGCAGGGATTAACAGTAGGGGACCTTAAGTCTTTGTGCTAGTTCTCATGCTGTTTAGTAATTGGGGATGGGAGTGAGTAGTAAGCCAGAAGAACTGCAAGTGACAGTTATTTAAGCTAATCATAACCAAAGAGGACTTGAGGAACTTCAGAGAAAACTGGATGAATTGGCTGCATGATAGTAAATGAAGTTTAGTGCTGATGATAAATGTACAGTGTTTTTGTGCTGGAGTGAAAAAAAATTACATCACTTAGAATCATAAATCAATTTTAATATGAAAAAAGGACTTCAACATCATTGCAGGCAGTCATTGAAGATCTTTGCTCATTGTGGAAACAAGATGTTAGGATACACAAGGAATGGGAGAAGGCTCTAATGTTTTTATAGAAATTGATAGTGAGGTTTTGTTATGAGGGCTCCTGCTTGAGCCCCCTGACCCTTGTGCTGTCTCTCTGAGTGCCTCTGGAAGACTGAGTGCCTCTGGAAGTGCCTCGGATCTTGGACTCCGAGACCCAGCCTTTGTCACAGTAGCCCTTTCTATCTCTGGGGTACCCTGTGTCCCAGTAAATGGCAGCTGGCTCAGCTCAGGATGAAGACTTCACCTTTTAAGGGTAGGACTGCAACCAGAAGTGAATTGTAGTGATTCAGGCAGGCTTTCTAAAACAAGACAGGATTTAGTGGGTAGATAGATGGCAAAAGGCAGAGTCTTTTGCCCCCAAGCCCGGCCCCTCCTTTGTGGGCAGCACTGCCGGAGTGGAGCCTGTGGGTGGGAGAGGATGCAGGTTGCCCACTGTAGGCTTGGGGCTCTCCACCCTGCTGCCCTCCGCCTGGGGACTTCGTGGCTTAGTGGGCAGCACCTGGAGCAGGAGGGAGGGAGTGCCACACTGCACTGCCATGGCTGCCAAGCTGAGCCCCCCCCACCCTGGCTCACCCAGAAGCAGCATGGGCACAACTCTGTGCTGCTGCTGATGCTATACTTCACGTAGGAACCCACAGTGGTGCGCACTTCTTCCCACAATTGGTCCCACCCACTGGTCCTTGGAGGTGACTGCTGCCTGGAGCTGGTGCAGCCTGGCTGCAGCCCTGCACCCTGCTGAATTTACCAACAGAAGGAACATCTAGGCACTCACAGGAATGGCAAATTACTTTGCAAGGACAGTTTGAAACAGAGATTTTAAAAAGGGGGGCACAGCTTGGACCCCAACAACAGAAATCTCAGGGGGCACGTTAATCATGACCCCATCTGCTGATGTTGTGACCCTATTAGGGATCATGACCCAAAGTTTGGGACCCACTGGTCTAAGTCAAACCTAAGCAGCGTGCATGAGAGCACAAAGGACAGGCCTAAGCTACTGTGTCTTTTGGGTTCCCCATTGTCTCTGTTGTTGGGGTCCAAACTGTGTCCCCCTTTTTAAATCTCTTCTTCAAACTGTCCTTGCAAAGTAATTTCCCATTCCTGTGTGTGCCCAGATGTTTCTTCTGTAGGTAAATTTTTTTCTGAATTCCCAGTGACCTCTTTAACAGCTAATACATCTTTGTCAGGGTTGTCTAACTTCTGAATGTCTGGGGACTGCAGGCTGCATGTTGTGCTAGCACCCTTGCTCTATGTACCTCCTTTACTTGCTGTACCACATGGTGGATGGCTCTGTGCTGCGCTGCACCACCCACTTTGCTGTGCAAGGTGCTTGGATTCCCTTGAGTTTCTCCACTGTGGGCTGCATTGCCTCACCTCCAGGGTTGGAGGTAGGAAGCAAAAGCCAGAGGAGGGAAGCAGCAGCAGAAGTACTAGCAGAAGAGAGATGGGGGAACAGCACCTGGACCAGGAGCTCAGGCGTGGCATGTAGCCTGCAGACTGCCAACTGGACAGTCCAAATCTGCATGTAGGAATTTGTCTGGCCCTCCCTAGACCAGAATGATATTTTAATCTTGTCTTTCATGATCTAGACAAGCATCCAAACAAGGCAGCCACACATGATGATTATAGAAATATTTTGCAAAATATGTTCTGTCACCGGGTCCTCTCAGAACAGAAGAGAAGGCAATGAGAAACAGCGGGCAAAGTGGGCAACAGAAGTGGGAGGGTAACCAGGAATGATCTTAGGCATGGAAATACTTATCTATAAACAATTATAATATTGGGGTAGTTTACCTTTAGAAAGGAGATGAAGGCAGGGTAAGATAAGTGTGGATAAAATATCAAATGGTATAGGGAAAGCAGCCTGGGGATTTTTGTTTCCTGCCTACTAACATGTGAATAAGGGACAGAAAGTTAAATTAAAAGGTAGCAATTCAAAACCAATAAAAGGAAATATTTTTCCTTAACTCTGGGATAAAACTGTGGAAAACATTGCCATAGGAAGTAATTGAAGCCCAGAACTTAGATAAATTCAAAGAGAGATTGGACATTTGGGTCATAATTAATTGTAAAAAATTTGTTGAAGGAAAATTAAGTCTCCTGCTTTATGGTTTCAGCTAATGTCTAACCAGAGTAAGCAGAATAAAATCTAATGTGGAGTGCCTAGGCATAATCCCCTTCAGGAGTCTCTTAAATCAGCGTTTCGCAACTTGTGGGTTGCATCCCAAAAGTAGGTTGCAAGAATATACGAAAGGGTCACGAGCAAACTTAAAAAATGGATTAACAAACTTTTAAAATTGGCTGCTTCTTTAAAAGAGAAAAGTGTGGGAAACCGCAGCTTTTTCCTTGCAGGCTGGCAGAGTTCCAGGTTGCAAGGGGCTGCTTGGGGGCCACCCTCCCTCAATTCTCATCCCCCCCCGCCCATCCCCTGCCTCATACGCTGTGGGAATGAAGCGTGGGTGCAGGAAACAGCAGGTTGGGAGTGAGGGGCACTGGAGCAGGACTGGCCATCGATGTTTACAGATGGGTCCTGGTCCAAAAAAGGTTGAGAGCTGGTGTCTGAAATCATCAGGGTAATGTTTGTGTTGGACAGTGGTGGATCAAGCAAATGGAGACCCAAGGCTGCATCTATAAATGGAGAGAACATTTTAGCAGGCAGCTGCTTCATTGTAATGCTCAGTGCAACTATGGTCCATTTGTAAGGGGAAGTGCCCTGCACAAAACAAGAGATAATGAAGTAAAGTTAGAGACATTGCCAAAAAATTTAACTGCTGTTTTTTCCTCTCATTAAATTTATATTGCCAAGTGTGTGTAATACTTGGTGATATTTTTTCCCTTACATTGCTCACAGGCATCTTGACCATTAAAATAAAACAAAACAGTACACAGAGTTACACTGTGTACAAGCATCCCAATACTAAACCAGGATTATGAGCAACTCTGCAATAATAATGCAGTCTGCACAACTCCAAGACTCGGAGAAACTTATGCCAGCAACGATATGACTAGCCTAGGCACTCGGAAGCAAACTTACCATAGCAAATGTATTATGTTCCAAAGAATGAAGTTCCTTGTAGTTATAATACTTATGCAGCCTTGACTGTTAGTTCTATGAAAAGTGCCCTTTTGGTTTTTCAATATATATCTCTTACCCATCCCCAAAGAGAATTTTTGATGTTCTTCCTAGTTTTCTGACAACTTCCATTTTTGATTCAGCATGAAGGAAAATAAAATTACTATGGAAATTCCATGAAAAGATCAGTTCCTTTATTGGGAACAGACAACTTTGAAACTAGAACTCTTCAAAGATATGCAAAGTTAGCAAAAACTCAAGGTACCTGCTGTTACTGGGTAGATAAAATAAAGACACAGATTTACCCAAGGAAGAGTACTCACATTGTTCTTATTACCTGCCAAAAAACCCTTCCTGTGCATAAATAAACTCATTGATGTGTTTTTGTGTGTTTTTCTTAGTTCTTGTTATTGTCTTTTTGTTTGTTTGTTTGTTTTTAACTACATGTCTTTATGTTAAATATACCTCATGGAAACGGGCTGTTCAGAAACCATGGCTAATAACATGCTGGAGTCTTTGGTGATCATGATGAGATTCGATTGGTGCAGTGGCACAGACCTCTCCTTATCACTCCTGCAGATGGAATCATAGATAAAGAAACTCCTGAAAGTCCTTTTATCTGAAGTTCACCTGTCTGACCTAAGTACTTTTTTGTTCCATCTACTCATACATGACTAACATTTAAATTAACTTCAGGATGGGGTATCTTAAAACTTCAGCTTTGTGGAATTCACCCGTAAAACCTATTGTCTGAAAATAATTTGGGCTAAGGAACTGAATATCGTAGGCGGGGTACTACTAGACATCTGGAGGCAGATGCCATGTTGCTAAATTCTTAGCATTGCCTGCAGATTAGTTTTTGAGTTCTCAGCCAGCTGATCCTATTTATTTGAAAGAATACCAAATTATTTTGCAGAATCTTTTTGTGAGTGGAGATTAAAAGTTATTTGTCTGTCAAGTCACTAAGCATTATCTGGTGGGATTCAAGCAACAAATGAGTAATTAAGATCTAATTTATTTTGTTGCAGATGTAATCATTGAAAGGGTTAACATCTCTAATTATTTTTGTGTACACATGTGTATGCATGTGCCCACACACACAGGCCAGGCTTTTTGTTCTTGCTTAGTATCTTTACTAACAAATACATAAAGTAAGATGATGTGCACTAAGTTTAGCAGTGAGATTTTATACCTAGTTGGTAATTTGTACTAATTGTCTCAGTTTCTCATATAGATCTGTTTTAAAAATTATAATTAAACATAACTATTGCTTTCACAGTGCACACTATTCATTTAGTATTCAGAGTAATGTAGGTAATCGGTGACTGAAATGCACACTAGATCTATTCTATAGTGATTGCTGATAGGCTTGAATACTGTGATATTTTTATTCAAGTTAAATAGTATTATTCTGAAAATATAAAATGATGAACAAAAATTTCAGTTAAAATTTAATGTTTGCTTTGACTTTGGATTGAGGTATTACTAAATTCTTGATGGTCAGTTTTTAGAGAATGAAAAGAAATGCAATAAATGTGCTTGAATAGCTTTCATAAATACTGGAAATTCTGCCTTTTAGTTTTCTATTTTTTTCACATTCAGCGATGCATTTCATTTGTAGATGCTTTTTATTGCAGGAGAAATTTCTTAAAATACATAGTTGCAGATCTGGTTTTAAGCTTGCTTGATCCAGAGGGTAGCTAATCCAAGGAAGGTCTGTATCACTAACAAATCTTTGAGCAGAATGAGGTAGTTAGCCATGTTAGTCTGAAGTCAGGCAGAAGGCAGGGTAGAGATGTGCTTTATAGATTATCTGGACTGGGGATGCATAAGCTTTTGTGAGTAATAGCTCACTTCATCATATTAAGTGAGCTCTTACATTGGCTTTCCTCTTTCAGAACTTGGGGGTGTCAGGTGAGGTCGTGGCTGACCTGAAAAGGGCAAACATATGGCCCATCTTTTAAGAAAGGGAAGAAGGAGGATCCAGGGGACTACAGATCAATCAACTTGACCCTGATACCTGGCAAGGTCATGGAGCAGGTGCTCAGAAAGTCTGTTGTGAAGCACCCATATTCTGAGAGTAAAATCATTGGACAACAGACTACAACATGCACTTTTAATCCAGCTACCTCTGAAATATTGTACTTGTCTAGCTTTTAAGCCAATCTTTCTATTTTTGTACAGAAATGCTATTATTGATTTTTATTTTTTTACTTTCAATCTTATGTTATATGGTATTTGGAGCAAGAAAGTACAGTATTTCAGGAAAAGCTGAATAGCAGCTTGCTTTATAGAAGTCAGTTCAGTATTTGTATAACTAAATGACTAACTATAGCAAAGTTTAGATCTAAATACTACTATAGACACCAGGAGCATGTCCAGACAAGCATGCATGTGTGGTTTGCAGCATTGCAGACCCATATGTGAGGCTGCAAACTGCACATACCACACTTGCAGGCATTCACAGCACTGGTAATTTGCAGCGCGGTGGGGTCTTTTGCTGCCAGGAGATCTGAATGTCAAAAAAACATGCACCAGAAAAAAGCAAGGTGGTGCACATGATTGGAGTGTGCGCCGGCAAAAACCAGAGGCTGGCTGGCCAGAGCCATTCTCCAGCTGCCAGACAGGTTCTGCACACCCAGATCTACTGCTGCTGAAGCCCTGGGAGGCCACCAGCCCCCACGTAAGGCTGCTGAAGGCATCTAAAGTACTGGCCCCAGTCTCCTCTACCCCACACAGGGCATCTTGCCATGTGTCAGAGTGCGCATGCAGAGGCGTTCCCGGGGACAACTAGCAATGGCACAAATATGTGCCGTTCCTAGTTGTCCTAGGGGAATGCACGTTCCCACTTCTGGAGATTCACCCCAGGTATCTTAAATTACTCAGCTAAACTTTACCGATTTGGCAGTCCCATTGTCACTGATTTTGCAATAGGCAATAGTTTTGACCTCGAGTTAATTTATTAATGTAATAGGACCTAAATGTACTTTATTTAACCTTAGGCATATTTTTCTCCTTTTCCAACTGTTTTTATACAGTCCCTTCATTAATCCTCAGTCAAATGAGAAACTGATTAAGACTAAATAGATAAGACATCATGTAAATATTAATAGTTTTGAAATAGTCCATGCTAGTGTTTAGTCTTTTTAGTTACTGAGTTTCAATAACTGACCTTGGATTCATAATTCCAAAGCATCTTAAATGTTAACTGGTATTTTGTGAAATGTCACATATGATACCCATTAAACATATATTTTTAAAAGCCATGAGTAACCAGGCTGCGATCTCTAGAAATTAATTTTCTTCATACAATTGTAGGAAATGAATATAGATGTAACTATGAGGGTAGATTGTCTTCGTGTCTGGTGTCCTCTAAACAGCCATAACTATATTTCCAAATTTGCCAGATCTAGTGAATTACTAAACCATTACTCTCATTAGTGAGAAGTTATGATGTCTGTTTTCAGCAGGATTAACTCTGAGTTCTTACAGGAGCTCTAAAAATGTTATTATTTCCTATAACCCAGTGTATACAATAAGGTTTTAAACCCAAATATTAAGATCTTATCAAAGGTACTGCTGGTCAAATTTTAAAACAGGATGTAGTAGTCCACATTGTTACTTAATCTCGATGTGATCTATCTAGTAAAGTAACTATTGATGTCCCATTTGTAGAACCGCGTGACAGAATGTTCTTTCCTTCCCCAACCCACTTCTCTTTCCTCCTCTTATTCCTGACTTGTCTGGATAATTGTGGCTCTGTTGCCTCTCAGTCAGGTGCCTGACTTTCTGACTCTGGTTGTTACTACTTCATTATTATTAATAGAAACAATTATTATTACCACAAGAACACCTACATTTTAGTTGTGGAGCCAGGTACTTACTGTGCTGTATAAGAACAGACTGAAATCTGGGACTTCAGAAATCATGCAACTTATTTACTTGTGATTATGGAGAAGACTTTACTGAGGAAATGGCAACAGAAATGGATTAGAAAAAGACTAGGAAAAAGAGAGATGTTATGGGATAGGAAGAGCTGTATTTAGCTCAGAAGGATGGTTGACAACACTAGCAGGTAATGGCACCTGTTGTTAAGTCACAGCATGGCAAAGTTTAAAGGCAAGCTAGACGTCCTATGCTGTCCTAGGACAGCAAACATTAGTCATGCCTACCTTGACAAGTACTTCCAGTCTCCGTGGGTTATTATGACAGCACTGCCATGTGTCTATTACAGTATATTGGATGTGCTTCAACAGTGGTCTCTGTGATGTGGGACTATTGGAGAAAACATGCAAATAAATATGTGACATTATAGGGTGGCCTCATATGAAAGTGTGGGAAAGACTGAAAAGGAGAGGTTGGAAATACTTAAAGAGGAAATGCACTCAAATGAGAAGCAGAGAAAGTGGAGGCGATGAAGGGAAAAGAGGAAAGAGAAACTCTTACTATTTACTGAAAGTAAAATGATTCAAAGTTTAATTTTAAGGGTGGAAGTTTATTAATTTATTTTGGCAACTGATGCAGTTTAGTGATTCTATTTACTGACCTTGAATTCAGAAATGAAACTTCTGCCTGTATAATTATGAAATTCTCTTACATACTTTTGAAAGTATTCTTACCTAAGAGACAACATGATGTGATTGTGAATCCTCTGTTTCTGTTTTGCTGCTAATGAATGCCACTCTTTACCAGGAAGAATATTGTATCCCAGATGTCATATGAGATTGGATCTTGTTTCTATTTCATCCCCTGTTCATTCTAAAACAAAGCCTGAGTTGTAAGTGTTTCTGCATTTGGCAGCTGGAGACTATATTAACACTGGAGAGTGTCAAAGGATTTGAAAGAACCATTAGTTTAAATAATCCCGTAGGTGTGAATGTCCATGTTTAACCGCATGCAAGATTAATAGTACTTTAGGGAATTTTAAAAGTTGTATTCAGCCTGAGCAGTGACTGTAGAATTCAGTTTGGATTTCTATGTATAATCTTTGAGTCTGTAAACAAAATATTTTTAGACATCATAAGCACTCTGTTAGAGAATTGTGTCATTATTATAGGAATAGATGAGCCTCTATTTTTAATTAATGTAAGAAAAACTTATCTTTGTCAAGAACTAAAGGTACTTTACACATGCTATGATGCTGAAATATTTAACCCATAGCTTTCAGGGTAGATTGTAGGCTTTGTTTGCTCTATGTGGCCAAGGTGAGAGAGAGAGGATAAAATGTTTGGCTTTGTACAGGAAGGGAAAAGAAAAGGAAATGGATCCTTTCCAGATTGTAAACAGAAGGGAGTCTTAAATCTTTAAAAGTATCTTTACATTTTTAAGTTACTGAAACACTACAGCAAACAAGTACTAGGCAAAAGTCTAAAAACAGGTCTGTATAGTTCTTACTTCTCATAGACATGCATCTACTGAGAGGTATGCATGCATTAGGGAAGAAGGAAGCATAGGTGACCCTACTCTTTGTATACAGGTGTATTGGTTAGGCAAGTGTTGTGACTCACTGATTTGGAGAGATGAACTATATTGAGAGGACAACATCAGTCAACAAACATGAAAATGTGTGTTGGGTTCACACATTTAGAAAAAGTCCAGTGCAGTAAAATTTTGCATCTACAGCACAATATTTGCTGATGTGAAATAATTACTGCAGGTTTATTTTAGGTCACCAAACGTGATTCAGTAATGTTGGAACCAGATGCAGAAGAAGACTGTTTGTGGATGCAGAGGAAGAGACTGTTTTTATATCAGATTTTTGTCTAAGAAATGTGTCAATCTTTGTTGAAGAAAATGTTAAGGTGACTTTGAAGTTTCACCCGACAGAGAGAAAAATAGAGGCAATTTAACGTTCTGATTTAATATTTGATGAAGAATCTGTGAGTTATCCAAGGGAAACAAGGATTTGTTTATCACAATTTCCTCCCCCTGCATTAATAATAACCTAAGAGCAAAAGACAATCATTTGATTTACTCGTTGAATGTTTGGTCCAAATTATACCTTGCAGAGGAGCATTCCAGGGAGAGTCATTGCAGAGGGTAGTGGGCAGTATTTTCTCTGTTGCCCTTCCCAAGGATCAGGAAACAGTACCTTTGTTTTAGTCACAGTTCCAAAGGATCCCTCTGGCAGAGGCTGCTCTGAGAATGCTGTAACAGAGAATGCAGCTTGGCCTCTCCTCTTCTTTGGTCAGTACTACCCTCTTTTGAGCATGTCCTGGCTTAAATCTTTGATCTGTGAATCGACCACCTGTTTGAATTATTTGAATATTTAAGTCAGTGATTTGCAACTGGGATGCCATGAGATAGTTTGAAGGGTGCCACAGGGAGTGAGGAGATAGGCTCAGGCTCATCATAAGAGGAGACAGACACCTTGCTGGGATCACAGTAATGCCAACTGTCACAAAACCATTGCAAGACTCATAATTTCAAAGTCAAAATAGCTCTGACTCATGACCTCCAGATCCTACACTCAGTTCTCCGGATTTTTCCAGCTGGTAAGTGGAAGGAAAGGGTCGTGGGGGAGATTGAGGCTCCCATGGTGAGGGAGAGAGTGGGGCAGGAGCAGGGGCAGAGGTGAACAAGGCCTTGGGGCCAAGGTGGGCTGGGGCTCTGTGCCTTGCTGCTTTGCCCCAGGAGCTCAGCTGCATGATGCCACTGCTGCCTGCTAGGCAGGCAGGGATCATGGGGCACATTGGCTGTTGCCTCCTGGCTGCCCAGCAGCAAGAGGCACACTGGAGTTGCATGGCTGAGCTCCTGAGGGGGCAGCAGGAGGGTACAGAGCCACATCCTTCAGCAGGCAGCCCACCTCTGCCCCATGGGAGGACATGTCCCTATGCCTCCCTTGGGGGTGTGCGCTGCTGCGGGAAGCCGTGTCCCTCACTGGGGACCTCTTGCTCCTGCCCCATGCCTTCCCTCACTGCAGGCACCTCTCTCGCCCCCCTCCCTTCTTTCTTCCCCCGTCCCTTCCTCTACACTTACCAGCTGGTGCTGTCTGAGTCTGTCAGTGTCTCTGTGTGTGCCTCTAGCTGCCTCTTACTCCCAAGCCACAGCCTGTCCAGCCCTGCTGCTGCTTCTCACTCCTGACTCACAGTACCCCGTATCCTGCCAAACTGTGCAGTGACTCTCCGTTCTCAGGCTCAAAACCTCACACATCCACACCCCAAACCTCACACCTTCACAAATAACCCTCCCAGATGCACCTACTTCAAAAATAGCATCTTACCTGATCAGGTCAGATGCTGACCTGATTTACCTGCCAATCTCTTTTTTTTTTTTTTCTTTCTTTTTTTTTTTTTTTAAGAGTTCATCTCATGATTCTTGGCACAGTTGGGTTGGCTAAACTGGGATCATTTGATCTCAGCAGTATTCCTGCCTAGAGCAGGAAGTTGGACTTGATAATCTTTGGGGTCCCTTCAAGCCCTTAATTTCTGTGATTGCTCAGCTGCTTTTCCCTGCCCAGCTCTGCGAAGGTAAACGCAGGCTCATCCCTGCCTTGGTGCTGGTTCTTTTTCCCTTGCTCACTTCCCAGCCCCCGTGCTGTGCAAAGAGGAAAGCACACACTTGTCCCTGCCTGGCTGCTTCTCTTCCCTCAGGCTTCTCTTGATCCAGCCTCTGTCTGAGGAGGTATACAAACTAGTTTTTGAAATGGGGGCCACGCAATTCACAATAGTTATGGAAGTGTGCCTGCAGCCGCAAAAGGTAGAAACCACTGATTTAAACAATTGTGAACTGACATGTTTAGACTTAGTATATGGCAGTATCTAAACAAACCATTGAAAAGAGCAGGTATATGGAAGTTTTGGAGGGACAGTGGTTCCATTTTCTGGTCTGGCTCTATATGATTCAGTAGATATGGATGGGAAAGAAGTAGCCGCTCTGGTATTTTTTTCTGTTTCATGTGCTTTTGTTTCTTCAGGAGGACAAAAGAGACTTGTGGATTGAAGTATAAAGTGCTATCTATATAGGAGGCTATGATATATGGCATAGAAGTTCAGGTAACATCTGAGAAAACAGACTGCTTGGATAACTATATTGAGATTTCCATTGCATTGATTTCTGAAGAGAAGGAGTTTGTGGTGAAGGAACTGAGAAAGTAGAAAGTGATTAACTTGTGATTTGGGAGGGGGAAAGAACCTAGGATGCCATTTAACCCAGCTATAATTATAAATGTGCTAGATACTTGGCACATCATTTATTGAGGAACTTGCTTCTGCAGGACTAGAAGGAGGAAGGGTACAGGGGAAATGCATCTATTGACATCCTTGTGGTATGAAGCAAGCAGCTACCAAGAGAAATTAAACAATCCAAACAAATCAATCAGTTGTCCTGTATGAGTCAAAGTTCACACTTACCAAAACTGAGATATCTGTCCTTTTCTAAAGGCCTACATTTCTGTCCAGAAAAATACCCTAATCAAAAACTTCAATGTGGAGAACTAGAAGAATTCTTTCAGTGCCTCCCCCTCAAGGAATATTTCCATGACTAAAATGAATCTACTTCCAACATCAGCTCATCCTCTGATAACACTGAAGAAAAGATCAACTGCAAAAAATGTCAAAACACATCAGATTGGACATCACTGGACCTTGCACTGGATGAAACTTTAATCTTGACCACTACATTGACTGCTTCAGGGAAAGAATGAACAATGAAATAATCAACAAAACATGCCACAATAACAGCCTCTCTCTACCAGAGAGAAAGGCCATAGGCTCTCAAAGATCTAACCACCAAATAGTAATAAAACCAGCAGATAAAGGAGGAGCCATAGTCATCCTAAACCAGAGGCAGGCAATTATTTTGGGCAGAGGGCCGATGACTGAGTTTTGGCAAGCCATTGAAGGCCAAATGACAGGCAGCCCAGGTGTGATGTCAGAGATCTTATGGCTAGTGCCACCCATCAGTTAGGTAGCTCAGCCCCTCCCCTCGTCCCTCCTGCCACGACTTTGCTGGTATATTATTGTGAGAGGGTGCCAGTGGAGTTCTTATCAGAGGGGTTCCCCAACATGGGTGTACTCACAGCTGTTGCCTATGGTGTTCCACGGGGCCCTGCCACCCCCTACACCATGTTCACTCACTAACCGATCATGTGCTGATGGGATGGTGACCTTTGGTCCTCTATGGGCTTGCCTGTTGTCGGTTTCACCAATGCAGAGACTCGGACTCAGCTCTACAACTTGGCCAGCCCATCCTCTTGTCTCTCTGTCTCTTCTGTTATCTCTTTGTATCCTTCACTCTTAACTTCCCTAGAAATAATATTCCTCTTGGGTAGGGAGACTCCCAGAGCTTCCTTCCCTTATCCAGTGGATTCCAGGGGATTCTGCACCTGTCCCTGGCTCTATTTACCCCAGGGGCAGTGCTGGCAAACGCAGGGTACCTCGTCATTCCCCTTGCCTCCCTCCTCTCAAGGGGGGTACTGGTCTCTCCCTGCTCGCTTCCTGTTGCAAGGCAGGAAGTTTCCCCTTGCTTTCCTGTGCTAGTGGTTTAGAGGCTTCTCCTGCCTCTTGTGCTGGTACGGCACAACGTATCTGGTGTCTTTCCCCAGCAGGAGCCCTAGCACACCAGACTTACTGCCTGCTCTCTCTCCCTCTCTCTGGATCCCCCTCCCCACGGGTACTGTTGCGGATTTTAAACTTTCCTGCATTGGTCATATTGGCTGCTGCAATTGGCCCAGCTGTTTCCTTTACTGGGAACAGCTGCTTAAATAGCCGGTGTAATGCTGGCTCGTGCAGCTGTAGCTGCAGCTGCAGCTGCCCCCGCGGTCTCGACTCCGGCACTGCTAGGTCTCCAGGGGGTAAGTTACCCACTCTGGGGTTCTGTTCCGGGGTTTTGTCTGCCCCTCAGCCTTTCCTTGTCCCTCCTCGCACCTGCGACGGCAGCATGCTGCTGTCACACCAGGGCAGATAAATATTAATTTTCTAAATTTTTTAAGGGCCCCGTGAGCCAGATAGAATGGCCTGGCGGGCCACATCTGGCCCCTAGGCCACATTTTGACCACCCTGTCCTAACAGCGAAAACTACATAAAGGAACCCAACAGGCAAGTCTCTGACACCATCTACTTCAAAGAGGTACAAGAAGATCATACTCCCCTTTTCACCATGAAACTCAAAAATACCATCAAATCACTTCCATCAGAACTATAAGAAAAAAATACAGACCTTGATCTCCCCACTACCCAACGAAGGGACTTTTTATATGCTCTCTAAAATCCACAAATAAGGGAACCCTGGCAGACCTATCATTTACAACCATGGTACCCTAACTGAGGAAATATCAGGTTTCATTGAATAAATCCTAAAACTGCTTGTCACCCAAAGAGCAAGTTTTGTCCAAGGCACTACAGACTTTCTACAGAAACTTACAAACATGGACCACCTTCCCAGCAACACCTTCCTAGCCACCATGGATGTTACCAGCTTATATATCAATATCCTACATCAAGATGGCATCCAAGCCTGTTTTGCAGATCTACAGGAGTAAGATTACAGCTCAGAATAGAGACCCAAAGATATTACTGACCTTATACACTTCGTCCTCACACATGACAATTTCACTTTTAATAACCAACACTTTCTGCAGACCATGGGCACAGCTATGGGCATCAAAATGCTCCACAGTATGCCAACCTTTTTATAAGCCACCTGGAAGAAGAATTCCTCAAGGACTGCACCATCAAACCCTTGCTGTACTTAAGATATATCGATGATATCTTCATCATTTGGACTGAAAACCTGCAATCTCTGATTGAGTCCCATCAGAAATTCAACAATCATCATCCCTCCATCCAACTATCTCTTGAATACTCCAGCACCGACATCTCCTTTTTAGACATGATTATCAGTATCCACAATGGTAAAATACAGACCACGTTATACAAGAAACCCACAGCTCAACATACATATTGGCACAGAACCAGCAATTGCCCTAAACTGCAGTACAGAAGAAAACCCCTCATTAATTGCACACCGCTGGTTATGACATATCACCCCTCCCTGGAACCTATATGGAAAATCCTCAAACAACTGCAATCCATACTAGAAAGAGACCCTGTTCTTAAAGAGATCTTCCTAGAACCACCCATCCTAGCCTTCAAACAAGCACCGAACCTTGCTAACCTTATCGCCAGAAGCAAACTTCCTCAGGCCCCGAATGCATCAGATGGATCCAGACTGTGCCATGACAAGAAATGCAAAACCAGCCAACACACCTCCACCACTGCCACAATTGCTACACCCCATAACAGAGCCATCAGCATCCCTGCATCTTACAGCTGTACCTCCAGAAATGTAATACATCTCATCCAATGCACCAAATGCCCCGATGGAAAATACATAGGAGAGACTAAACAACAACTGTGCACCAGAGTGAATACACACGGGAAATCCGTCAAAGACAAGAATACCCAGTTACCTGTGGGGGCACATTTCTCACAAGAGAAACATTCTATCTCCAATCTCTCCGTTCTAATCCTCAAAGGAAACTTACAAAACACTTCTCAGAGACGGGCCTATGAACTCCACTTCTTCATCAACTTCCTGGATACAAAAAAAATCAATGATTAAATATAAATATTGCTAAAAAAAATAAATTTCCAACTATTTAAGTTGGTGTAATAAAACATATCAGATTCATTTAAAGAACCTTGTCTGCCTATGGACTAAATATAGATATTGGATTTATGACACATTATAACGTTCCTGACATCTGATTCCCCAGGTACCTCTCCACTATTTAACTGCTACATTCATCCCCCTTCTCCCCTCCACCCAGCCTGTCTTTCACCCACTGACTCCTCAGTTTACATCTTCACTGACTGCCTGTCTTGCACGCATACCAGCCCAGACTCTGGCTTCTTTACTATTCATTCCATCCAGAAAGATCATGCACCAACTGCAGAAAAATCCTTGGCCTGTTGAAGGGTTTTTAAACCCAAAAGCTTGCTAAAAAAATTTTTCCAACTGTTTAAGTTGGTCTAATAAAAGATATCAGATTCACCCAAGGAACCTTGTCTGCCTCTGTCTTTAGACCAACACGATTACAACCTACACTCCTGAAAAGTAGACAGAGAACTCTGGCCATGCCACAAAGGCAGCAGGTTGTTGTACTGTCTTCCTGGAGTGAAAATATAAGATTTAATTGCAGGATTGGACAGGACTGTGAAGTTTGGCAAGTCTCCACTTTCTGTGGCTCACATTGGAATCAACGATAAAGTATCATTTGGAATAAAACACAGACTCCAGAAATATAGCTGAAGAAGGTGTCAGGCCCAAGCCCATGCCTGTGTCCTAAGACTAGGGCTGTTCAGCTGGTGGCTTGTGGGTTGCATGTGGCCAACAAGGGGTTAGTTTGTGACTGCTGCTACCCCCATTTCTCCAGTTGCGGCAGTAGCTAGGAGTTCCAGGTTCCCTTCCCTCTAGATTGTGCTTCCTGCTCCTGTCCCAGGGGGTAACCTGTACAGCACAGACTGTAGTGCAGTGGGGGAGCCTGTGGCCAGGGAACTTTAAACAGAGATTGCCTATGCATGTGGTGTGGTGGTGGGAGAGGCAGTATATGGCCTGGAGAGCCTGTGGCTTGCACTATTGTGGTGTGCATAGAATGTAGACCCCAGCCCTTGAGAAGATGGACAACTCTGTCCTAAGACTATAACCTTGCAGCAGAGACCTGCGTTTTTTTTCCTATAAATCAGCACATAGTTATTTTAGGCCATGTTCTTAAGAGGATTATGGGACTGCATAATAACATTCTGTTGTAATTTCTTGAATTAAAAAAAGTCTGTTCCAATTCGTGTAATTGGGTAGAAAGTTATTGGAAGAGAATCCTGCTCCATCAGTGTTAGTACCCTCACTAACTTCAGTGGCGGCTAGCTGGCTCACTTCAAAACATCTAGTTTAAGATGTAAAGAAAAGGCTGAAAGATGGATTCCAAATATCTAGCCAGTTATTCCCATAGTTAGATGTTGGCAGGGAACTAGTTGCCTTTTGAAGTTGATCTCTTCCTAAAGTAAAGCATAGGCCAAAGTAATTCCACATGGAATAGAAGTTAATGAGCGCTGTCAAATTAATTTTTTTGTTTTCTCAACTAAAAATTAATAGGCTGTTTTCAGAAGTCAGGTTGTAATTTAACCAGTGTGTTTTAAACATATAAATCAAAATTGTAATATAATAATCTCAGAAAGTGACAAAAACTGAAATGACCTTACTCTTGTTTGTTTTTGGATTTTTATTGTGTTTTTTTTTTTTTAATGAAATACAAAAATCAGAAATGTACATCTTATATATGACCTATATGCATATCTGTAAAAAAACAAAAAAACCAAGAAAAACCAACCAAACAAACACCCCCCCCCACAAAACTCCTAAATAATAAAGAGGGGGGGGGGAGAGAGGGAAGAGGAAAGGACAGAAGTAGAAAAGAGAAGTGTGTGAGGACTAATATTTTAATTACCAAAGTATTCTGAGAACTCCTTCCAAACTATACAAAACTTTTCAAAGCAGTTAAGTCTGTTAAATGTGACTTTCCCCATGGATGCCAGTTGTGCCATCTCATTGTACCAGTTTTCAACCTTAGGAGATGTCTTATTTTTCCAATGCAGTAATATAATTCTTTGTATCATTAATAAGACCCACTTAAGAGTGCAATCTGAAAAGGATTCAGTTTGAATTCCTTAGGGAAAACCAAGAACACATATATTTGCCAGAGGTATCATTTATGTGTTCAAAACCATGTTAAGTCTAGTGATTAATTTCTTTTTTAAAAGAAATGATTTTAGGACATGACCAAAACATGTAACCGAGCATTGCCTCAATGTGTCGCATCAACATGTATTTACTGGAAGCAATCTTTTAAGTTTCAAGGGAGCCCATGCAGATGAAAATGATAACTTATATAAAATTAAGTCTAAAATCAATTTTTATGTTTGAATATTATGAATTACTTATTTCCACTGGGAGTCTGTCATCTGAATACCTAGGTCTTCATTCCACTTTACTCATAAATAGTTGGTATCAGGTTCATTATATGATGTCATATATTTATAGAATGATGGCAAAGAATGTGAAAGAGAAACAGATTTCAAGAATAAAAATAATATATCTGGAGTTTTTGTCTTGGATCCAAACTGATTTTGTAATACTTGATACAATTGCATATATTGTATTTGTTGTTTTTGGTAGGTCAAATTCATTATATACCTCAGAAAAGGATTTACTGTATTTACTTGAATCCAAAATGAGTGTTTCTCTCCCCCAGTGAACACGGGGGGGGGGGGGGTAGGAAGAACCTTGTCTTGGATTTGGGTATTGGTCAAGGGCAAGTGGCTCTTGTGACTTTGGCTCTGGCCCTGGAGCCTGAGTCACTTCCTGTTTGGGTCAGGGTCTGGGCTGGAGCCAAGACCACTGCTACTGCCTGAAGTCATCTGACTCTGGGCTGGACTGACTGCAGCAACTGCTGGTTCCATGGCTGAAGTGAGGGCCAAGGATTGAATGGTGTTGCAGATCTTGGAATTGGGCGGTGGCATAAGTATGGGTGTGGATGATGGTGCAGGTCCTGGGATTGGGCAGGAGGGACAGGCACTGTCAGGTGGCAAGTCGTATGTGAAAGGCCAGGTGTGAGGCTAGGGTTGTCCCCCCCCGCCAGCCCCACTTGTCTGCTTGCTGCTGCCTTCCCTGCTGCAGCAGTCAGGAGAACAATTTAAGATGACCCCTAGTAATTAGATTCAATACATGGGAAGTTATGACAAATTTTATAGTTTTCCATGCATATATAGAGTCTAATTATTGGGGTGAGACCATCTTAAATTTGAAATTATCTTAGATTTGAGTAAATATTTGGTAATACAGTTTCCTACTAGAAGATCCTGTACACGCACACTACCCTTATCCATCTACTTTCTCCATCAGTCTGTGGAACCCCTACTTCAAAAAGGGGTTGCCTCAAATAGAGGCCTTATGATGTAATGAAGACTGAAACTTAAAGTTTGCAACACTTTTTTTTCCTGCTTATCAGGCTACAAAAATTGTAGGGATTACAAGGTTTAGAAAGACAATGATAAATGGAGTTTATGGTGGCTGATAATGGAAGGGGAAGCATAAATACCTATTAAATTTCCACTCATAAAAGAGGGTTATCATCAGTTATAGTTCCTTCTTGTTTTTAACTCCTAGCTCTGAATTCTGTATTGTAAGCTTTGCAATTTAATGAGACTTGGCTAAACCCACTTTCCCAGAATACATCTTTTTAAAGATGTTTCTGACCTGCCTCATGCATATGAAATGTATAGTTTTTAAAAAAAAAATATTACTTATGGGAACGTAATAGTGATATACAAGGTTAAATGATTAATCACTTAACTGGTAAGAAAACTTGTTATCACTGGGCTTATTGGTTATCCTTTAGTGCAGGGCAGGTACAGTCTGCCAGGGAAGTGGGGGAAGGGAAGCCACGTATATGCCCTAGCAGGAACTGGAGGGTGGCAAGGCAGGCAGGAGGGAGGGAGGGGCAAGGGGGTCTAGTACCCACAGCCTATGAGGTTAAAGAGGAAAACATCAGGTGGTCAAATGACTTATCAGTGAAGCAATTAGCTGTTAGTTCACAGGAGTTCTTTCCATTCCAGTGCCAGGCATCATGTGGGCTGTGTTATCTGACTGGGCTTGCCACTGCTGCTTCTTCCATGATCGAAGGGCCCCACAAGTGGCTTCCAGCAGCAGCTGTGTCCGAGCTTATGTGTTATCAGTTAACCATTTTAACTGATATAATTAGAGGAAGTTAAACAAATAATTTTTAAACAATAATTATATTCCTAGAATGTAACAACATAAGATCAAAATTTGTATCAGTCTTGTACTAGATTGAACATCTGGTAACACGGTTTATTGAACCCAAATGTGCATTGCTACATGAGGAATGCAAACTGGAGAAATGGAACAGTATACTTTGAATTGCATGTTCTTGATGCTCTAAAATTTGCATGGACACTAGCATTAAGTGATTTTTTTTTTTTTTACCTGGTTGTGTTTTTATTATTTTTCTTTGAAGTATGCTGTGATTCCCATGATTTTTTTAAATAAATTTTGTGCCAGCTACTTCTCTGGAGTAATCTGTAGAGACTGTCACACCACATAACGTGAGCAAGATCTTAAAATTTATTTTTTATCAGGTCTTTTTGCATTTTCTCCTTTTTAGTTATTGATATTTTGCTACAGTAAATTTCAATTGACAGCTGGCAGCAGAATGGATTTTTTTTTTTTTTTTGTTCCTTTTACTTTCATTGAACGGGTTGTATCTAACTGTTGTAGTTGCATTCAGCTCTTACTTTGAAGTTGTCATGCATGTTGTATCTAACTGTTGTAGTTGCATTCAGCTCTTACTTTGAAGTTGTCATGCATGTTGTAACTACTGTGCTGCTACTTGTTTCTCTGCAGACATTTTTGTAGTTACTAGGTGTCAGTTCATTGCTGTTGATGATAATATCCTACCATGTACACCTAGCCCTTTCTTTTTCATTATGTATTTATCTTGGATATTTGGAAGTTTGGAGAAAATATTGTAACCAGAATCTTAGCAAGGTTGTACATTCATTCATCAGATGTGATGGAATTTCCCCCCCTTTCCTCCCCCCCATCCTCCCCCACTTTCCGAGCGCTGTTTGTGGTACAAAAAACACAACAGATTGTGAGAGAGCTTGGTGCAGTTGAAAGCAAAAACTGGCCTAATATAGCTGTGGGAATAACATTCTTACAAAAGAGAGGGGGAGTTGTACAGCTGTGGTGCTTAGTGGCCGCTAGCAATGACTGCTAAAATTAAACAACAAAAGGATGACTTACTCAATTTCACAAGTGTTTAGAGGTCAAGTATAAAACTCTTAACACTGCTTATGCCTCTGCTAATTGCGTATGTGGGTTAGAGGTTTGTGACCTGGCCCTTTGTTTTGAGGTGAAATTAATCCTTGGATCTGTTTTAATAGACACTAGCTTTCATAGTTGCTCTTCTGCCTTTCCCATCATTCTGACTTCTTTCATACATTTTTTCAAGACAAAATAAATTACTGTTTCCAGTGGTAATTTTTATAGTTGTTTTCAGTATTTGAATTGGAACTGTGCTCTATGAAATTTTAAAGGAGCAGGTTGTAAGTATGGGGTCAGATTCTTCTCTCTCCCTTGGATAATTTCACATTATTTATTCAGTGGATTTTATACTAGTGCATGTGACTGGGGAGTCAGGCTTATGGACCTTGTATTGACTTAATATATTTGTAGGCAAGAAAATTACTTAGTGCTGTACCATTTTTCTGATAAACTAAGTGGAAAGAAACCAAGATTTTGGGTGATTTTCAGAGAAAACAGATATTTACCTGAGGACATTCATCCATTTAACAGTTCTGCTACCTAGCAAATGCATTTTGTTCAAAATATGCATCAAGGTGTGAAACATGCATTACCTAACAGAGCAAAAAAGCTTTTCCAGGTACTGTACATATTTTACCATCTATGCTAAATCTAGAATAACCTCCCCCCACACCTCGCCATACATGCCTGACAGAGCACAGTGACTCTTTCTTTCCAGCTGGCACATATGCTCACTTTATGCAAAAAATAACTATTTAAAAACCATGTACCCACAACATGAGCTAATTTTTCACATTTGAATAAGTTTAAGTAATTAAAATAAATTAGACCATTTGAAATCCAAATCTCTTGCTAAACTAATATTGAATTCCTGTTTTTCTAATCTCCTTTTACTGTTGCAAATTGGGATGTACTGCATTAAAGTTAAATGAATGAATGCAACTCAACTAATCAGTTAAGAATCTAAGACTATATATAAAAACTCCCCCTCACAATCCTAAATTCCTTTGCAAGCTGGATGGTGTTACCTCTTCCCCTGCACATGGTTCAGCACAAAGAGGTATAGATTTAATGAGGATGGAATGATAGGAAGAGATTTAATACTGAACAAAAGGAGGGAAATAATAGTTTCTTGATTCCTTAAAATGATTTTTAACTCGACTGGTTTGAGTGTGGTACTAATACTACCAGGCTTGCAGGTTCGAACCCTATAAAGGCCACAAGATCTTTTCTGCCTCTGGCAGAGAGGGTTTAACTAGATGACCTCTCCAGGTCCCTTCCAGCCCTACTTCTCTGTAATTTTATGATTCTGTGATTTATTTATTTTTTTTCCACAAGATCATAAATGGAATCCTTTGATTAATTTATTTTAAGCAAGGGTTTTTAATAAAGGCATTTTAAAATATTCTTAAAATTTTCTGTTACTGTAAAGGTATGAGTATAATCTGAACATTGGAGACTGTTGATTGGATAAAAGTTAGGATTTTCTACAACATTTTAGGTGAGTCTTAAATAATGACTTTGGAGAAACTTGGCTTTTATTTCAACCCAGTGCAGCCACAGCTGTCCTGACTTAGACCAAAGCTATGTAAATAATATTTGAATAAATAAACGTTATATAGCTAAGTGACTTATTACCTGAGTTTTATCTGTTTTAAGTGGTTGGTCTCTGTGGAGTAGGAAGCCAGAGATAACTGCTTAGTTATGTCTGTTCTAGTTCATGACCTGAATCAGGATTCAGATGCAAGAAGTTTTGCAGTGAAATAGGTATACAAATGATGCTTGTAGCAGTAGAAAATATGATCTTATAGAATAATAATTAGGTAGGGATTGGTCTTGAATTTCTTTAAAGCTACAGTTTTAATGATTTTCAGATTCCTTCAGGTGTCTGAATGCATTCATTGACATGTTTTATTTTTTAGGACAGAAGAAAAAACACAGTATTTCAATAGAAGAAAACTGTTATGCTAAAAAGGTATAGTTTGAGTTTCATACATGGAACTTGTTTTAACATTAATTATTGAGAATTCTCTCATTATCTTAATGGTGGTTGTTTATGCACCTTAGATGGAGATTTTATTGTTGCAGAAGCAAAATATATTTTCTTAATACATGTCTTAAATTATTTGTTATAATTTTGTAGTGGTAATCAACCCAAAGGAAAGAACATTTGCGTTGTTCCTTACAAAGTCATGGTTTCAAGACTGGGAACACTAAATACTTTTCAACTTAATGGTTAACACAATACCTTTTAACGCTTTTATCTGGTGATATAATTAAGTCTTATGTCAATGTATTGGCTCTTCACAGTGGGTGTAAGCTGAGGAGATGCTTGAAAGATACATGGACAAGTGGTTGGGAAGAAAAGTACAAATGCTTCATGACTGTCAAGATCTAGGAATATAATGACAAGTATAGGGAGGTGTCTTTTTGACTTGGTATCTGCCAAGATGATTACATGATCAGGTTTGGACAACAATACTAAATTCAGAATACTACAGAGATTAAGGAAAAGAGGTAGTCTAGTTGTGGTGCTTGAGTGCATATATAGAAGAGTCCTATAATGATCATGTTGTGGAAGTCCGGCTAACATAGTGCAGGCTTAAAAGGTTGTACTTTATTCCAATTAGTTTATGTTATTGACGGTAAAGCTTAAAATATTTAGGGTCAGACCTTATTCGACCTACAGAACATCCAAGTATGATTCTGTGAAAGTTGCTGAAAATTTACTAGTGCATCTGTTTTTGTACTATACCATCGTTTTACCTAAAAAGGCAGCAAGAGAGGAGGACCCGTCCCCTTTTTTGTATTAGCAGTTTTTCAGAGATTTAGGTAGTTTGAATCGAATCATACTCAGGTGCCTAGGTCAACTTATGCACCTAACAGGTGGAGTGGAATCTTTTATCTGGAATCTTGCCATTTTTCTGCATTTTACTATTATTTTTTATCCCCCCCATAGTGCTCTTCTCTTCATTAGAAAAGTTGTAGGTGTAGGTTTATTCTCAAAAGTGTGTGGAAACCATGTGTGATTGCTTTTGAAGAGAAATTAAGTTCTGAATGCACAAGAACTTTATATTCCATTTAAAATCCTCTTCAGTGTCTGGACTAACTTGACTTTTTTTTTTATATATTTTCTCTATTGCCAAAATTAGTTAGTTTGGAACCCTTTTTAAATGAAAGATGTGGCGTGAGTAGTTTTAATTGCATACCCAAAGTCACCAAATTTTACATGAATTTCAAAATGAATAGGTCATCTAAATATAAAATCCAAAAGCTCATAAAATTCCAGTGGCACATAGCTGCAGGCTATTCCTGGTGAACATAGCCCATGGATTAGGTTTGAAAACATGGTATCACTCGAGTTATTAAACTTACTTCATTTTCTAACAGTTTGTATTTCTGGTGTGGACTGCTTATTTTAAATTTTTGGTTTTTATACTTACAGAGAGACTCGGACATACAAATCTTTGTTTTTAAAAGAGTACACAGCTTTAAGGCTATTTATTTTCTAAAAAATATGACTTAACAAGAATATCTTTTTGACAGATATACACATGATGTTATTCTAACAAACTGCCATGCAACATATATCTTAAGTAATGAAGAAATTGAATATACATGGCCTCCTCTATTTAACATGTATACTGAAAATTTACAGTGTAGCCAATACTTTTAAAAGTTTCCCTTATTTGGCAGTATTTTCTACAATTTGTTCATGTATTTTTCTTGGATGATTGGGTGAATACAGAAATCTAGTCAGTGACAACCTGAGGTACTAAACATTTCTGCCTTACTTCGTTGTCTTCAAAAGTAATCTTTTTGTTCCTTTTAGGCTCTATCCATGAGTTGTGTATTACAGCGTTATTCGGCATGGGATCTGCTTCCACTATTGAAACGACTCGTTTTTTCATTTTACTTTTCAGGACCTTCTGAAATTTTTGTCTAGTGAATGCATAAAGTAGAGGGTGAAATATGGTTGTTCCATAGGCCATAACTAGAAAACATAATCTTAACTTTACCAAAAGGTCACTTGGGCCCAAACATAAAATTGTAGTGTTTAAAACAGAAATTGGTGTCCAGCAGAGAAGAAATGTTGAAATAATCAAGAGGGACATTCTGAAGACTCTCTTTTGCCTTTCCCGTCGTTCACGGTGTCGCTTTACAGCCCGTCGTAGGGCGATTATTACTGAAACTGAAGTCCTTACACCAAAGACTACATTTCTTCCTGCGCTGCTTTGTGACACATCAGTAGTCTCATGTTGTGTGGTCAAAGAAATAGTTTTTTTCTTTCTAGCTTTTTTCTTTTGCCCTGTTGTAAATCTTGTGCCAATTCGAATATTAAGAGCCTGGAGTATTTTAGTGTACGTAATTAGCATTACTATAACAGTGAAGAAAAAGATTGGAATCTGAACTAGAAGGTGGTAATACATTCCCAGTTCGGTGTGGTATTCGTTTGCGCTGACACACAAAAGTGTCTTATTTTCCCATGTACTTGCACTTTGAAGACTGAAAAAATTGACTTCAATGAAAGGGATAAGGAAGGAGAAAAGAGAGACAATCCATATTGACGTCATTAATATCACAGCCCTTCCCATTGTCAGTATTCGATTTGCAGGTTTTACGGAGATATCATACCGGTCCAAAGTGATAGCAAAAACGTTGATTGCAGTCGAAACACTTGCAAAGGACACACAAGCCTCATGGAAGCAGCAGATTAGAGCAGTGTTACTCTCCAGTGAGAGCAGAAGGATAACTATAGTTAGAGGAATACATCCCACACAAATTATTACATCAAGTACATGAAGGTTCATTGTAATAATGTTACTGACAGAATTGATTAAGTTGGATTTCATACAGTAAAGTACCAACACAGTGAGGTTGCTGCCAAGTCCCAACACAATTTCTAACATCAGAAATCCAGTGAGAGAAACTTGAAAGCTTAATGGGTATGACAGTGGTTGGTACATATTGGTGTTGATGTCATCAATGGCATCTCGAACTGTAATGTTAGATTCAGACTGCATGTTGACTTCCAGAATGGGGGAGAAACACATTCTTTAGTTGCAGTTGGCTTTTGTCCTAAAAGGCGAAACAACATATAAAATGTTTTTATTTTGACACTTTTCATCATTTTAGATAAATATAGAAAAACAAGCATTTTATTCTTAACAAACTGAGATTTATTGTATAATTATATCCATGCTTTGGATTGTATTCAGAAATCTGAGGATCTAAAATAACAGACAGCTTTTAAAAGAGAACATGATTTGTTTAAAAAAATTTAAAAAAAATCCATTTACAAAGACAAGTGTTTCTTTATGATGACGTGGTGCTTACAAAAGACCCATTTGTGGAATACGTTGTATTTATGCATTGTCTTCACATTAGGTCAAAAGCCATTTTAGGAGAACATTCTTATGTGTTAAAAAAACTAGTACCCAATATAAACTTAGAGGGGAAAATGGAAAAGAGTTACTTTTGAATAATAAAAATACCACTTAAAAGTTTTCTTATAGACTTATCTGCTTCTTTTTTTGAAAACGTTTCTTGTAAAAATCTCATGGACAAACATTTGCAATTCTGAAGTTCCCTTAAATTTTATAGTATTTAAAGGGGTTTATACATGGAACTTTCTGTTTCTAAATTGTGTATATTATTGCCATGAGAGTTGCTGTGTAAAACAAAGATTAATAGTTTAAGTGTAACCAAGTAGACTTTTAGAACACTGCATTTCCATATTCTGGTTTCAAAATTAATTCCAGGAAATAGATAATTTATTTATTTCAAAAGTACAGTATTTCATATTATTTCACCATTGATTTATGTATTTAAGCATAAGAGGAGTATTTAATCATAGTATATTATCATATTTATCATCAAGGTTTTTTGATGATGGATAGAATTTTTGGGTTTGTATATTCTTTTTAAGACAAAATGAAAGTTTATCTCTCTTCTCTAAAGTAGTGAGGCTCATAAAAGTGGCATTTATTACTGATATGAGAATTTATGATGGCCACACCCCCTATGGTTTACAAATGCCAATAGTTGAAATTTTTAGTATCTGCATAGAATGCCTGCCATTGTACTATTTATCTTACTTGCTCATAAAACTGGTTTTGGTCTATAGCAAGAGGAATGAATAAAATAAATTGAGCAAGTCTTGAATTGTTTTCCTTTTGGTCATGATACTTTACGATATCTTCTGATACCTTTGAGTACTTTTCAGAATTCAAAAGTAATAAGTTTGGTAGGATTAATTTAAATTCAGGCCTTCGTTTATTTATTAATGCAATAAAAGTGGACTGGCTTAAGGAGAATAAAAATGTGTTGCCCTTTTGATGCAAATATGAATTAAGTACACTATAGATATAATATGCAAATAAATGTGTTACCTACAATTCTGAAAAGCCACAATAATGCTGTACTGTCAATGACATTTTTTTTATAATGAAGATTCTTGTTGTAGTTCAACAATTATTCTCTGTCACTTTTAAAGTAACAAATATGAATGAGTGTATTAGTCTCAGCTGTACAAGGAAGCAATAAATATTACAAAACTTTAATTTTCATGTAATGCAACCTCAAGCCTTAAAAGAGTACAGCTTCCTCTGTGTATGTGGTCTTTAACTTTGAATGTATTTTGGAAACCAATTCAAATGCATTACTTAATAAATTGAATTCTCTTAAACTGGTAAAAGCCAAAGAAGATTAGAAGCAGTTCTTTTAGAACAAGTGCTGATCTTAACTCTAAAAGTAAGTTTTAAATGAAATCTTGTGAAAATGGAAAATTTTAAATGTGCCAGATCTTACTAACAGATAGATTAAATTAAACATCAGGACTTTGTCACATCAGTTTAACTTGCAGTTAAAAGCAGAAATGTCAAGATAGGAAGATAATTAATAAAATATATCTCCTCCATACAGTGCTCTGTTCCCTTGTAAATGTTAAACAGAGGTTGGGTGCATGCAGTTTCTGACCTACCTGTTTTCTGTTGCCTCAAGGGCCTTTCAACTCACTGTAGCAGCTTGTCATATATTGATACATGGTGTCACTGACAGATTTTTTTTTTTTTTTTTTTTTACATGAATTTTCACTTGGCAACCAAGTTGTAGCTGTGCTCTATGTCATGCCTTACAGAATCCTTTTCCCTTTTGTTTTTTCTTTTTTTCCTTTCTTTTTGTTTCCAGCACTTCAGCAGCAATATTTGTTGATTACACAAAAGGATTTAATTGCACGTAGTATTTCTGTGTACCAGTGCATGTCATTTGTTGGGATTCTTTTTGTTCTCCTTTTTAAAGCCACCAGTAAAAGAGATATTCTTTTAAGTTATGCTAATTTCCTTCTGTCTTTGCATCTTATGGCAGCATACTTTTATTTTCCAGGATAAATGAAAATAAAAATAGAGAGAGCTGATTTTTGGCTCCAAAAATGTACGTAGCATCCTTTATTTAGTCGCACATTCATTTCTGTAGTACTCCTTTTCTTTGCTTTAGAGTGCTGGCTTTGTCATATAAATTGCTCTACATTGTAAATCCAGTTAATGTGCTTTGATAGAAGCTGTAAGTTATTTAAATTGGTTTATATTCATTAAAGGAGACTATATAATTGATCATAACATTCAGAGAAGAATATGCATTGGTCATTATGGCAAATAGGTAACTTAACGAGGAGTGTAGGGAAAGGTTGGTTAAAGCCTTGCTTGGCTTGCTGGTGAAATATGAACAGTCTCCGTTTGGGAAGTCATGTTTCATTGTTTCTTCATGAATCGATAGTTTCCACAATTCCTGTTTTAAATTATAAATCCATTTTTAATAAATGCTCCTCATTTTGTTTAGGAATAAACCACTGTATTCTTCTTTTCATGAAAATCTTAGCAGATGGCTAGTCTTCAGTATATACAGTGTTGAAGTGCCACACACTTAAGTGGTAATATAATCCTGTTCCATGTTTTGGGCTTTTTAAAAGTCCTTTATGTCTTAAGAACATGTAAGTACATCTTGCAGCTCGAAGATCATACAGCTATAAAGATGCCCCATCAATTGCATTCTTCATATTGTCAGTAGTAAAATTGAATAGGATGCTTGCCCTTATAAAGAAAAAGAAAAGGTTAGGGCTTTTTCTAGTATTTTTTTTAAATTAAGTTATACAAAAATATATTTTATATAGTATCACTTAGTTAAAAATTAATCAACGTGTAAATCAGAAAAGATCTGTAAAATTGGCTCCTGCAAGACGTAGAAAATCAGACTATTTTCATTATTTCCAAATAAAATATTTCCCTCTTGTTATCTTTTTCTTAAAACTAAATGCATTGAACAGATTATCTATTCTTCAAATATTAAGGATGTATGTACAAGCCAGATATTTAAGCAAAATATTACTGGGCAAAATCAGAGTAAAAGAAAAACAAATGAAGCTAGTAAATGTTATTTTACAGGTCATCTGGGCAACTAGTTTGCACATACTATGCGTGCTCTTCTCTTCAGGTGATTCATGGAAAATACAGCTTGTTTAATTTCAATGTTGAATTTCCATCCTTTGAATAAATGGTATAGGAGTAAACTTTCTATTGGGTGAAATATTTAAATATATTATAGTTGTTTATATCATAAACAATGTGAAGGTAATGCAAAATGCTAGTGCAGAAATAAATATTTTTTTCTCACACGAGCAAGTTGGAGATTAGTCATATAACCCAACCTTAATAAAGCAATAAGTATATAAGCAGTTACAGACTGTGATCCTTCAAGGAATATTTGAATATTTGCAATATATTTAACTGTCAATATTTGGAAATGGTGCTGATAAAAAAAAGCTGCATTAAGGGTTTTTAACAGCACTGTAGTAGTTTAAACTGGACAGACGTTGCATTCTGTGAACAAAACATATTCCTTATATCCCACAATATATCTTCACAAAATACTGTTTTTCAAGAATTTTACATTTTTATGGAAAATACAGTATTTAAATTACATTGTCCACTCTGAAGATAAAATCTCTCAAAGTTGAATGGGCTGTCTTTTTCCATGAACATTTTTTGTTAAACACTGCTTATACTCTACCCCATAGTAAGGAATATATCTTACCTCCACTAAGGATTTGACAAATTCTTCATGCAGGTGAAGCAGTTCCAGTTTGGAGAGATTCATTTTTTTTCACTTATTAGCAGAGTACAGGGGAAAAAGGGTCATAAGCATTTCTTCAAGAAATGACCTTAATGAAAATTTGTACCTATGCTGTGCCATTGTTTCAGAATACTGCTAATGTATACAGCATCTAGTACTGCTTAAGAGGCTGCTGCAGTCTCCCATTCTTCCTACTGTAGAATCAATAAGCATCTGAAAATACATAATGAAAGTAATTTAACATACTGAAGGCTTCTTGTCTCCAGAGACGGCATTTAGATTCAGCCTTTCTAAAAAGGAACAGCGATGCTTCTCGGAGGAAAGCTTGCTATGGGCAGCTTTTGCAGAATGACAGCCTACCTTGTCGCTTCTCTTCACTGCAGAGAGATGCAGTGCATTCACTAATTTTGATTGGTCAGTGATGTTGGGCTTAAACTGTGCTTCATATATGGAATTATTTTTTTTTCCTGATTTATATAAGGATTCTTTTTTGAAAAGGCTTAAATTTACAAATGATTTGTGTATATTTCTAGAATAAATTTAGCATATACAAGTTTTATTTTTTTTACCATTTCACTCTTTACTTTGAACAGTATACCACATGACAGACCACTGGTGAAAATTAGATGAAATGTATACTACTTTAAAAACCTTTGGCAATTTATATTCAAGTGTGTCTTTGCCTATAGCCTGTTTCAGAGCATTTCTTTATTTTTAAATTTATCTCCGATACAAAACTGCTGCATCTTTTCTGTAAGCCATACTGAATTTCAACCAGCATGTGCCTATGCAGGTTGTCATTAGGGTCTTATTCTACATAATTCTTTTCAGGATAAGTAGATAACCTGTAAATACAATGAGAATTTCAGTATTTTAATAGACTGTTCACATCCCTTATTTAGAAATGGTAGGTATTAATCCAATGTAGTTCCTTATCTGTAGAGAATGTCTTTTCTAGATCCCATCACTCTGTTCAGTGCATGTGCAGTTATTTGGCTTGATAACATAATTTTAGGGAAAACTAACTTGCTTAAATTTGTGTATTTTTGTGACTAATTTTTCTAGGGATACCATATGTTATTTTGTGAGTATGCTTGTTGTTTCTTGTATGTTGTTCCTGACCTTGACTTTCTGGGAATTTAGATTTATGCATTATTCACTTTTTAAATGTTTCCTTTTGTAATGCTTTTTCCTATTCTATACCTTCAGTACAGACAATGTTGCATGCATCATGATAACAAGAAGGAACAATAATTTTGCTTATTAAATATTAGTCCAAATTTTTAAAATAAATTTAGGAAGTGAACTAGATACGCAACTGAAAATACTATTCAATGAATATAATCTCTTGATAACACAAATAATTTAGGAATTTAGGAATCTCAAATGATGTATTGTTGGCACTATTCCATTTCTAAAAATATGTTGTAGGGTTTTGTATGTTTATAGATACAATTCTTGGAAAAATGTGGAAAACTCTATCAATTATTCATAGGTTCATTAAAAAACATGGTTGGAAAGGAACCTCCTTATCCTCTAGTCCAACTCCTGCTTTAAGGCAAAATCATCTCTGTCTAAACCATCTAAAGCAGCAGTCAGTAACATTTTCTGGTAGCTGGCTAAAATAAATTGACTTGATTCCAAGACTGGCACTAGGGCCTGGCTGCCACTGTCACTTTGCCCCATTGCCATTGCCCAGCTGCAATGCAGTATGGGCAAAGCATGTGACTGCATGGGTGTAGCTCCCACTCCATGGGCTGGATCCAGCCCAGGAGCTGTAGGTTGCCAGCCCCAGAACTACAAACAGACATTCAAAAAGCCTGAGTCAGACTCAACCTAAATTACACAGTTTTTTGTAAGCAGCATAGTTAAATCACTAGTGAACAGAACATGCGTTTGTACTTTGGTTGTGGGGAGAGGTGCAGATTTTAAACCCAAGTTCCACCATTTTTTAAATCAGTATACATGTGCTGAATTTCTGTTGTACTATAGGTATAGACCAGTTTTGAATGCCAAACTTCTGTTCTGTTATGAGTATAGACCAGTTTCTGATCACTTATACTAGTAAAATTGTAATGCCTGTACTTGACCCTGATGTACCATACCAGATACCAGCACAGTTTGCTTTATCGTCCCAAATGGATCTGAACTCCCAATCCACAGTTTAAAAGGTAACATGGACCTAAGACTGTAGTATTCAGTTATAATCAAAGCAAAAACAAATACAGCTTTGTTGAAATGTGCATTAATTTTGTATATCAGATGTATAAAAACACAACAAACTAAGTAAAATAATCAAAAGTGTTGTTTCTTTATGTCTGTTGTCATTAGAATTAAATCTCCTTCAGATTCATAAATAAAATATAGTCTTTTTGAGAATCTTGAAGTGCACCTAGTGTTTCACTGAAAGTTATTCCACACAAATTAATATTTTTATAAAGAGTTAAAAAGAGTTATCAGGGTTGTGAAATAGGAGCAGCTAACACAGCAGAATTGCAAATGAAAGGCTAGCTTGATTAGTTGAGTGTCAAGACCATTAAAAAGAGAGAGAGGTTAATTGATGACACTTGTGGAATAAAGAATTTAGAAGGAATTAGGTAAATTATAATGAGTCATCAGATCATTTGACACCCTCACTGCTGCCTGAATAGAAATACTACTGCCACTGCCAGGCAGTTTGTTTTAAACTTTGAATCAGCTAGGAATCAAAAAGGGCTCTATCTGCCCCTGAAAGGCTTCGTCCTAGTCTGATAAATCATAGTTATTGTAGTAGCAGCTTTATCAAATTAGCAGTTTTGGTGATAGTTTTGTAAAACCATGGTAGTGTGTTTCATATACATATAAAATGCAGTTATTTTGCAAGTAATTCAGATACTTGTATTTGGTTTCATTTCAGATTAGCATTAATGGTATCTATTAATTTTGATATCATGTAGGCCAATTTTGCAATTTTCAAATGGCCATCTGTGTGAGAGTTATACTTAGCTTACACCTTAGCTTGCACAAGATTTTCCAGAAAACTCTTATGTAAGGATCATAGTGGTAGGTGCTAACTGGTATCCAGAGATTCTGAGCAGCATCACTTGTGAAGGTAGAACAGCTTCTTTGAGCTCTGACACTTCACCACCACAAGATCTGGATCACCAATCCTCTTGCTATGGTTTTTGACAAGAGCAGACTCTAGAGATGTTTTTAGTCTGTTTTCATCAAAGCCCAGACTGTGCTGAGGAGCTGATATGGGCTTGAATACCTGCATTCCCATAGTGATAGTTATTCTAGCTTTCCCCAGGAGAAGCTGAATAAAGGCATAGGATTATTGCATTAGTTATAGCTGAAGGCTAGAATGAAACAACTATGAAAGAATGAACAAAGGCTAGGATTTTGGGTGGTGCTGGAGGTAGAAGCAACAGGATCTGAGTGTTGCTTGGATGTCTAGGGCAAAGAGGAGGGAGGAGTTGGATGTAGTCTCCAGGTAACAGGCCTGAAAGGTAGTGAAATGACAGTAGTGTTGATGGTAATTTGGGATTGGAGATGTAAAGGGAGCTTGGGAGGTACAATGAGGTTCAGTTTGGTCATACCAACCTTAAATGTCTGGAGAGGTATTCAAGAGAAGATTCAGTACTATATAGCAATCTGCTGCTCAACTACTGCAAAATAAAGTGGTATTAGATCTCTGCTGTGCATGTAAAGGTCCAAACCCTGCAGGTGACCTAAGCTGAATTCAATAATAGATAGCTACATTACAAAAAAGTATGCTAAAATGCTTAGGGTTCGAAATCAAGCACTCATGAATGTACACAAGGGTCTACATTAAGGTGCTTAAATTTGGCATTTCTTCAGTATTAAGTGCTTGTTCTTTTAATATTGTTTTTTAACATTTATGTTTTATGTAGCTTTGCCATGAACCCTCTCATTTTTCTTCTGTCTATATGAAACAACTTCTCAAGCTTTTTCATTTTAGTAAAGGATTCACATGACTATTCATTTCCATTGTCCTCTAGATCTTTTTTGTTTCTGCAAATCTTCTCTGAGGTAGCTTGAGCAAAGTTGGAACTTTGTATGTAATGTGTGGATGAATGTGTGGTTTATAGAATGCATTAGAATAGCTTCAGTAGTAGTCTCTATCCCTTTTTTAAGATAGTCAGTATTTTTGTAGTTTATTGAATGGCTGGTTTTCAGTGAAATGTGTAGAAGGGACAATATTTTCAATACTACCTCATTCCCTTTTTGAAAATATTTAGGCACCTAAATCTCAGTGATTTTCAACAGGCAGTGTCTTGCCTCCAAAACATCTTTAAAACTGGCACCATTTGAAAATGTTATTTGAGAGGTGTGTGGTTTGTTTTGTTTTGTTGCATAATGCATTGCGATTGCATCAGGCTACATATATACCCTGAATTGTTCTAGATTGTACTACCTTGACCTTATTTTCATTAGGAAACATGATGATAGATTTTTATCTATTGTTCCTGTTGATGATCTTTCCCTGATTATACTAATGTTACTGTTCAAAACACATTAATTTTTTTGGTTGGCATATCCATGTTTATTCCCCCTTTTAAATAATCTATATATCAAATATACCTCCCCCCCATAAGTGTGAAGGGGCTGTATGAATGTGCATGTAATATTAATACATATATATGTATACATTCACCATGTTCATCAGTATAGTATCAAAAATAGGTCTCCTAATGTTTAAGTAGTCAAGAGTTTTGGTTTTATCATTTTTTTTTTCTCCAGGTTTTATCATTCTTCTCAGTTACTTTAAAGGAAAGCTTTTCAAGAAATGGTATTCATGATTTGGTAAATGGCAGTTATCAGATTTTCCTTGGAGCACAGCAACTGCAAGAGATGAATAGGTCGACAGTTTGGTTAATAGTTTGTTTTATTTTTTTCAAATCACTCTTAGCATTCCTAACTCTTGATTTTAATTTTTTTTCCTATTTTTGTTCTGTATATGCAGGGATGTTGTAATTTTTTGAAGTTCTAACCATCTTCACAGTTTGAGACATAAGGTGAACATTAACATAGTAATTTGGGTACAGAAGAAATTTTCTTTCATTCCAGAAATAAATACATTATGGAGAAGTTAAGTTTTTTCTCGTTTAACAAGATACGATATTAGCCAGACTGTTGACCTCTTCAGTTGCTGCAAGTGCCAGACTCCAACAAAAGTCTGATAACTGTCATCTACTGAATCGCAACAGCTACTTCTTGCAAAGTTTCCCTTTAAGCTAATTGAGATCCTGCACCCTTGCAAAGTATTAATTAGCCTGGCATTCTGGGAGAAGAATGATAAAACCAAAGCTCTCAACTACTCAAACATTAAGAGATCCCCTTTTTATATAGAAGTGCTGAGTTTAGTCTGGCTGTCTAGCCAGATCATGCCTACCTAGCTAGATAATGATTTAGGTAAATTTTGGCTTGAATATTTATAATTTTTCTGTAATTTGGTCCCCTTTCATAATTGTACTTGGAGAACTTGGTCACATCTTTTTAAAACTGTTTTGAATGAAGCTGGCACAGTATGACTTGCACATTCTTCCACTGAAGTGGCTGCACTCAATAGTGGATAAAGCATTCTTCTAAAATTTCATGATTAGTGCTATATAGATGCAAATGATTATTGGGCTGTCTTTTAGTGCTCATGGTAGATTTTTTTGGGATTCACTAAATCAGCTTCTTCCTTTAAAAAATACGAAGTTACTGTAAAACATGAAATTTAATTGGTCTGCTATCATTTTTATATATATTTTTTATATTTTTAATTTTATATAAATATTTTGTAATTTTTTAAAATAATTTGTAACTTTGTGTACTTTGGCTGTTCCTGGTCGGTTTCCACTCTCATCAAGGGTTCTGTAATACTGACTTAGAACTGGAAGGACTTGTAAGATCATCAAGTCCAGTCCCCTGCCATGGGCAGGAAGTTATTGGGCTCAGATGAGCTAGACAGGGTGCCTGTTCAGCCTCATCCTGAACACCTCTAAGGACGGTGACTGCACCACCTCTGCTGGGAGTGGGTTCCAGATTCTGATGATGCTTACAGAGAAAAAGTTTTTCCTTATATCCAACCTGAATTTACCCTCTATTGATTTATGTCCATTGGTCCTTGTCCTCCCTTGAGGTGCCCTTCTGAATTGTTTCTCTCCTAGTTCTTGATGCTCCCTCTGATGTACTTGTAGGCAGCTATCAAGACACCTCTCAGCCTTCTTTTCCTCAGGCTGAACAGACCCAGTTGCTGGAGTCTGTCCTCATAGGGCCTGCCCTTGGTGCCCTTGACCAAATGGGTGGCCCTTCTTTGTAGCCTCCTTAGCTTATCGATGTTTTTCTTGAAGTGCGGTACCCAGATTTGATGACTATGAATTAATTACTGTGAATTTTAATGCTAAATGGCTTGGAGCTCTGGATGGTTGTCTGCAATGATTATATAGCTAAATAAAAATAAAAAAGTTGCTGTGCATTTAGCTCAAATCCTAGGGACTTTTGATGGTAATATTGAGCTCTTCTGATGTTGTGAAGCCAGCATTGCACAGCTTTTAATATTTTGGTTTGTTGCTAAATGATACATGCAGGAACCCAAGAAATGCTTTTCCCATTCTTTTCCATAAAACTAAGACAGTTTTAGTAATTACCATTTGACACCATTAGAACCCTCCATCCCATAAGTGGTTATGAGGAAACTTCGTAACTTAAATCTGTTTCAAGTTGGAAGCTGTATTTAGGTGTATGTGACTCAGTTCTCAATAGGAAGTCTCCTCCTTCAGGTTTCGTCTCAGGAATAAAAATAAAAGTGTTTCAGGGTGTATGCTTTTCCTCACTTAAGAGAAAATGTTCCTATGTACCAACCAGTAATTCCAACAATAATAGGTAAGATCAGAAAAGACAAAGGATTTGTAGTCTTAATTACCACCCCCTACAGATAATAGGCCAGATTATGATAATCTTATTCACACAGGGTAGTGATTTACTTCCCAGTTTGTCCATTGCATTCAGACAGCAGGTGTTAGTCAGTGCATGTAAGGGCTCTGACAGACATTACAGAGCCCTTCCACTTCTGTTTATGACTTTTACACAACAGAACATGAATGACAACGTGTTCCTGCTGGGGGGTGGGTCAGCTGCAGAAATGGCAAATGTCCCCCAGATAAATTGCTGTTTGAAATACCAACTTTCTGGCTCAAAACGTGTTCCATGACAGATTTAATATCTGGGCAGGTCTCTGTGACCTTCAGAATACCATAGAGATGACTATCCCCCATGCCCACCCTGCTGTAAGGGGGTTGGGGCAGGGGAAGAGCAGAAGCCCAGCAAAATCCATTTGCCTGTTCAGATCTTGCCACCCTGGATGGCTTTCAGGCAGTGAAGCGGACAGGGCTACAGCTGCAGTAGGGGCTTAGGGGAAAGGGATTGCCTGCAAGATGGGAATTTTAAAGGGCTATTGATACTCAAGTATTAGAAACCCTTTAAAGTTTCCAGCTTGCAGGCAATCCTAGAATTAAGACCTCCTACTCAGCCCTTGCACCCATGGGCAGCCCCATCCGCTGTTTCAACAGCTGATCAGGCAAGCCTGTTGAAGAGCTGTTCCTCTCACTGCCAGGCTTTTTGCGTGGGGGCAGAAGGTGCTAAAGAGCATGCCTGTATCACCTCCTTGCATGTGCCTTTGTGGTGACTTTGTTGTGGTCCAGCCATGCATGTCCACAGCCCAAACAGTTTTTTGTACTGCTAGACTCTTTGTAGCACTGTAAAAAATAATGTGTCAGTAGCTTAACAATATCAAAAGCGGTGTCTTACTCGGTGAAAATCAAGTCCTGTTGGCCTCTCTCTTCCTGTGTCATTTATTTCTGTCGTTACTTTGGAACAAGAAAGGGAGAGCGTGTAGACAGTTTATCTAGCAGGCATGGTGATTTTAAAATCAAAGTTCAATGATGAGTCATGGTAACTAAAGTGTTTCTACACGTGCCTCTCAATGACAAGAGCACACTTCACCTTGCATAGGCAACAAAATCAAATTTATCAATGGCAGTGATGTTTTTCTTGTGAGTGATAACTAGAAGCAATTAAATCTATCAATTTAGCCTTGTGTTCAATTCAAATACAGGAGCTCATTCATCTCCATTTGTTAGCAGTAATGTTCTTGCATTGTGCTCTCAGAATCCTAACAGCTGTAGGTTTATTTTGTGTCTCCTCACATGGTTTATTTCATGTTAAAATATTCAGTATTCTAAGAATTACCATGTTCTCCACCTTTCTATTCTTGTCTTAAGTGAAAATTATTACAAGATTCTTCAAGGAAACTGATACAGCATTTGTTTATATGATACCATGAACTGACATTTGAGGAGTTAAAAAGTAATAAATTATAGTGATAAAAGCAAGGAAATTGAGTTAAACAATTAGTGTCTTGAATTCACTATTTATGCTACTATATCAAAACAGTCACTTGACTGATATAAGTGCTTTAATACCAAGGCTGAGCTAACTTTCAATTAAGTTTATTTCCTTGCTCTTACTGTGTGAATTCTGCATTGTTCTGTATGGGTTTGAATGTAGTCTGCTTATAATTTACCACATTTTGATGATTAAGATGATTTTTAATTTAAGACAACTTCCCAAATATTAGATTCTAGAAGTGGAAAATTATAACTTTGTTTTAATTTTCTATGTCGAGAATCTAGTTTTTGAAGGGTCCTGTTAAATTATTCCCCCGCCCCTTGCCACAGGGGAAGTAGTGGCAGGGCAGGCAGCAGTAGAGGGGCACACAGCCTGCACACCACACGTTGCCACTTGCCTGCACTCACTGCCACTTGCCCCTCTCTGGTGCTTGCCCTCTCACTCTCCCTCCCCCCTCCCTCCTAATTACCTTTCAGCTCCTCTAGCTTTGGTCTCCACAAGGGACATGGAGCACCTAGCTGAGCCAGGCAGTAGCAGTAGCTGGTTGCAGCCTCCAGTCCAGGTTGGAGTTGGGGTTATGGTCAGAGCTGTAGCAACTTCCCCTGCCATTCTGTATGCACTGCCCTTGCACCACGCGTCCCTTCCCTTTGCTTTGTGCTCTCCTTGTTCTACGTATCCTGTTCCCTGTGATCCCCTCAGTCTGCATATCCCTTTCCCCATGATTTTTCCCATGCATTCCTTTTTCCATGCCTTTTCCCTGTGTTCCATGCATCCCTTCCTGCACGCTTCCCTCACTCCCCTTTTCCTTGTGCTCCCCACTGGCACTGCATACCCCCTTCCCTGTGTCCCTTTCCTGAACTCCCCTCACTCTGCTTGTCCCTTATCCCACACCCTCTATGCTGCTGTTTCCCCTGTGCTGCCCTCAGCACCAAGCACCCCTTCCGCCACACTCCTGTTCCAAGCTTCCCCTGCCTGTTGCATGAACCACCCTGGCCTTGTCTGTAGCTGCAGCAGCTGTACCTGGCCCATACTATGATCTAAGACTAGGATCTCTCCCCCTGACCCATGCTGAATGGGGAAAGAAATCTTGTCTTAGACTTGTGTTAATATGATAACATTTTAAATGTCTGTTATGTAAATATGCTATTTTGTCACATACAGCCTGCTCCAGAATAAGATATGCACCTTGTTTTGAAAGGCAAAATGAAGAAATAAGATTTTTCCTTGTAGTAAGTAACCAAAAAGCAGCAGCTAGAGAGCTGAGCCTCCTTATTGTTCTGCTCTGTGGATCATGTGCAGAGTTGCTTTTAATTTTGCCCTCCATATTTCCTTCTTTGTAATGTAATTCCTTCTGCTTCTTTGTAATGCACACCCCAATTTCCAGCAGTTGGTTTTTGGCCTATAGTACAAGAAAGATTTCAATTGTTTTTAAGTCACAAGGATATATAAAGAACTCAGATATACAACATTTTAATTTTTTTGAAAGATTAAATGAAAAATGACTTCATTTTTAAAGTCTAAAACTATCCCCCAATGATCTTTATTCACCCCAACTCAGAATTGTTGACATGAATTGTATTTAAAGGACAAGCACTTTTATAGACTGTAGTATTTCTGCATTTGCCACAGGTTCTGACACCTTGGTCACATGGTGTACAACACTAAGTGCTACCATTCTTCATACTGTTTCCTTCTTCCATTGAGTGGGAATGTCTCATTGCACAGAGTGTTTACAGAGATTTGCTTTGATCTTCAAAATCGTGTTTGCTTGCTGTTTTTATTTGTGTAGGCTACAGTGTTGAGGGATGTTTCTAAGTGACCAAGTCCTAGTTTCATTGAAAGCAGTTGCAAAATTCCCTTTGTTTTCTTTGTGGCAAAGATTTAATACTTCTGCAGCAAAAATGTACAGAAGATTAATCATAAAGAAAAAATAATTTTAGAAATACCCCAATGTAAAATAAAAGAAACTATGAAATACAAGGGTTAGAACTATTTGCTGCTTCAAAAGTGCTTTAGAGTATGTTTATGTTCACTTTAAGGTAGATAATGTGTGATTTCTCCCATTCCTTCTCCTTCCTAAGGATGCTCCCAGTTATTTTATGTTTGAATTTTTCAGGTACATTGACTTGTGCACGGAGTTTATTTTTCCCGTATGTGCAAATATTAGTGAGATTAAATATGGGTTTGCAAAAATCAGGTTGATTGTCCAGTATGGATGCTTTGTTTATAAGTGTCCACTTATTAATTTAAAGAAAGCCAGGCTAAGACATCAGAAAAAGTAAGGAGTAAAAATATTCTGGATGTTTCCTAACTAGCCAGATAAGTTCACCAGCTGTTAATAACTGTGATATCAGTCAATTCCATGGGACACTGTTCTGAAAAGTCAAACTCTGACCCTGGCTTTTGGAAAGAGGAAGGATGCTAGGATTTGTATACTGAAGTAATGTTCTTGTACCTTACTGCAGAGCTCCACAGAATCAGAAAAGTAGGGCTGGAAGGGACTTTGGAGGTCATATAGTCAAACCTTCTGCCTAAGGCAGAATCTTCCCTTTGTAAACCATCTCTATTACAAAAACTACAGTCAGTCCTGTCATGCAACCACAAAGCACCCCAGCCAGCTTCAGGTAGGGGAATAATGGCAGTCAGTGTCCCGCTGATACAAGGGCTGTTCAAATATACTCAAGGTTTCATCTTTTGTAGTGGTTTCTTGCTTATGCTTACTGGATACATTTTAACTAGGGTTGGCAGTCAATTGAAAAGTCAAATATTGTCAGTTGACTGGTCAAGTGACTGCATATTTTTGACTGGACAAAGACTATAGAAATTTTCCAAAAAACTCCATTTTTTTGTAGTTTTCTCAACAAAAATATGTTTTTAAATTATTTTTGTCAGATTTATTAATGGAAAAATTGTGGGGTATTTTTTGTTTTTAGTATTTGGACCTATTGGCAATTTTTTACAGTTTTTGACTGGTGTTTGACCAGTGAATTGACTGAACTCTATTTGACTGGTCAAATACCCAAACCTAATTTTAACTTATTTTTTTCCTGTCTGGTGAAAGAGACCTTTCCCCGCCTCTTTTTTTTTTTTTTTAAACTTCCAATTAGGACTCTTTCCCTGTGATGATTTTAGTGTCTGCATCCACTGCAGCTCAGAATTGTCCAAAATAACTAGGGAAAGATTTTTTCTAAACTGATTAGTGTTTTATTTTGCCTTTTGCTGTTGCTGAGGGAAGCTCTGAATAGCAATGACAGTGGAATCTTTAAAGGAAAGTAGCAGCATGCCAGTTCACTTTTGGTCATATCTGGCATTCTTTGCACTATAAAGTTTTATTTAATAAAACTGAATACATTGATAGCATGGATTCTTCCAGTTGATGTTAGAAATTTATCATAGTCCAGTGGAAAGTGAATTGGATGTAAAGGGAATGGGCTGTCAATTTCTTGGTGACCCTTCTTTACCTGACCTTCTTGGCAGTTGAAAACCTAGAGTGAGATCAGTGTGACGCAAGATACACTCAAAGCCAGGTGGGCTGGTAGGGATAGGAAAGAGGAGGAAATATATCAAATCCACATCCAGTGCCTGTCAAAATAAAATGTATCAACATGAGAGCTACTGGACAGACTAGGAACTCCTCTGAGGATTGATACCGATGATTAAGGACAAGGAGGCAAAATGTACTGTTTTAAAACATATTTAATATAATAATTGCCTTGACCTACCCACACAAACCTACACCTTGCTTCAGGAAAATCATGCACATATTAACAAGCCAACTCTGCTTCGGTTGTCATGTTGTGTGCTTTCAGAAGAGAAATTGTAGCTTGCATATTACAGGAGTCTCTTTCCAGTCGCCATTCATTCTACAATAGGCATGGCCTCCTCTTAGAAATGACTCATACTGAGAGAGAATTGAATGCAGAGGGGAGCATAATTCCTCTTATTAAAACTAATTTATTTGATCTATATGAGGAAAGAATAGAAGGGAATGAGAGCTTGCCCTGCTTAAGTGGTTTCTATGTTAAGCTTGCTGGTGAATGGGTTGGAAAGAGTCTCCATTAAAGACACATTTTATGTGAAACATCTTTCAAAACCATTAACCATTTATCTTTTAAAAACCATTAACCCTTTTGTGTACTGCAGGCACTTATGTATGTAGAGAGATATAAATGTTTATTTTCAGAAATGTATTTGCTTAATAGCATGGAAAAATGGCAGTTGGTTAAGGGCATAGACAAATGAACTAATTACAGCAAGTTAAAGGGGATGTAGAATTAACTGGTATCAGCTGTTCAACAGTAATTGTCTAAGCTTGCTATTACCCTGCAGTAACTGAGAGCCAACTTGGGCAGCTTTCCTGCTTAATGAAAAGAGCTAAGCACCACAGCATAGCTCTCATTTACTGCAGGTGCACAAGGTATGCACACGTGTGCATGCAGACACTCTCTCTCATGCACACACACACACAAAAAAGTAGATAGACTCCCTGACCACAGTCCACTCTTCTCTAAGAAGACATGATCCTCTGTCATTCTCTCTTATCTGTGATAGGATGTTATGATGGGAAATTTCCCCAGTTTTTAAGCATCTATGAATAAAGAACGTGCAATTTCAAGGGACTGGCAGAATAATAATAATAATAATAACAATTTTAAAACAACCTTGCTATGCTTTTGAAATGTTAAGGCAGTGTAACATGCTAGTTAATATACTTCTATATAATATTATTATTATTATTATTATATTATTATATATATTATATATAATATTACTGACAGGCCACTGTCAGTAATCTTGAAAATTTAAAATAAAGCAGCTTCCTTTGAGGAAGAAAAAAGTTTGGTGTTGCCATAGAAGTTACGCAAATGTGAAATTTCAAGTCCAGAATAATTATACTTTTTCATTTGTCTGAAGTTGGTGTGATTTTGGTTTAAAAATATTGTTCTGGGCTATCTTTGAAGCATTCAGAGGCAGTTTGGATATACTCCCTGAATTAAGAAATCTGTCTGATTTTTGTGGCATCCATCACCACAGTATTAGAGCATTGCACAGCTGCTAACTAATTCATCTTCATAGCACTCTGTTGGGTAGAAAAATAATTTGGCTAAAGCCACACAAGAAGTCTAAGATAGAATTTGGGATTTAAGCCAGATTTCATCAGTCTGTCCTCCATTTCTTAATTGCAAGACCTTCCCCCTGCCCTCCCCACGATGGCAAATGCAGGAACTAGGTGAATGGTCACATTTATTTGAGCTCACTATAGGTGTTTAAGTACAGGTTTTTCTATCTTTTACTGGACTTTGACAAGGGACATAGACTGCTATAGCAATACTTTCAAGGGGTAATAAATTCATTCAGTTGAGTGAAAAATAACTCTGAGGTTGCCATTTTTTTCTTTTGACAAGCTATCTAGTGTGTAGCAAACATAAAGGTGTTTGTGTATTTATATATCTGGTTTATATCTTATCTGTCTGTTAGACTAGGCAACAATGCTATGAAAATAAAAATAAATTCCAATGTAATTATTCAGACTTCAAAAATATATTTTTAAAGAACTGAAGGATTCCTGAACTCTTCAAAATGAGATTAGAACCTGTCCAGCTGAAATTAGACATTGCAACATGCCTCTTTATCAAACATAGTATTCTTGGAAAATTCCCTTCTAGATTTAGAAATCTAGAGACAATTGTGTCTAACCCAGCTGGCGAGATAAGTCAAGAGAAGAGTTCCTTGCTAACAAAGGCCTCCTCTAGATATATAGGTAAAGGCACAATGAGATCTGATATGCAATCCACAAAATCATGCTTCCAGTGATGCCACACATGCATGACAGGAGGCATGACTGTGGGATCATGGATCGGATCCCATCGTGCCTTGTTGCTGGTGCAGGGGGAGCCTGGGGTCATTATTATGATTCCAGGCTCTCCCTGCAGTGGCAGCAAGACATGATCCCAAGCTTCCTCTGCACCAGCACGTAGCGAGCTCCTGTGGCTGGGAGCCCTATCAGCTGACCAAGGTTCCCACCTGCAGGAGTACCCCAGCCCACCCCTGTGGCTGGGAGACTACAGCTGCTCCAGACACCCCCACAGCTGGGAAACTACTACTGATTGGTCATCTGAGGTCATCTGAAGCCCTGTCAGCTGTTGGGGCCTGCAGCCATGAGAGCATGGTCCCATGGCTGGGAGCGCATGTCATCTGTGGGCTCCTAGGCTCTGGGATGCACATGGACCCCAAACTGGGAACCCTGATCAATTGAACCAGTTAATCGCATCTTAAGTTGGCACTCTGCTACACATTCAATTAATGGTGTGATAGGAAGGAACCACAAAGTAATTAAACATATTTTGTGGAATAACTCCATCCCTTACTTCTCCTTTTATCACACCATTAATTGATTGAACTTGTAGCTGGGTGACAACTTAAGACGTGAATTACTGGTTAACCAGTTAATAACGTCTGAAGTGTAATGTGTAGGTGGGGCAGGCCAAAGAAACTAAGCTAGACAAGTCTCTAATAGGTAAAAATTATTGTTGGATATGGTACATTTATGTACAGTATATTGTGGTTGAGCCCTAATATAAAATTCTTATGACCCATAAAAATTACAGTTTTTGCCCTGACTGTGCTTGGCAATTAGTTTATTTTAAGTAATTTATCTTTTGTATGTCTACCCATGGGAACAACTAAGTTAAAAGTCTCTTGTACAAAAATACATTTGTCCTTTTTTTGACCATCCCCACTCTTTCTGTGAGTTGCATCACTACACATGTAGTGCGTGGGGGAAGGAGCAGTGAAAGAAATAGCTAGTTAGGCTAAGGAAGAGATTGAAGTATGTGATAAGGACTTTTATGGTAGGAAAGTGGAACAAAGGAGCCAGGTGTGAGGGGAATGGGTTTGTGAGATTCAGTAACTGCACCAACAGATATGGCCAAAACCAACATCTTTATTTAAATAAAACTGTACTTGTCAAAGTTGTAAAGGTGATATGAGCTTTCTCATTATTCCTTATAAATTATGCTGTTTTTGCAAGAAGGCATTTAGCATTTCATGTAATATGTCAGATATTACTTTGAATCTAAATGCTATTGTCTAAGGCCAGTCCTATTAGCCAATAAAAAAGGACAAATGGAAACTCAGTGAAAAGAAGAGAACAAGGGACTTTCATCATCCCAGAAAGGCAGAGGCAAAACTCGGGGGCCAGCTATTCAAAAAATATCTTGACAGCTCTCTGAAGTCTGTGAGTGAGCCTGTTCAGAGTTAAGGTAATGCTCTTGTGTCATAGCAACCCTTCAGCACCAAGTCAGCATGTAGCCAGACTGCTTTGGGAAAGTAGGAAAAGCTGGTCATAACCATTTTTACTGTGCTAAAACTCTGGATCTGGTCCATTTCCCCTATGAGTCCTATGCTTCACTACAGCTCTAATTGTACAGCTTCACAGTGGTAAGACGTTTAAACAGTAAGAGAGGGATGTCTTTCCCTCCTCTCAAATTCTTTTCTTTCCTTCAAAATTAAGGTTCTGTAATTAGTGGAGTGAGAACGGTGGACTGTGAATTCCGTGGCCTCATTTCTTCAATCGATTGAAAGCTTCATTGTTGTACTTTCATAGGAAGGCTTCAAGTTAAGTCCCATAAATTTCTTCAGAAGAGCATATGCCTCCCCACCCCAGCATTAAAATGCCATTCTTATGTGTATGATTGCCTCATATGCCAATCAATTTGGAAGGATTCTGTGACAGACCAGCTGGGAATGAATCTGCCTAGGGCAGCCTTATAATGCCAGAAGTGGTTGTACACATTCACTATACAAAGAAATTAAAATGGGAGAGGGGATGGTCCCGATGCTTCAGTGGGTCAGCAGCTGCAGAGACAAATCTGGGTAGCAAAGAGCTCAGAAAATTGCTAATCTATGATTATATATCTTTGTTTGGAGCTGTTAGTTCTGTATCCCATGACGTTATACAGAATTTAGTTTCTCTTTTCTGTTTTTGTAACTTTATATGTTGTCAAAAATAAACTGTAAAAATAAATTGCTAGGAACTGTTAGAGCTCATTATGTCATGAAGAGACGGAATACACCGCTGCTTGAAGCTTTGAACTAAAAAAAATATATATTTAGAAATATATACAGCTGATATTATAAATTAGTATTCATCTCTTGTGTGGAGTTTTGGCTAATACATTTGAATGACTAAATGAAAAGAAATGCAGTTTTAATTCTGATGAACACTTTTTATTGGTTGGTTGGAAAGTTGACAGTGATGCTCTATTTCAAGATAGTTTTATTGGTTATTGACATAGTAGAATGATTATAAATGTTAAAAAAAAATGTGATAAGTTTTATGGTTTGGTCATTTTTAAATGTTATTGCCAGCAGAAAAATGTAAGACATTGTCAAAAGGGAAACCAAATATTACAGATTCGTGAAGACATGTCTGGCTAGCTGTCTTTGTTGATGGGCAGTTGTACATTTGCCAGAAGCCAAAGACGGTTTGAAACTGTACGCAGGTCACAGACTACCCAGTACCTGCCAACTCATCAAGTGGCAAGATATTTTACTGCTCTAGGGAGAGCAAACAGCTACAATTTCCAGCTCTGGGCAGAAAACCATAATTGAAAATTATTTTTCTTTTTTTGTTGGGACTTTTGGCTAGTGGCACAAAGTCTTTTTTCCTACAGGAATGTAGTCTCTGTGGGTGGTATTTGAATTTTGCTTTAGGAAATCATCTGCCACTCAAGTCTCTCCTTATAATAGGAAGGACAAAATGGCAGCCAAATAGTGCACAGTGAAGAATAAAGCTCCATGATATCTGTGAAAGCTTGCTCATGTGGCAAAGGCATTGTTCAAAATGTTCTGTAATAATCATTTTCCAAATGTTGCTAAGACTGTCTTGGCAGTTCCAGACTCTCCAGTAAGCCCATTACCTCAGGGCTTTTCAGTCCACCCTAAGCAGAGCATGTTCACTCATTCTCAACCAACTCTGGCTGCTGGATTCATCTGAATTATCATTGCCACTGGCAGGTAGTGCTCATTTTGGGCCTATCTGGATTGGCTAAGGATGCATGTTATACTGCAGCCACAGATTTGGCAAGAATTTTTCTAACATATTCCAAATTTGTCCCTTGGCATGAAGGATGCTATTCATCAGCTGGTATTACTTAACAACCTTTCCAGCAAGTTCATTGCCCTTTCTGAAAGGACACATCTGACTTATCTTTTCCTTGTTTTGAAGCATTGTAACAAGCATATTGGGAATATTTCACTCAGGCTGGAACACTTAGTATCAGTTTTGTCCAGGACTTTGGTGGTGGATTGATTTCAATCATTCCCACTGATACTTTTCTAAGTGGTCAGCTGACAGGCATATCACACATCTTTCAGATTTCTCTTTCCATCAGAGCTGACATTTCCAGTCTCAGGATCTATTTGGTTTATACATAGGCTGTAATGTCGTTACAAAAGATGCTGATGCTAGTCATCAGAAATCTAAGGAAAGACCAAACTCACCTTTTTACCATATTTGGATAACATTTTGATAAAAATCACAAGTTGGAGAAGCACCAATTGACAAATTTTCTCTCTCTAATGCTTCAATTGCATGGATTAATAGGGATGCCTTGATTTAATAAACTTGGAGAAGAAAGCAGTCTTTGTCAATTTAAAAGTGTGGTTTTTCTGCATATTTGAGCCAAACTAAACTAGAGGAGAAACCTCACTTTGAACTATTGAGATTTCTTACAAGCCATGGGTACAGCTGTGGGCACAAAGATGGCCTCTCAATATGACAACTTCTTCATGAGCCACCTAGAGGAAGAATCTTTAGAAAATCACCATGAAACCTGCATGCCAGCTGTGTTACATAAATGATATATTCAACATCTGGACTGAACACCTGGACTCGTTTATTGACTTCCATCACAAGGTTCATAACTATCACCTGTCAATTAAATTTTCTCTGGAATATTTCTACACTGACATCAACTTTCTAGATAGCATGATCTACATCAGGGATGGCAGCTTGCAAAACACCATATACAAAAAAGCCCATGGCCCCCATACTTATTTCTACAAAACCAGGAATCATACCAAGCACACCAAGAAAGCCATAATCTACAGTCACACTCTCAGATACCATGATGTGCTCTGAGGAGAATACTTGCAGCACCCACCGTGCCAATCTGAAATCTACCTTTATGCACCAAGGACACTGCTGTATAGAAATAGACTGTATCTTTGAAAGAGCCATCCAGATACCTCATAGTAACCTGCTACAGTACAAAAAAAACTCCCTCTACCCTGTGACTGCACATTTTTGGTGGTCACCTACCACCAACTCATTAACCGTACCCAACTCCATCATCAAAACTAAACTCTTTACTGTTCAGCAGACATCAAGTGGGAACACAGCCTTGCTATAACAATAATTGCAGAATCCATCAAAACATCTCTACTACTATAACAACTGATAATCCTCCACAATGAACCCATTAGAATCCATGAAGCCTAAATATACCTTTCCCAAAATGTGATATATCTGATCCAGTGCACCAAATGCCTTTAAGATAACAACGTGGGTGAAACTAGACAGAAACTGTGCACCAGAATGAACTCTCACAAAAAAAATATATAAGACAGAGACACACACATAACACTAGTAGGAGCACATGATTCACAGAACAACTGCTCCCTTTTTGACCTTACTATTCTCTTGCTTCAGGGATATTTATATAACAATAGCAAAAGATGAGCCTGGGAGCAAACGACTCATAAACTGGCTAGACACTAAGACCCAAGGGCTCAACACTGATAGTGACTTTATGACATACTGTAATCCAGTGGGGGTCAGTCACCCATTTTGGCAGGTGTTCCACAAATTAGCCCCATATCCTCTCCAGGTGCCACTTTGATCCCCTTCCTTTGCCCAATCTTCTGCTCTGCTTTTTCCTTCCTGTTTTCTGTCCTGTCTGCTGCTTGCATGCCACACAAAGGCTGCCTGTGGCACTTGTCATATGTACCACAAGTTGGCTATCCCTGCTATCTGATTCTTGAAAACCTTTATTCATGTGATAAATGACCCTTTTCTCTTTTAAAAGTTCTTGATCTTCCACTAATCTATCTTTTCTTCTGTTAATTATTTGTCTTCTAACTCTGAGAATGTCTGTCTTCTCAAGGTTCACAGCCCTCCCCACTGTTTTTAATCATCACTGTTCGATTTTTACCTCATATCTAATGAAGAATGCTTTGCATTTAAAAGCTTGTATGAGTCTATCCTAATCATCCAGTTGGTTCGATAAAAATATCACTCACAAAAATGGTTGTTTCTTAAGAAACTTCAGGTTCTCACTATAGTATGGTTTGCAACTTTTTTTTTGTTCCTTCAGTTAGAAATTGTGTTATCTTGTTTGAGTGGTGTAGTATAGTTAACCAAAAGTATATATGTACTTTTGTCTTCAGTCTGCCCTCATTATTATGACATCTTTTCCCCAAATCTGTGGTAGGAAACTTGGATGCGTCCTTACAAAAAAAATCCTCTTTATATTCCAATCCATTACATTTACCTTAGCTATGCACACAAGTTATCATGACTAATCCCTGTCTGCTCAAGTGAGGCCATATTAGAGGAGGTTGACATGGAAGTTTTGCCTTTACTAAAAAAATATCACACAGCTGTGCTGTACTAAAAAAATATCATACAGCATAACACTGTACATTGCCATACTCTTGCCTTCTGGTTTATAGGAACCAAATGGCAAAGCTGTGCTGATCAGCTTCATCAGGAAGTGAGGGCACTGTTCATATGTGCAGTACTCTGAGATGATCTCTTTGAACATCCATTCAAGTGGAATCTCAGGCCTAAAACTGGCTCAGAGAAAGAAAACTTAATCCAGAAGGATAGTGTCTTGTCACAGAAGTCTTCCAGATTTAACTTTTGTCTATTTGGCTTTTGCCCTAGGATGTAACATCATAAAAATCAAAATTCAGGCTTTTACATTTGCCCACTTGATAACACTCATGGGGAAGTTGGGCAGCTATTTAAATCATGCAGAAGTCATTTGCCACTTGCCAAATCCCACTGATGTCAGTATTAATAGCACTGAAATTAAGTATGCTTGCTAATTTCTATAGCTGTAGCCTACTCTCAACTTGTGACACTTCCTTAATGCTTGTTATATTATTATTCAGAACATGGGCTCAGCCTCTACTCAATTGTTTGCACGTCATTATGGCTCATTAGGTCATTTACTGCTCCTGACCTCTAATAATAGCCTTAAAATGTAATATTTCTTGGTTTGAAATCTCTAAGGCCGTGGTTCCCAACCTTTTTTTCCTGTGGACTAGCACTGGAGCAAGATGGAGCACACGGAGCTGGCTGCCTCCCTCCCAGAGCTGCCCTGCCCCGCCCCCAGCTTCAACCCCACACCTTCATGCCAGCAGCAGAAGCTGCTTGCCCAGGCAGACAGACAGGGGTCCAAGCAGGGGGCTTGTGCCATGACCTGGCAGCCAACCCTTTGTGGCCTGGTACCAGGCTGTGGCTCGGTGTTTGGGAACTTCTGCTCTAAAGCAGAGGTGGGCAATATTGCATCTGGCTGGCAGCTGGACTCCATTTCCCAGTAGCCTCTGGCTGTGTGGCTGGGGTTTCCATGGAGACCCCAGTAGTAGCTGCACTGTGATAGCACAGGGCTGGGGTTTCCGTGGAGACCAGCCCCAGCAGCACTGACAGGTTGCACAGCAGGGTGGGGAGCTGCTGTGGGCTGGGATCTTGCAGCAGTGACACTGTGGTCCAGAGCCAGGACACAGCCATGATATGCAGCTTGCATGCTCAGGGCAGGGATGTGAAGAGCATATCCCTGTTTCAGCCATTTTCAAACTAGTTTATGTGCACTGAACATTTGTTCTATTACAGGTTTAGTTTCTGTTCATTTAAACCAGTTTACGTATAATGTCAGTCCCTAGCCTATGTTTCCCATGCTGGTTGGAGACTCTAGCTGCAGGGAGTGCTTGTGTGGGGTGCTGGACTTGGGTAGGAGTGGTAGGGGAAGTTGGTGGCCTTGTCTTCCCCTCCCGCCTGTATTGTCACCTGCTGGCCTGGGTGGGGAAAGTTCACTTCTGTACAGTGGAAGGTGGGGGGTAATTATATTACTGCACCCCCAGGAGTTACGTATGCCTGTATTTTTCCATTACATTAACTTCTCAATCTAACTTTATAAATAAATCATATGAGCGTCCTTAAGAAGTTTCCATATTTTGTTTTTACTTTTTGTTAAAACTATTTTTATTGTGGCACTTATTAATTCAAAGATATATGAAGTAGCACCCTTTTCTATGTAAGCCAAAAAGCACATTTTATCTTATGATAGTATGTCAACATAAAATAGATCAGCATGCAGCAGTTTGTCAAGTCAAAATTTGGGTTGTGCACAGAACAGGAGAATTATCTCTCTTCTGTTTGTTCCAACTGCTCTCCTCTAAAAGATAATCTTTGTTACTCATTTGATATGGAATCAAACTAATTCTCAAAGTATAATATAGCATCATGGAACAGAGTCCATAGAGCAGGGGTTCTCAATCCCTGAGCTGCTGCCGGACTGGAAGTGGCTGCAGACCGGCAAACCACGGCCCCCCAGAGCAGAGCGGAGGGGCTGTGGCTCCATCTGCAAGGCCCACGGCAGCGCAGGGTTTGGCCCACCCCACCACCCGGGGATCAGGGTATCTTTACCTGTCTTTTGGCCAGAAATTCTGGCCATGGTTAGCTGTGACTGCTGGGCCATGGTTTGCCAGGCTGTGGCCACATCTGGGCCATGGCATAAAAACTTTGGGAACCCTTGCCATAGATTATTATTCCATACGGATAAGAATGTTCTTTCTCAAGAGAGGGTAGTGCCATTTACTGAAGTTGGCTTAAAATCCTGGTCAGAAAAAGTAGAAGCATCCACAGACAAAATTTATAAAATCGCCAGTTAAAATAATGTATGCAAGTCATTCTTACTGTTGTAAACTAGCATCTACAGATGCTCATTTTAAAAGGAAGATCCTGGAAATAATTTTGTAAATACATTTCTTATTTCATAGTGTATCTACTAGAGCAGTGGTTTACAAACTTCCTAAACTCATGGCACCCTTTCATATCACTTCGCCCGTAGAATCTCTTCCCATATCCTAAAGACCGATGCGGAGTCAGGCAACCCAGCCCAGGAATGATGGTGCATTGCCTCCTGGCTCGCTCTGCCATTACCCCCAGTCTCTTTGCAGAATCCCAGTGACCTACTGCAAAACTCCAGGGTTGAAAACTACTGTATTAGAAAAGGTTGAGCAATACTGTTGGTAGATTCTCCATCCTGGGACCTTAAACAGTTATTTTTTTCTCATTTCTTGAACTCTCTGCATTACTTTTCATCATTGTAGATTGCCAGCCATGCAGCCATCAGAAGAATTTTCTCTTTTGTGCATGTCTGGCAACTCGGCCAGTCCCAGATTGAACCCTCTTTAAAAACTGAATAAGTGGCCCGCACAGCTCTGAGTTTCTGGTCTGATTACAGCTTCAGACTGCCTCCTATGTTTGGTAACTTTGCATACTCCCATTAATTATTAATTTATTTTTAAGAAAAATGTATTAAAGCTGGAGGATCATCATGAACATCTAGTTTGCCTTGTGATAATTGCTTGCTTTGTATGTCAGGGGAAAAATTAACAAATGAAAAGAGAAGAAGAAAAACATCGTATTAAAATCAGCATTTTAGGATGAAAAGCCTAATTTTTCAATGATAAAGATCCTTAAAACTCATTGGCTTGTATTTCATATAAGTTGTATTTTTATTGAACCTGCATAGTCCCTTAATAGTAATTATTTTTTAAAGTCCTAAACAAATGCCTCATAGAGTCATAGATGGTAGGGTTGGAAGGGACCTCAACAAATCAGTGAGTCCGACCCCATGCCTAGGCAGGAAAGAGTACTGGGGTCAGATGACCCCAGCCAGATGCCTAGCCAGCATTCTGTTAAAGACCCTCAAGGTAGGGGAGGACGCCACCTTCCTTGGAAGCCCATTCCAAATTTTGGCCACCCTTGGTCATGGTGCCTATACACATGCTCCAATGTGTTCTAATTGGAATACATCAGAGCAGACTTGAGAAAACTCAGTTAATCTAATTAGAATACTTCAGTATGCCTCACCATCATGAGTATTCAGCATCCCATGTTTCAAAATGGTGGGAGGGTTGCTTTAACTAAAACTTGTTGAATGAGCTTTATTCAGAGCACCCCTGCAGCCATTTTGAAATGTGGGATGCAGAATACACGTGATGCTGTGCTGTGGTGTTTTAATTAAAGCAGCTGTCTGAGAGCTTGAATTAAAATGCCCCACTCCTATCCTGGAGCACGTGTATAGACACCCTCAGAGAGCCAGCCATGATTCAGATAATACGTGCAGAACTGTGAGATCTGAAGCCTAATCCTGGTTTAACCATAGTTTGTATCTTTGCTCAGCTTCCCTACTTGTAAAAATAGTGATGATGTATCTTAGAATGCTTTCAGACCTATAGATGAAAATCAGGAATCAAGTGCTAAGTATTAATAAATATTTAGAAATGCCAGCAGCTATCTTTCCTGAGCAGTTTTACAAATCACAGTATTTGCAGGATGGAAGAAAGTTGGTAAGGAAAATTATTTAATTTTCAAGCTTCATGCATCATAGTGCTGCTTCAGTGTAATGGAAAAAAGGCACCATAGCAATTTAATTTAAATGAGTTGCTTTTCTCTCTTAACCAGTTTAAAAATTGTGCATGATTAAACTTTGTCAGTATCTAAATCTTCAGAGCTGGGAGAAAGTACACTGCAAAATAGAACTTGGGTAGACTCAGGTGCACATTTTTAATTGAGATTTTTTTTTTTCAGTTGGTGTTGGTAATTGTTCCATAATATATATAATAAAGGCTCCAGAATTCACCATCGTCTTTCTGTAGGAATTGTCAGACATCCAGAAGGAGACTTTAGAGTCTAAGGCATATTTTACGTATCTATGCTTTAAGTAAACCAGAAGCAGGGAAAACTAACAAAGCAGGCAAGTTCTCTTTGACCCTCATCTAAGTATTTAATTTTATAGTTTGGACTGTGGGCTCTGGAATACTTTGGACTGTGGGCTGTCCTTTGTGTGGTTACAAAAGAGTATTCTCTCAGACTTTGTAATGAAGAGAGTTTTTGCTTTGAAATATTCAATGCAACTGTGGATCACAAAATGCCTGGAAAGAATGTCTGTTTTCTTCCCCCTACTCCCAACATTTCTTTCTTCCAGAAGTCTTCCATTGTTTGGCCCTACATTAAAAAAGAGATGGTATCAAGGAAGAAATGACATCTATGCAATGCTGGAATGCTATTGTGTTTGTAGCCAGTGCTCAACCTTTAGTATATAAAAGATTGCAAAATGTTAGACAAGAACCCTTATAAGAACCCTCTATATTAGTATTATCTGCTGTAAGGTGATACTTGCATTTAAAAGGTTGTTTCTTCCTACAGGGCATTGAAATATAACCAAAATTGTAATTTTGATGTCATGAAAATGAAAAAAAAAATAGTGTAGTTACGAAACACAAATACATTAATGTTTTTACTTACCCTAAGGACAAATGAACACAATATTGGGTTTTCTAGCAAAATATTAGGTTTTCTACTCATTTGGAATATTGATACAGGTAACATTTATGAATGAATTGCATGGATGATGAATCTTCTAACTTCTGTTGTAATCTGTTGAGCTTTAAATCTTTCTGTTTTGTAGTCATTGCAACATCCTTTAGGAAGGTTATATCAGTACCTGCACTCTTACATTTCAGTTGCAATTTCTAGTTTATATTCTATTCACAAACTGAGTGTACCAGCCTAGACTCTGAACTAACTAACTAGAGTCTTTTTTCAGTATGGAGAAATTAATTTCAGAGAGTTCAATGGGGATGGATTTTTACAGTATAATAAACGTCAAGGAGAAGCTGCTGTTTCTTCTTGGACAATCCCCTTTTCTCATTTGATGGATGGGTTAAATAAACTGGCAGCTTCTGTAGAGGCTTACAGGGTGTAAAGAAAAGGAAATCCTGTCTTGAGAAAGGAGGGCTGATGCATGAAAATCCCAACAGTGAATCAGACAACGAATTACATGTTTTCTGTTTCTGCCTATTCAGACTGGAAATCTAATCTCAAAAAATAAAATACAAATGGAGTCTAATGTGCTGAAACGGCACACAAATCAGTGTTTGGAAGAGCTGTAGAAAAAAGGTAGATGGGAAGACAACAGCATAGGTATAGTAACAACTGTAGTTGCGTCAGTCATTTTCCACATGTAGGCAAATCGCTGTGAATCAGAATGAGTGCAGACAACCAGCAATCCTAGTATTAGAGAACTTCTTTGACATTGTTCAGAAAGCTGAAGAAGTGATGGTAGCCTAAATATCTTAGTTGGGAGGAGACATCTCCCAATTCAGTTTGGAAACTCTATGTGGAAGTTGTTGAAAAGTCTGTTCACGAATTCATGAACCTAAGACTGATATTTACAGTATAAATGCTGTTATAAAATAAACCTTTTTTCTTTAGACCCAAAGCTTGGAGAAGGGGCAGTGTTTGGAATCTGGGGGGAAAGAAATTATTTCATAGTGCTGTGGTTTAGTAGATTATCTCTAGGCAGATGTTTGGTAAATCACCTGTATAGTTGGGCCTCAATTTACACGGTATTGTTTTGCATGGGTTTAGTTATGCACGGTCATGGATTCACCTTTACATGGTGTAGCACTGTTGCCAAGATGTGCAGATGTGTCTAGAATCAGCTGGTTGTCTCCCATCCCTCCCTCTACCACGCTGCTATCAGTGTAGCTAGTAAGTGTGTTGTGTTGTGGTGGAAGGTGAGCAGGGAGGAAAGGGATGGGGGCAGGGGCAGATCAATGTTTCCCACGATGAGGGAGGGAGTGGAGCATGGGTTGGGGCAGGCACTGCCCAGCTGAGGTGGGGAAGGTGCAGGACAGAGACGTAGCTCGTCTGGGCGGTGTGGCAGTGGTCCAGCCAGTGCGTGCTTCCTGGGAGGGCACGGGGGGAGTGTGTGCCCCCCGTATCTGTGCAGGGCAGAGTAGGCTGCAGCTGCGAGCTGGAGCCAAGGCTGCATGGGGCTCTTCTCAATGGGGGCTGGGCTTGGGGTGGGTGGCATCTGCACTGGAAGGGGGCTATGGCAGAATTTGGGGTGGCTGCATCTCCCCCCAATAGCCCGCTTCCAGTGCCACCACCGAGCGCCCTGAGCCTACCCCTGCCAAGAAAATCCCGGCACAGCCCACCCAAGCCTCCCTGCTCTGATCCGGGGGCACACCCCTCCCCCCGTGCCCTCCCAGGGTGTATGCAATGGTGGGAGCCACTTCCTGGAGAAGCTGCAGCACTGTCCTGTGCCTGCCCTGCCCTGGCTAGGCAGTGTCTGACCGTGCCCCACTCCTCCCTACTGTGGGTGGCATTGATCTGCACCCCCCACTGCTGGGCTCTGTTCCTCGCTGCCTGCGTGCTGTACTGTATCTGGGCACACACATGGGCATTTATCAGCCAAATTATTGGCCACATCTGGAACCTAAACCCTTATTTCCCATAGACCCTTGGTATCTTTTTATGCGATTTCTGTTTGCACGCTGTTTTTTCAAGAATGTGACCACCGTGTAAATTGAGGCTCCATTGTACACGGTGGCAGGAGTACCAAATGAAAGCCATTGATACCTTTTCTTCTGTCTCCTCCTTTTGTATTCTTTCTCTTTCTTGTGTTGTAACACAATCACTTTTTTTCTCTGTTTTTTTTCTCTCTCTTGATTTCTTTGCAAAGGGATTTTAGCAAAATACAGCTATTTATTTATTTTAACCGATATTGTGTATAGTATGACTATTTATATGTTATGTAATAATAATCATTCATTTTATGGTTACTTTAGAAAGTACAGGCATGTCATATCATATGTGCATTTAAATTGCGTGACTTCGACTATATGCGGGTGGGGGGCAGGGCTTGAGTCTGCACGCGGCACTGCCACTTACCTGGAGGTCTGGCCACCACCATGCTGCCAGTCGTGACTGCCTCTGCCTCCAAAACCTCCCACCACCACCATGGAGCTGTGCCCGGAACTGTGTGGCTGGCTGTTGAGTGTGGTGGTAGCCGGGCGACATGCAGCCATCCCCACCATTGCCCTGCGCTGTGCTGCTGCCGCCAGCTGCACAGCTCTAAGCATGGCTCCACGGCGATGGCAGGAGGTTTTGGAGGCAGAGGCAGTCACTGCTGGCACAGTAATATGCAATTTCACTATACGCGATTTTCACCTTTACTCGCTGCCTTTAGAACGTAACCCCTGTGTAAGATGTGACATGCCTGTACTGTAGCTGATTCACAGTATTCTTGGGCATTAAAAGATGTTCTACCAGATTTTTTAATGTTAATTTTTTAAAATTGATTTGTTTTGAAAGAGACCCTCTTAAATACCTTAGTTTACTTTTTTTGAAAAAAAATCCTTTTAACATTACTTTTGTTTCTTTGCTGATATGTAGAATAGCCTTTTAAAAGCATGTACGTTTGGCAGCAGTTTTGTGTATAGTAAAACATGCTCCTGTAACTACATTAAACATGGGGCACAACATTTTAAGATACTTATGTGGTTTTCACATTTGTGGCATCCATTAAATTATTGTTCATAAAGTCCTTTGGTATATTCTTTGAGCGTAGACAGATGAAACTCTTATGCCAATTGAAGGGTGGAGGAACTTACTACAGTTCAGCTGAATCCACTCTGACTGTTCTTTCTGTCCTGTACTAAGTGGAAGTTACATTATAATTTACTACCTGTTTCATTCAGGAATAAATAATTGTCATTGTGCTTCACTCACTGCAGAATAGGAGCAGACATGTGAAACAATAGATAAGCTGACAGGCACTCATAAGTGATAAGTATCTCCTATTGCACGGGCAGTTTTTTGTCTGTGCCTCTGGATGCGTCTATCAATTTAGAGATGGAAAATATTGGTGATTGAAAATAGAACATCTTTGGCATTATAAACTAGATTATATGCAAGTCTTGGTATATAAAATAGTCTATGAAAGGCAACTAAGTGTTAAATTCCTTGGATCTCGCTTATTAGGGAGGCAGGCTAGATCAAGACACAATATGTTGAAGGCTTTACTTAACAGTTCTGCCAACACAAATCCAATCTGAGCTACGGCACAGCTGCTATTTCTGCCAGTCTTCCTCTCTCTCCTGATGGAGGTTGATCATATTTCTTTGTTTTTCTGCATCCTCCTAAAATGAAGACTGTTTAATGATTCACTTGCTGTTGATGAATTATCAGCGTCCTGTTAAGGGCCATTTGTACAGTCCTTTAGAATTCTAGGGAATTCTAGTCTGATAAAGTGCCAGAGTAAAGAAATAAAGAAAATGAATGTAAAACTGAAGATGGCTTGTGACAAATAGAAATACATAGAGAAAACTAGATGTTCTTACAACGTTTGTGCTATTCTTTTATCTCTGTAACACAGTTACTCCTCCTCCGCCCCCCACACAACAGATTTGTAATGAAAGAATAGAATCTTGTGCAGGCTGCAACTCCCAAAGGTAAAACCCACAGTACTAGGCTTCCATCTGTATAGCCTATTTTCCTTTGGAGAGATTTCGTTTAGGTTTCCCTTGGTTAAACTGGTCTAAAATACTGTCCTCGAGAGTTCATAACAAGTATTCTCTGAAGGGGTTCTTGTAATTTCAGGCTCTTTGTTACCTTTTTGGAGTAGATTATTAATAATTATGATTTTGTGTAAATAAATCTTCACTTTTTTCCTATACCCTGGTGACTACTCTGCACTTCCATCTTTCTCTTTATGGCCTTGTCTTCGCAGTGTTGAAACTGTTATTCCTGATCAGTGCTCCATAGAATTCTTTTTCTTTTCTCTTGTTCGACTTTTCCTTTGTTGGAATAACATATAGGTGATGGTGGGATTAAAGTTGAGCGGATAATTCATTCTAATCCCCTCTTTTGGTTCCTAGGGGGAAAATGCCTATTGGATTGAATAATACACACTAATTATTTATAGTATTTCAATGCTTATTCATCTGAAACCCAGCTCTTCACTGTTTTCATTTATCAAATGTATAGCTTTTTAGGGTATTGTGGCCTTTACTTTGTATGAAGAAACTTGGTTTGAAATAATGTTGTAAGGCGAGAAGTAGTCTGTTCTGGTGGTTTTACCTTAAAGCAGCTTTCCCAGATGCATTGGCTCAGTATGTTGACATGCATTTATTTGACTGTATTCAAATGCATACTTGAAGGTAAGACCAGACCATACAAAGGGCCCATCCCTGCAGAAACCTATTAATGTGACTCATGAATATGGCTGGTATAGCTGTCTAATCAGACTGTACCAGCGAGTAAAAATGTATGTATGAATGTTTCTAGGGTTGGGCTTTAAGAATCTTGCACGTATTTTTATACTCTTCCTCCAGAAAAGAGAATTTGTATTTGGGCTAAATCCTACGTAATAACATCAAGTAACAGTTACACTCATGACCTTCCAGCCTTTTACCTGTGCAGTGGCTTATATAACCTAGAAATATATCAATATTTTAAAAAGCCTGAAAAGTAGAAATGTGACCCATGGTTAATAAAATTGTAGGGATCAACCTAAATTACATGTATTAGGACAGTGGCTAGAAGTTTGGAAAAGAATGACAATGTATATTGTTAACAGAGTATTCAAATGTCTTGGCTTAAGAGCTCTACTGCTTTTGTATTTAGTTTCCCATTACAGTGATTTGCTGGAATAGGTTCTTTCTGAATAATAATTTACCACTTCATGTTTTTCTAAGTTAGTTAGTTTCCTGAATTCTATTCTGTCCACATCAGTTTTTGCAATTTCTTTGTATTTTTGCCATTTAGTTAGTTATGTATTAGCTTATTTTAAGGGTAACATTTATGCATAATTAAATTCTTGCGTAGGTGGAAAACAGAATAGATACAGTTGTCATTGCTGGGCAAACTGGTGAGAACTTGATGCCAGCATGAGTTAAAACTTTACATAGCTGTGTATGATGTAGTTGCATTGTGGAATAAGGCTGTATTGAAAACTGAGATGCTATTATCTGTCTTTATTTAGTTCTTTGGTATATGCATTTAAAAATGTGAATTTTTCACTTATTACTGTAAAAAAAGGAAGAAAATGTGTATGCAAGATGGTCTCTGAAATACTAGTTTTAAGTTTCGATATGTCTTGAAAAACTGCCCGAGTTCCAAAGAACTAGAAGAAAGCTGATCTTGTGAAAACACTTTAAAGAAAAAAAAATGGAACAATTCTGTAATTGTAGTCCTATTGAGTTAAGATCCACCTCTCAAAATTTTGATGGAGCAAAATTTCTCATGATACAGGGCTCTCAAAAATAAGAGAGTAATGTAACGATAATCAGCATGAATTTATGGAAAACTGTTCTTTCGAAGATCTTTTCGAAGTAGTAGTTATTTTGTTTGCATTACTGTAGAGCAAGGGTTTACAAAGTACAGCCTGTAGGCTGGATCTAGACTGTGGAGCCATTGAATCCAACCTGTTAACTGTGAATTTGGGCAGTATTTTGTAGCAGGTAGCTCCACCTGCAGGTGCTCTCCCCATGCCGCTATGGAGATGAGCACTGGCAGATGACACTCTCTTTGTTGTGGAGACAAGTGGCAGCCAGATCTTTCGCCCACCTCTAATCCCGAGATGGTCATTTCAACCTATAGCCAGAAAAGGTTACCTGCCCCTGCTGTAGAGCATTGGTTTTGAAACTGGGGTGTACAAACCCCTTGGGGTAGGCATTACTTTGCCAAAGGGGTATGTGCCCAAATTTTAATAGTGGCAGTGGAGCTTCTGATTAGTCAATGCGTGATGAGTAATAGTGTTTGCTGCAGATCAGTATCAGTGATGATGCTCTTTCCAAAGAATGAACACGCCCAAATGTGCCAGGAGTAGGGGGTGCAGGCAGTGGTATTTTTCAAATAAAGAAAGGGGTGTGCAGCCAAAAAAGTTTAAAACCACTGGAGTAGAACACTTGGAATACACAGAGTTGGATGGATGATCTGTATTATTTGGTTTACACTTGGTTTTAATATGTCTAAAGTTTTCATGTTCTTAATTTTTTGCTGGTATTGAATGTAATATAGTTTTTTTTTCTAAAGGTTCTACTCTCTACATAGAGTGGACTGCTTTATGCAAGTTCAGGACCTTGCTTATTTTGTTAATTTAACTAAGTGGAGTTTGCCTCTGCTTATATTCCTTTCCTGGTATGACTGGCTTGGGGGGAAAGAGTTTGTTGTCAAACTAATTTGTTTGGTATATTTTTTTTAAGCAAGATGATATAAATTTGGTTGATGCAGTTTAATTGTACAGGTTTCCCTTGATTTATGCAAATTTGCTCTTATGCGATGGCCCTTTTTATACCTGAAATTCGTTATATGCCAGGTAAATTCACTGTTATCGGCATAGGCGCACTCCCCCCTCCCCCAAGCAGGTCAGTCTGTAACTTTGTGAGGGGAGGGGAGAGGAGGGAAGGGGTAAGAGGAGGGGAAAGGGCAGTGGGGCCTGGGCCCCACTCACCACAGTCCCTGCTGCAGTTGCTCTGGGAGTGGCTGATGCCAGCAGCTTGTAGCCACTGGACTGCACCATGCCCCGAACCCCCCAGGCTCCACTTCCTCCAGGGCACTGTGCCCTGATCCCCCCTGCGCAGTGTAGCCCAGTGGCTGCAAGCAGATGGTGCCACCGCTCCCAGGGCTGCAGCAGGGGTGGGCAGCCCCTGCTGTAGGACTTGAGCAGGCTAGGACCAGCGGTGGCACCAGACTCTTCCCGTGCTCAGTGTGGGTTGTGGCGATGGGATGGGGGGCTGCAGCCACTCCAAAATTTGCCGTAGCCCCCTGCAACCTGCCCTCCCAGCATCGCTGCTGGACCCCGCCTGCAGTGGCCAGTGGCCTCGGCCTGCTTTCATCCCACTGCAGGCTGCTGCCCACCCCTGCTGCAGCCCTGGAAGCAGCGGATGCCGCTTGCTTGTAGCAAGGGGGTTTGGGGCATGGTGCAGCCCAGTGGCTGCAGGCAGCTGGCATCAGCCACTCCTGGGGCTGCTGCAGCAGGGGCTGTGGTGAGTGGGAAGAAGTGCAGCACTGGAGTGATGGGGAGAAGTGGAGTGAGTGGGATTGCTGCCCACCCTGAGCACCGGGGAATGCTCGGTGCCACCCCTGCTGCAGCCCCAGGAGCGGCAGATGCTACCTGCTTGCAGCCATTGGGCTGTGCCGCGCCCCTCTCCCCACCCCTTCCTAGCCCCAGGTTCACTCTGTCCCTCCTTAACCTTCATGGGAATGCATCCCTATTTGTTTCATTGTAAACTGGGTTCACTTTATGCAGATTCAATTTATGTGCCGTTCCCTGGGAACGCATCTACTGCATAAATCGAGAGAAACCTGTGTTATGTGAACACTGTTGATTTCAGTAAGACATTTAAATAGGTACTCTGTGATATTTTGAACATGCAAGTAGAATAATGAAAAATCAACATGGCATATTTCCATGGATATAAACTGGCCAAATGATAAGTTTCCAAAGATAATTGTAAATGGAGTACCATCATGGGCATTTCTATTGAGGACTTCAGGTGTTAGTTGTTGGTCTTGCATGATGATGTTTTTATCGTAACCTAGAAAAAGACATAAAATTATGACTTGTAAAGTTTGTGGATGAGAGATTGGTTTGGGGGAGTGGCAGATAATGAACAGGGCCAGTAACTGATCTAGAGCAATTCAGATCATTTATTAAGCTGGGCAAGAACAGATAGTGTGCATATAAGTGCCATTTAGGTGTAAAATCCAGAATAATAGAGAAAGGTATGAACAGAAACAATATCAAGAAGTTGAAGATAGAAAAATTCAAAATCAGAAAAAAACAGAGGGTTTTTAATCATTGACCACCATGGGCTCAAAAATGTTCTCTATAATTGATGACAGCAGCCCTTCCTAGTATTAGAGTATGTGAATCTGTTAACAAAGCAGTGTTAAAGGGAGTCAGTTGGAAAATCACACTTTGCTTTGGAGCACTTAGAGGAACTCAATCTAAGGTAAGAACCACAGGAGCGGCCATATCTGACACGAAGGTTTGAGTTGAACTTTGGTGTTTTCATTTTTGTTAAGAAAGCTAGACTTCAGGAAGGAAATAGCTTTTGTCTCTGTACAGTGTATGGGGGTTTAATTTTATAGTAGATTTGGAAGGGACCTGCTTTCAGACTGGAAGCAGTATTAAGGTCACCATAAAAATCTTAATGCCTTTTTCCTTGACTGTGTGATCAAATTGTGTTAATATGTAGCACTGAAAAATAGTAAGAATTTTCATCTTCTCAACCGTGTCTCGGTCTACTCCCAATAAAATTCAGTTTTTGATCCTCCAGCCTGGATATATGACATATCACACTTGGATACTGACCAAAGGGCAAAATGAGAAAACAAAAGGAAAAATAATGAAAATACCAGTACTCTTCCTGTAACCTAGGGGCAGGCAATTATTTCAGGCTGAGGGCCACTTACTGAATTTTGGCAAACCATTGAGGGCCACATGACAGGCAGCCAAGGGCAGATAAATATTCATTTTCTAAATATTTTAGGGGCCCTGCGGGCCGGATAGAATGGCCTGGCGGGCTGCATTTTGCCCACCCCTGCTGTTACCTAAGATTTGTTTAATCTACTTTTGTGCTATGAGCCTTATGTCCACTATTCCTTCTCCCTATTTGGTTTTGTGTACCTACTGCTTAATGTGCCTGACTTCCAGCAGCTGCTCTCTCTGCTAATATCCTTCTCTACACATGGAAGTCTTGTTACTTAGGTCACTACAGCTTAATCACAGGGAATTACTTTTTTTTGGACAAGGCTTCCCACAATACTGACTTGGACGAGGGGGTGGAAAACAAGCTATCCAAGTTTGCTGATGATACTAAACTGTGGGCTGAGGTGGGGACACCAGAAGAGAGGGAGAGGCTTCAGCGGGATCTGGGCCTACTGCAAAAGTGGGCGGACAAGAACAGGATGGGATTCAATGTGGACAAGTGCAGGGTGATGCATCTGGGGAGAAGCAACCTTCAGCACACATATTGGCTGGGAAGCTCCCCTCTTGCTAGCACGGAGATGGAACGGGATCTTGGCGTCATTGTTGATGCCAAGATGAACATGAGCTGCCAATGTCAGACAGTGGTTGGGAAGGCCAACCAAACCCTAGTGTGCATCCAACAATGCATTTCGAGCCAGTCCAAGG
>JAGPOW010001296.1:117560160-117570990 GCA_030014935.1 Caiman crocodilus
CCTTCCCTGAGAACATTGCGAAGGCTTCTACTGTTGCTTCCCCTACTGAGTTTTTATCCAGATTCCCAGGCTCTTTACTTACCTCCTAGACTTTTGTCTAATCTACTGGTGTACCAAGTTTAACGTCCTCCTTCCTAGGTTAGCAAGCCTGTGTGCAAAACTCTTTCTTCTCCTTGTCAGGTGGACCCTGTCTCTTCCCGATGGTCCATTTTCCTGGAACACCAACCCATGACTGAAGAAGCCAAAGCCCTGCTCCTTACATCATCTACATAGCCTTTTGTTGCTCTCCAAGATGATCTGCTCCTAGCTATGGCCTTTACCCTTGACTGGAAGGATTGACAAGAACACCACCTGGGCCTCTGTCCCCTTCACCCATTCACCTAGAGTTATATAGTCATTTTTGATCTGCTCGTGGTTGCCCATAGCGGTATCATTTGTGTCTATGTGGGTGAGCAGCATAGGATAGTAATCAGAGGACTGGATGAGTCTGGGCAACCAGATGAAGGGAACTGTTTCTTCTTCCAAATCTTCTAGAGAACGTGTTGGGGGTAGTGTTTTTGCTTGGCCTTTTCCTCCAACTAGCTCCACTATGTGGGAGGTAAAATGGCCCTCTGCTTTGTGACCTGGGCTGTGCCTCTGGCTCCTAAGGATACAGTGTAAATAGAAACCTCTGGCAGCATCCTTGAAAAGTGGTTTGATAGGACCATAACCATAGGGTGATCATTACTCCTCTTAAATTACTGGTTGTCTTTCAGCCACACAGGTAGCCAGGTGTGATTCTTTGCACAATGTACTCAGAGCCCCTCTTATTGTCCATCGTGGTGTAAAACCATCTTTTCCCTTTTTTCTTTTTATACTGTGAGGATTAAACAGGGTTTTTCCCTTCCCCAGTTCTGCTGCTTTCCCCTTCAAAGTTCCAACCCTCAAAAAGATTTTGATGAGGTTCAGGGGCCTTTTTGATTCAAAGACTGTCACTAAATACTCATGTGTACTCTGTTTGTGATGCTTTCCAGAAATGTTCTTGCAAATAATTTTTTTTATTGGTTACTGTTAAAAACCCAGGAGATTGTGGCTTCTTTAAAGTCAGCATTATACATTGCATGAATCCTTGTCTGTTTAGTGATTGAGCCTGTCAGCTATTGATTACTTAGTAGTTTTTCAAACATATTTGTGTAATCTTTATGAGTTTGTGTGGATTATGAATCTGTATTCTTAACAGAGATCTCCCAATAAGATGCGTTTGACAGCCTCCTGGGTTTCATATAATAAAGTTGCAAATGTTAGTGGCTAAATACTTCACATAACAGAAAGCTCAGTTCTGCTGTTACTTGTTAGTTCCAAATATCACAAGTTAAAATTCTGAATATGGCAGCACCAGTGGTCAAAATAACTTAGTTGCATTTTTTTACTTATGCCACTTTCTTCTTTCTCTTTCCTCATCCTCTACGCCTACTTCCCCATCCCTGATTCCAGAAAAAAGTGTGTTCTGTCAGTTAGGAACATGGTAACTATTCTCATAGGTCAGCACAGTGACTTGTCTAATAAAACAAAAATGTTAAGAGAAAAATGCATTAAACGTCATGATAAAATATTTTTGTTATAATAGTTTTCTTTCTAATCCCAGCCATTTAGTTGGTTTATGTCTTAATATTAGGCACTCTTACTTTGTCTGATTTTAAATCTGGGTATTTTCATTAACCATTTCTAATAGTTTTTAGAAATGTCTGTGATGTTTGAACCAATGAATTCCATAGGATAATTAGACTTTGAATTGGGAGGAGGGAGAGGAAAGGTTCTGTTATTGAGGCGTTTTTATTTATGGTTTGAATTGTGCCAGTCAGTATTAGTAGGAATCTTTTTGATAAACATATTTAATAAATGTGTACCTTTGAGGTTTTTTAAAATGCTTGTTAGTTATATAATACAGTATCATAAGAATAACAAAGACTTCATGGAACTCTGCCCAGAGTTGGACTATAGCTATAGAGGGCTACACCCTGCATAGGAGGGATTGCACAGGGAAAAAGGTTAGAGATGTAACTCTGTATGGAAAGGAGGAGTACATCTCCTTGGAAGCCAATATTGGTACTAAGAAAGGGTAACTTGAGACCCTCTGGGTCAAGATATGGGGAGGCAGGGTGCAGAATAGGGACCTAACTGTAGGAGTATGTTATAGGCTTCTGAATCAAGATGAGGAACTAGATTTGGCATTCTTCAGAGAATGGGAAGAGGTTGTGAGAGCATGGGATATGGTCATTACGGGTGACTTTAACTACCCAGACATTTCCTGGGAAGAACACTTGGCCAGATCTGACTGGTCGCATAGATTTCTGACTTGTATCAATGAGTGCTACCTGCCTCAAGAAGTATACAGGCCGACCAGAGGAAATGCACTCCTAGATTTAGTTTCAGCCAAGGGGGATAACCTGGTGAGTGACCTGATGATAGAGGTTAACCTAGGCGACAGTGACCATGACACTATCACTTTCACTGTCCATCACAGTGCTGGGAATTTGTCAGTAAAGTACAAATTCTTGACTTTAAAAAGCTGGCTTCAATAAACTAAGGACTTTAGTGAGTAATGCCCTATGGGATCATGGTCCATAGGGAAAGAGTGTGGATGAAGAGTGCTTGTTCCTCAAGGACATGATCCTTGATGCAAAGAAGTTGTCCATAACTGTACACAAAAAATTTGGCACAGGTGCCGGGAAGCCATTTTGGCTCAATAGGAAAGTTGTAGATCTTCTGAAAAAGGAAAGGGAGGCTTACCAACAATAGGAGATAGAAATAGGCCCCAAGGAGAACTACATAAGACTGGCCCACACCTGTAGGGGGCAGATTAGAAAAGCAAAGGCAGTGACCGAATTCAGGTTAGCAACCGAAATCGAGGGCAATAAGAAGTCCTTCTGTAGGTAAGTAGGTAACAGGAGGAAAACCAGTGGAAGCATGGGGCCACTGCTTAATGCATCTGGATGTCTGATCACCAACACCAAGGAGAAAACTGAACTCCTGAATGAGTACTTTACATCTGTATTTCACCAGTCTAAGAGTGATAGCCTGCCAAATGCAAAAGCAAATAGTTACACTCACCAACAGTCAATATAGAGCTGGTGAAAGAACAGGTAGAGAGGCTAGATATCTATAAGTCAGCAGGACTGGATGAACTCCATCTGAGAGTGTTGAATGAACTAGCCAAAGTCATCGAAGGACCGCTGGTGAACCTCTGTGAGAATTTGTGGTGCTCTGAAGAAGTCCCAGAAGACTAGAAGAGGGCCAGAGTTGTGTTCATCTTCAAGAAGGGAACATGAGAGGATGCAGGGAATTACAGGCCAATCAGCCTGACCTCAATTGCAGGAAAAATCCTTGAAAAATTTCTCAAGGAGTCCATATGCGATAAGTAAGTAGAAGACAAAATTCTAAATGACGACAGCATGGTTTTATTGCTGGTAAGTCAGACTAACTTCATTTCTGACAATCAGGTTACTCATCACCCAGATAAGGGAGACGAGGTTGACTTGGACTTTAGGAATGCTTTTGACTTGGTGTCCCATGAGGCTCTCAAGGTAAAACTAGGGGACTATGGGTTCAACAATTCAATGGTCATATGGGTGGGAAACTGGTTGCGAGGTTGGACCTAGAGAGTATTAATAGACCCCTGTGTTGACCTGGTGGAAGATAGCCAGTGGGGTCCCCCAGGGTTCAGTACTTGGACCAGTGCTTTTCAATATCTTCATCAATGATCTGGATGTGGGGTGAAAAGCCCACATGGCAAAGTTTGCCAATGGCACTAAGCTAAGGGGAAGTGTAGCCACACATTAGGGTAGGCTGATGATCCAGGAGGACCAGAACCAGATGCTGTTCAAGACTGATAAGTGTATAGTGCTCCATCGGAGAGGAAAAATCCCCAACAAACTTACAGTCTTGATGGTGCTATGTTTGCTAGCATCACATCTGAAAGGGATCCGGGAGACATAATTGACCAGAAAATGAATATGATCCACCAGTGTGACTGATGTATCTCAAGCAAAACTGAGGAAATTATTTTCCTACTCTGCTCGCCATTGGTGAGGCTGCAGCTGGAGTACGGCATCCGGTTCTGGATGCCACACTTCAATGATTGATGGGAAGCTGGGTGACAGTGACCATGAGCTGATCACTTCACCATCTGCCATAAAGCTGGCAAGTCAGTCAGCAACACTGAAGTCCTTGATTTCAGGAAAGCTGACTTTGACAAACTCAGGAGGCTTGTCAGTGAAGCCCTAGGGGACGACGACCCCAGGGGGAGGGGAGTCCAGGAGGAGTGGTTGCTCCTCAAGGGAGCGATCCTCAGTGCACAAGCTAATTCTATTCCATCTTGGAGAAAAGGCAGCAAGAGGGCACAGCAGCCTTCCTGACTCTCCAGGGATCTAGCAGATCTCCTGAGGCTAAAAAGAAAGGCCTACAAAGGACGGAGGACGGGATTCACCTCCAGGGAGGAATATTCTGCACTGGTCCGGTCCTGCAGGGAGCAAACCAGGAAAGCCAAGGTTGTAACTGAACTCAAACTAGCTTCAAGTATCAAGGACAATTAAAAGTCCTTTTTCAGATATGTGGGGAGCCAGAGGAAAAGCAAGGGCAACATTGGACCCCTTCTAAACCAGATGAGACATCTGACAACTGATGCCCAGGAAGAAGCCAACCTATTAAATAGGTACTTTGTGTCCGTCTTTCATCAGTCCCATGGAATGCCCATGCCCATTACGGGACAGGGAGGTGAGGGTGAGGGTGATCCCCTGCCCTCCATCTTTGCTGACCTCGTAAAGGAACACTTTGAGAAGCTAGATACCTTCAAGTCAGCTGGCCCTGACAGTCTACACCCCAGGGTACAGTCAGCTGGTGAGCATCATAGCCCAGCCCCTGGCACGGATCTTTGAGAACCGGCACTCTGGTGGAGTGCCCGAAGACTGTAAGAAGGACAATGTGGTGTCTGTCTTCAAGAAAGGAAGGAAAGTGGATCCAGCAAACTACGGACCCATCAGCCTGACCTCTATCCTGGGAAAGGTCTTAGAAAAGTTTATTAAAGAAGCCATCCTTAGTGGACTGGCCAACACCAACACCCTGAGGAATAGCCAACACGGGTTTGTAGCAGTTAAGTCTTGCTTGACCAATCTCATTTCCTTCTACAGCCAGGTGACCTATCACCTGCACAAGGAATAAAGACTGATTTCATATATCTTGACTTCAAAAAAGCCTTTGATCTGGTCCCACGATCCCATGATCACCTCTTGGCGAAACTGGCCAACTGTGGCCTTGAGTCCACCATGATCCACTATCTGGGAAATCGGCTCCATGGTCAGACACAGAAGGTGGTAATTGACGGAAGTCAATCGTCATGGTGCCCTGTGACCAGTGGGGTCCCCCAAGGCTCTGTCCTTGGACCTACGTTGTTCAACATCTTCATTAACGATGTGGACACTGGAGTCAGAAGTGGACTGGCCAAGTTCACCGACGACACCAAACTCTGGGGCAAAGCATCCATACCTGAAGACAAAAGGGCGATCCAGGCTAACCTGGACAGGCTCAGCAAATGGGCAGACAAGAACCTGATGGTGTTTAACACTAAAAAACGCAAGGTTCTCCACCTTGGGAGGAAAAACCTGTGGCATCCTTACAGGCTAGTCAGTGTTACGCTAGCTAGCACTACCGAAGAAAGAGACTTGGGGGTCAACATTGACCACAAGATGAACGTGAGCCTGCAATGCGATGCTGCAGCTAGTAAAGCAAGCAAAATGCTGGCTTGCATCTATAGATGCTTCTCAAGCAAATTCCAGGACATCATTCTCCCATTGTACTCGGCCTTGGTGAGGCTGCAGCTAGAGTGCTGCGTCCAGTTTTGGGCCCCACAATTCAAAAAGGATGTGGAGAAGCTTGAGAGAGTCCAGAGAAGAGCCACGTGCATGATCAGAGGTCAGGAAAACAGACTTTATGATGACAGGCTGAGAGCTATGGTGCTCTTTAGCCTGGAAAAGCACAGGCTCAGGGGTGATCTGATGGCCACCTATAAGTTTATCAGAGGTGACCACCAGTATCTGGGGGAGCGATTGTTCACCAGAGTGCCTCAAAGGATGATGAGGTCAAATGGTTATAAACTTGTGCAAGTCCATTTCAAGCTGGACATAAGGAAGAATTTTTTTACTGTCCGAGTCCCCAAGGTCTGGAATAGCCTGCCATCGGAGGTGGTGCAAGCACCTACATTGAACACCTTCAAGAGAAATTTGGATGATTATCTTGCTGGGATCCTATGACCCCAGCTGACTTCCTGCCCCTGGGGCAGGGAGCTGGACTCGATGGTCTTCCGAGGTCCCTTCCAGCCCTAATGTCTGTTAAATCTAGGAAATAATATGGCCCAGTATACTGTTGGTCTTTTTTTGTGATAAGAGCACACTGTTGACTCATATTCAGCTTATAATCTACTATAGCCCCCAGTTCCTTTCTACTGGTAGCCTAGCCAGTTATTCCCCCCAGCCGTGTTTCTGTGTTTGATTATTTTTTTTCTAATGTAAGTGTAGGCCTTTTTGTTTGTTCTTAATGAATTTCATTCCATTAATTTCTGACTATTTTCTGCTTATTGAGGTGCAGTACTTTTGAACCCTTATTCTGTCCTCTAATGTGTCTTCAGTTCTATCCAACTTGGTGTGGTCTGCAAATTTGCTAAGTGTGAGCTTAGTCCCATCCTCCAAATTGTTAATAAAGATATTTAAACAGTATATGACCCAGGACAGACCCTCTGAGGAACCCACTTAATGCTCCAAATGAGATATCAAGCCATTGGTGACAGTTCTTAACACAGTGATCTAGCCAGTTATTTATCCACCCTATGGTAGTTTCATCTAGACTGGATTTCCTTAGCTTACTAATGAGAATGTCATAAGAAACAGAGTCAAAAGTCTTTCTGAAATCAAGATACATTACATCTGCTGCTCTCTTTCCATCCATTACTTCGTTGTAGAAGGAAATCAGGATGTTTAGGTTCACTCTTTAGCCAGGCTGGCGTCTTGCTGTATTTTCTGTCCTTTCTTTGCATCAGAATAGTTTCCTCTTGTGCCCTTAATATGGTGTCCCTAGGATACAATCAGCTTTTCCCCTCAAACTTACCTGCCCTGGGATCCTGCCCACTGGTTCTCTGAGTTTGTTAGTCTGTTTTTCTCAAGTCTAGTGTCTTTTTTTCTATCTTCCTTCTTTTCCTTAAGATCTTGAACTCTAAAGATTCATGGTCATTAAAAATAAGTTTTCACATATGTGTTTTTAAAATTCAAAGTTGCAAATCTGTTTTTAAATTCTCCTACAGAAGCAATCCAGATAACATGAAATTTAGTTTAATCTGCCAAAAAATAGCTGAAGTACTATAAATCTGACTGATTAAAGCATATGCACTGTCTATTGACTCCAAAGATGGTGAAATGAAGTAATTCTACAGCTAATTGCAGGAAGTTATTGATGATGTGCCAAACAAGATGTGGGTGGAGATGAAGTCTGCATTTATTGAAGATACAAATATAAAAAATTGGGAGCGAGTTAACATAGCTTGATTTAAAGAAATTAAATGTCTGTTTTAAATGTTTTGGTAAAGGCCTGGGAGCGAGTACAGGTGAACAGTAGGTGTTTAAAGAAGAGGAAGGAACCTCTGGAGAGAGGAAAAGATGATAGAAGTGGGAAGTCATTAGAAACTAGCTATGTAGAACAGAAAGACTCTTTTGATTTGTTCTGTTTTGTTTTATTAAAAAGTTTTACCACATGAAATTTCTAATTTAGATTCATACTATGCCTATTACATGAGTATCTGAACACCTGAAAGCATGCACATTTCTGGTGATGTGGCATCTCTAACACTAAGGAATCTACAAGATGCACCTTATTCAGTTTTTCTTTGTGTGGTTTTAGAGCAATGTGACACCAGTGATCAATGGAGTTGCTCTTGAATTATGCCAGCATAAGTTAGTCTGATATAACTCTTAGAAAGATGATATTTTTCTCTCTATGTCTTTGCATGGTGACTTTTTTTTTTTTTAAATAATATTTTAAAATATATTTTTTTTCTAGAATTAACAGTAGATGAGTGCGTATAGATATTTTCCCCCACCACTGCAGAGGGATTTAAAAGTCTTGGGCACCAATTCTATAAACACCTGCAAGGTTAGCTTCATACAGATGTGGCACACTGTGCAGGACCAAAGTTTTCATCATGGATGCCATGAATTAAAACAGTTCATATGAGCAGAAGTTCCTTTCACATCTAACCTGTCGCATTTGGGCCCTGTTTCAGCAAGTCACTGAAGCACATTTATTATACTTGTGGTCATTTCAACAAGATGTAGACAGATGAAGGGAAAGCATTAACATTTCTGGAAGAGGTTTTGGTAAAGATCTTAGTTTTTCCTTAGTTTCATAACAGCAGAGTATTAATGGAAATTTAAGTTAATAATTGTACCTGTGCACAATGTTGTTTACTCAAAGCTGCCATTTGCCTTTAAAAAGTTAAGCACTACAAACAATGCTACTGTCAAGTTGTCATATACATTTTATATTAACTTTAACACCCCACATTATTTTGCTTGTTTTTATGAGTTTGGCACATCAACAGCTTTGGGAAAATCGCAATGTCTAAGACATGTATCAATAGATAGATGAGCTACAATCTATTTTCTGAAAAGGGGATGCTATTGTTCAGCCAATGGAGTAATCCAATTAGATGGAATATAGTTCTTTTGTACGGGCTTTTCATGCAATTGCAATATATCATCACTACAGTTATTTTCTGCAGAAGTGAGACTATATTCTTTGATATGTTTATTATGCATCTATTGGAATTTAATAATCTTTGCACAATATTTATTTAATTTTGTGATGTAATATTTGAAATCTGCATGTTTATGTAAAAGCTTAGCTTAGCTCCTTTATTTCTCAGTCTTGAACGCTTTCCTGAAGTTTGAGTGGGAATGCAGTGGAACCGTTGGAGTGGAAAATAAATTATATGTATTTATATTATATATAAATTATATAATAGTCATGTAATTATATGACTTCTGCTAATTAAGTTTAGGCTGTATAAACTGACTTCGTCTTGTACATTTTGCTTCACTCACTTTCCTGGTTCTCTACCTTCTTATTCTGCTATTCCTGTCTTTTCCTTCCTCCTCTTACTTCATCTCATATTTCCTTATTGTAGCTGTCTTCTCCTTCTTACATTTCCTTTTCCCCTTTGCATTTTTTTTCTCTCTTTTCCCTGCTTTTCTCCTTGGTTCTCACTTAAGCATTTTACAGGATTTAGCATCTATGATGCTACAAAGTCAATTTCATGGTGTGTATTTAGGGGATTGGAACCAGCTAGATTTACACTTGATATTAGTGGAATGTTTGATTTTTATTTATTGCAAAAAAAAAAAAAAATTCTGGCTGGAGCATTTGTTCAGGTTCTTGTTTTGGGTTCATTGATTCAACTTGTAATAGAATGCCAGTGTCTCTACAGTAATTCACAGGAGTTTGAAAGTCAGGCTACCTCTTGAGAGAACTGCTGTCACTTTGCATTGCCCGAAATTGTCTCACAGAATTGATGGGCTAGGAATTCATTTTTTTAGCTGATCCTTAATGTAGGGCAGTGTTATAATTAGCAGAATGAAAGAAGAGAGAATGCTGAAACAAATTAATGATGTGTCTGGTTGTAGTTGAAGTGAAATTCAAAACATCAGTGGGTAAAAATTATTTAAATAATTTAGAATGATGTTAATATTTGGGTAAAACCATCTATCTTTGGTTTTTGGTGTTGTAGATTTTGCCTTTGCCTGCAGATTTACATAGCATAGTCCAAATAGAATATTTAACCATTTTAACATGTCACAGGAACACTGGATCGACATGTTAGCTATGTGGCTTTCCTGATGATCTTATCATCGAGAAGGCCAGTAAGTCGGGGGGAGGGGGGGTCAGATTGAGGTCCCCGTGGTAAGGGAGGGAGGGGGGCTGGGGCAGGGGCAGGCACTGCCTAGTTGGGGCGGGGCACGGGACAGAACTGGTGGCTCATCCAGGGGACACAGAGAGGTAGATAGTTCCTGCCACTGTGCACACACCCCCAGGGGAGGCATGGGGTGTATGTACCCCCAGATCTGCGTGCAGAGTGAGGGCAGGCTGCTGCTGTGGGATAGAGCTGGAGGCTGTGCTGGGCTTTTCCTGCCAGCTGCGCTTGGGGTGGGCAGCGGCAGTGGTACTTGGAGGGGAGCTACAGGAGGGCTACAAGGGGGCAAGTTTTTGGGGTGGCTCTAGCCCCCCCACCCCAGTCCCCCTTCCCAGTGTCGCTGCTTGCCCTGCTCCGCAGCCCCAGCCCAGTCCCTCCCACTGTCTCCCCACCTGCTGAGAAGAGGCAGGCACAGCCTCAAGCCCTGAGTGCACAGCCTGCCCTCGCCCTTCACACAAATATGGATGAATCACAGCTGTGCAGCACCTACCCCAGCCCCACTCTCTCCCTCACTGTGGGGGGGTCTCAATCTGCTTCCCCCCATGCCCCTTCTCTCCCCCACCCTTTTCCCACCAACAGACTTACCAGCTGGACTCTGCTCTCCAAGCTGCCGGGCTGTATATTGGCAGTCAGATTGGTATTGGCCAATATAGCTGGTCAGTAATTGGCCATTGGTATGGTAAGGGCAGTTAGGTTAGATATTAGGAAAAAAATTCTCACTAGAAGGGGAGTAAAACACTCGAGCATGTTACCTAGAGACTTGGTGGAATCTACATCCTTGGAAATTTTTAAGACTTGACTAGCCAAACTTTGTCTGGGATGATTTAATTGGGGATGGTCCT
>JAGPOW010001296.1:117580330-117593359 GCA_030014935.1 Caiman crocodilus
CAGGAGCTCCTCTCTCAGGGCTAGACTGCCAGACCAGCTCAGGCCCTGAGCTTATATGCTGATAACCCAGCCCCTTGCTGGTCAGGTGACTGATTACCACCTGAGCGTTCACTGCAGCCTCATTTCCTCTTAAAGTGACAGGCAAACATTAAGCACCCTGTCATACCCATCTACACAGCAATATTCTGAGGCTGTACCTTGATTTATATCATAACATTTTAATTCTCCATATTGTTCTTCACCCTGTTCCATATGCATTTTAACATTTTATGTACTTTTTTGGACAAAGCTGTACACTGAGCAAAGATTTGCATTGAAGTGTCTTTAGTAAAACAGAGATTCTTTCCCAGAATTAATTCAGTTAATTATGGACCTGATATAGTGTAAGCATAGTTTTTTTCCTTTCCAAGTTATTTTTTTTGGTGCTTATTGTGCTGCCTATTCACTTAATTTACTTAAATTTGTCTGAAGTTCTTCATAATACTCTCTGATCTGGGCTAACCTAAATTCTTTGTATCATATGTATTTGGCTACCCTTACAATTCACTCCTCTTTCCAATCCAGTATTAAAGAACACTGGACCAAGTATGGAATCTTCAAGTCCCTTACTGCAGTTACATTTGACCATTTATTTCTGCTGTTTATTGATTTCCTATTTTTTCAGTCTCTGACAAAATTTTGCTTCTTGCCATGATAACTGAGCTTCTTGAGTGGCCTCTTGGGATGGTCTTTGTAAATGGCCTTTTGAAATTGAGTCAGTTCAAGAAACCCAATAACTTAGTAAGATACATTTTTTCTTTGTGGAAATAGTATGGCTTCGGTTTGTGATATCTTGATATTCCAAGTGTTTCAGTGTTCTATTTTTAATTAACATTTCAAATAATTTGCCAAATACAGATGTAGGGCTTCCTGATCTACGATGCACTGGTACCCATAGAGACTTATTCAAATATAGGTACAGCATTTGTTATTCTGCATCCCAATTTTAATAAGTGATCACATATTTTTGTTAGCTGGCTAGCTTCTTCAGTTTTAAACTCCAGCAGAACTCTTGGACATTCTGTCTGGATGTGTGGTGATTTACTGCTTTTTAAATTGTCAATTTGAGGTGTCTGAAGATTGGTGTTGGAATAATCTTTGCTAGTCCCTCATCTTTCTTAGAGGAAAAGAGTAGGCCCAGGGGTACTTCTCTCCCTGGCATGTTCCCTAGTGAAGATTCATATCAAAAAACATTTTGATCATAGTGCCCTTCTTTTCTTTAATTGCTCTCTCTTAATGTCTGATGAACCATTGGACCTTTCAGTTTATTTCATTAACTTCCTGCTACAGATACTAAAAAAAGTATTGTTTGTTTTTATATTATTAGCTATTTGCTGTCCAAAATCCATTTTAGCCCTTCTCATTTCCCTCCAACATAAAGTTTACTTTAATTTTATGCTCATACTTACGAGCTGCACTCGGGTTACAGTTCCAGATTTTGAAGGTTTTCACTTTAGTTTGTATAGTCTCTTGAGTCTTGCCATTTACTCTTATTAGTGAATTGCTTGCCACCTTAGGTCTCTTACTGTTATTGCACCATTACAAATAGTGTTCCTAAATTGCCATCGGTAGAGGTATTTTAACTGGCATCTAGTGAATACTCAAGATTAATACCAACTTTATATATAGCATAACATAACTGCTTTCATGCAACGCTTTGCTCATCATTATTTACGGTATGGGAGTGTTTTGTTTTAAATTTAGCATTTCCTCTGCTGTCTTTATTATATATGAATTTATCACAGAGCAGAATTTGAGGTCAGAAACTGAAATATTAAATATAGAAAGAGTCCAAGTTTTGGAATCATCAAAATAGTTAGATAAATCTGACATACATAAGGTATGTTGTGTAGTAGAACAATATTCTGAGCCAAATTTTTGTATCTCAGCTAAACTCTCCTTATGTAACTGTCTAGGAAATGTTGTTTTAAAGAACATACATCATTAAGCAGTATCTCTGCTGGTAAATTTAGTAAACCAAGAAAATTTAGAATTGTAATAACAAAAACCTCTTTTTCTTTTAAGACCCAAGGTCCTAACCCTTCCTCAGACTGACATGGATTATAAATGTCATTAATTCCTAGGGCTCAGCGAATTTTGCTTTAGCATATATTTTTTGTTCTTGAAAGGATTCAGTGGGCAGTCAGTATTTTAAATCTAAAATGTCATTTCCAGCTGTGCTCTCTAAGTTTAATAAGGTATAAGAGTTACTGGGTGAGCAATATCAACATACTGTGGGGAAACCGAAGTTTTGTCTTCATTTTTATAACCCTTTTCATACTGTTCCTTAACAGACTTGTGTCATTAATCATTTTAAGCAGGAATATTATTTTTTTCTTAAAGTACAACAATAAATATAGAAAGAGTTGAACAAAAATGTTGGTATACATTGTCGTCTACCAGTACAATAAGGTTAACAGTAATAAGCATGTAACACATCTAATCTATGCTGCTGTTGTCAATTTCTTATTCATAATAATACTGGTTTGCTTAGAAGTCCTGGGTGAGATTGGAACTCCATTAGGCACTGTAGTCATTCATGAGTTCACAACTAAGTGAACAAGACAATTAATGAGTGGAAAGAAGGAAGGAAGGATCACGACCTCCATTTTACAGACGGAAAAGTGAGGCACCTTATGCAATTTCCCCCAGTCACAGAGATAGTCTGATGAAGCCAGGAACTGATCCCTAGTCATGTGTCCATTGCATAACTACTGTAAGACCAACCTCTGTTTCTGTATGTTGTCTGGAAAATAGACTGAATCACCTGAAAGTTCCCTTCATCTTAAACTTATCTGATTGTGCTTATATGGATGTTTAGTATAAGTGGGGAGAAAAAATGACAATGGAATGTAATGCTTGAACTTCTAAGGCATGTTACCACTGGGTTAAATAACTGGAGATTGTTTTTCAAATTCCACATGACAAATGTTTTTCCTGTTAACTAAAATTACCAATTGGGATGAATGTGCATTCTTGCTATCTTTTAGAAAGTGCTTTCCTAAATACGTGGCTGCCCTGGTTCCATCTGGCTTTGCCCATGCTAAGAAAATTGGTGTTTTTCTGCAGCAGTTCAATTCCACTTGTGCTAGTGATGGCGGAGGCTATATTATTTCGAAGGCATAGGCATCTCTTGTTGCTGTGCTGTCTGTTTTGATGACAAGGTGATAAAAGAGCACATGTCCTGCCTATGCTACAGCTTTTGCTGTTTTTAATGTTGGCAGAAAAACACTCACAGATGTTCCTCCCATAGACGCACTGTCCTTTGAGGCTTCTTTCCTTTCTAAACTCTGTGTCATGTGACTGTCTCAAGAGCCAGAGAGGTCTGGAACTGTGATTCTACACTAAGACCCTTTTGCTTTGGAGTTGCATTGAAATTAACTGTCCCTTTGCATTCAGTTATGCAATCAGTACCTTGCAGTAAATGTCAGAGAGGAATCTGGAAGTTTTCTGAGTTCACTATGGGATGACTGCCCATTCTGGTACTTGGGAGGCATTTGGAGATTGTGGAGAAAGCAGTGACTTGGATATGGTTCTTCCTTCCTTTACCCCATCCTTGGAAAAGAAAAAAAAAGAAAAAATCAGCAATAAAATTGTTAATCTTGTTGGCATTCTAAATTTCCATCTTCAGGTTTCAGGGCAGTCAACAGTAGATAAGGCATCTTCCCCTAGGCCCCGTCAGGAGAATGCCAAGACTGTGAGGTTGAATTCTGCGATAAAATTGACATTCAGGGAGTATGTGGAACTTTGGTTATACCCATCCCTCTTTTATCACTTTTTATCAAGAAGTTACTTGGCATTTATGCTTTGCCAGCTTGACCTGCTCTGTTGGTCATCCTTTATGTATTTACTGGTGTGTCAGTTTAAGAAGATAATTTCTGAAACCTCTGTCTGTCTTCCTTCTCAAGAGGATCATTTGTCCAGTAGCAAAACTCCCACTGACTTTGATAGGTGCAGAGAGAAGGCCACTCCCAGATCTCCCAGCAGAGTCACAGAAAAAGTTGTTAGGAAATAATTTGGGCCAAAAGGACTTCTGTGCACAGCATGCCAGTGTGCATGTGTGTAGTGCTTCATCCAGACCACTACAGCAGCAGATGCATGTGTTTTCTGTGGCTCTTGTGAACTCCAAACTTTCTATTCAGCTTTGGAAAAATCCACACAAACAAAAGCTAACTCGGTTTTATTAGGCTGACATCTATGAGCCACTTTAATATTGCTGGTGTGGGGGATGAGTGAGTAGCTTGTCCCAAGCAGTATAGTTCTGCACAACCTTGTGGCCTGAAGATTGTTCTGATGGTTTGCATAAGCAGGTGCCTAATGCCACGGTGCAGGTAAGTTCTCATCCTTCTCTGCATGGGTGATGTGACTCACCTGAAATACTATGTTCAGCTTTGAACACATTGTTATCAAAAGTACTGACAGGTAGACAAGTTCATAAAAGAAGCCAAAAGTGTCAGGGTGCTACAGTGACGGGCTTGTTAGAAAAGATTAAAAAAAAAAAAAGGGGGTTGTCTGAGTGGGGGTGGTAGTCTTAAAATAGTCCCACAGGGTAAACACCAAGAAGCAAAATGACTTAGGACAGTATAAGGGATGTAGCGAGGGTAGTAGAGCAACATTTTACAAGAGGATACAACCTGCACCTTGGGCTGAAATGTCCTGACAGTGGTCTTACTAAGTTTGTTTGCTTTTTTTGCCCCTGCCCTGCTCCCCAATGAGCCTTTGGAAGCACTGTTTCACATTAGACTGAAGCAAATCATAGTTACTATTTGGTGTGCAACTGAGAATTATCCTGCATTGCTACAGGGAGGACCTAAATCATCTCTCTTAGACTTCTCCCCTCCCTAATTTACTGAAGTAATCCCCAAAATGAAATTGTCTGAGAAGCAGTATATTAACCAGAAATCCTCCTCCCCTCATGGTAAGGTATGCACTATTCTCACTGTGCAGGTAAGAAAATTAAGAAATGAAAAGGTCAAGTGCTTTACCCAACGCCACATAGCAAGTCAGTGGAAGAGCTAAGATTAGAATAGATATTCTTGTCCTCAGTACCATTATGAGTCCAGTAAACTATACTGCCTTACTATAAGTGTTAGCTGCTTTGACTGATAAATAAGCTTTTCAATTTTGTAAGTAGATAAGAAGCTTTCAGTGCCAGAAAAAAACGCAAAACATTTAGTTCATTTTATATATAATCAGTTGGCTCTCTAACTCAGAGTCTGCTTTAAGGCCAAAATAAGAATCTCAAAAAATAAAAGGCACTTAGGTAGTTTGGTCTGCATTCACTACCATATTGTAGTTCTGCACTGTGTGTTTGAATCCTCATGTACTTTTAATAGTATACCACAAGTCTATCAAGACCTGTAATTTTTGTGTGTTAAAAAGGTAGGTAACCTTCAGATCACAACCCTAGACGTGTCACGTCTTGGATTCAAGTAACCAAGACGTGTCAGATATTTGAAATGTATTTGATTAAATTCTTGCCCCATCATGTCAAATATGTGGTATATTTTTTTCTATTACAACTTTATATTAAAAAAATACTCTCCTTAACTATTTGTTCTGCTTTTCCTCATAGCTTCACCATCTGCCTTTGTATATGTTTATAAACTACCTAATACTAGACTGGTTTCTGACCAGTGTGCCAACACAACAAACTCAATGATAAATTACTGTAGGAGAAAATGACTTTAGTTTGACTGTATTATTTTTTCATTGCATAGACAGTAGAAGTACAAGTCTGATCCCTGGCCCTAATATCAGATTATCAGCCTACACCTCACGCTTGGTATTTCTAGTGAGCCTACTTAAAATTATCTCATGCTCAGATGAAGCAGATTTGAGAACCAGACTTTTGTCACAGAATTCATACTGAAAAATGATCAATGTTCATTTCCTTTTAGTTTGTCTAGAGCTCAGATAGATCCAGTTTCACGCTCTGAACTGTACATTCAGTTTGGATTTACTGTTGCCTGTATTTGGATTTGCAAGGGCTTTTTTTTATAATGGTATATAATCTAGGATAATGCCCATATCCCTGATTTTATATGAATTGCTGACGTAGTTGCAATGCTGTATGCTGGCATTTGGTACTCAGATTTGTTAAGCTGTGCTGGCAGATGAAGGAAGCAGTGGTATTATTATTCATTTCGGCCTTGAAAATTTTACTGTCTGTCATCTCTGGCGAGTAGGAAGCTTTCTTAAGCGTGTGCCAGGATTGATGTCATGAACATCTGTGGAATTTAAAATGTCTTGGGGAGTATGCATTTACAATAACTTATCAAATGTGAAGCAGTTGTAAAGCAATCCAGTGCTACAAATGGATCACTGCAATCAGGGCTTTTACTACAGGAAGGGAGAAAGGGACTTGGTTACCAAACTCATATGCATCATCCCTTTCCCTGTGACCAGCAGTCTTTACATCACATGTATCAAATTGTCCTGTCTGCTCTGCTGCAGGTATTTACCAGCCAGAAGCCAAAAGTCAGAAGCTGAATGCCAACCCATGGAGCTAGTTAGAATGAGGGTACAGGAAGTAAGCCACGGTCAAGCCCAAGTTCAAAACACCAAGCCAGGGGCTTTACCAGAACCAGAGGTCAGGAAGCAAGCTGGGGTCAAACAAAAGTCCTAAGTCAGGGGGCTGGGTACACAATCGGGAGTACCAAGAGAGGAACCAAAGAAGTCACAAAGGCAGGAACTACTTAAAGGCTGAAACTAGTACATTGCACAGCAGGGCCAGGTGCTGCAGGAGTTGGTTAAAAGCATCCTCAGAACCAGTCAGGGAAAAGGGGCTGGGGCTCAGCTGGCCCTACTTAGTGAGTTTAGTATATGGCTGATTTAGTTGCACAGGCTGCAGTGCAGAAACCTTATAAGACAGATCTGGAGTAAAGTAGTAAGTTGGTGACACATCAGCATAGTGGTAGTCGTTGAATTTGTGCTTGTGGATGAGATTCTCTAGCAATAATATGTAGAGAGAAAAATGAAGAGGATAAAGGATAGACCTCCGAAACTCCATAAAAAGTTGAAGGGGAAATGAAGAGGATCATCTGAAGTTACTAGAGAGGTTGGAGGAGAACTGGAAAATGGCAGAGTAAAGGAAGCCAAAGGAGGACAAGATACCAAAATCAGAATGTACTCAATGGTATTAAAGATGGCTGACAGGTCAAGGAGGCTAAAAATGGTATATTGTTTCTGAACTATATCTAGGAAAGAGGCTGTATTGTTCTGGATTTTTGGAAGAAGCAGGGAGACTCTGTGCTCTCATTAAGCCTATATTGTAACAACTAACCCCTGACCCAAAATGATCAACTGATCCCTTTCTGTGGATGACACCACTCTTTAGTAAAGGCGTTAACCCTTACTACTACATCCCCCTTTCTCAGGGAATAACTTGATACACACTTGTTTACAAAGTGAACCTAAACAAAGGAAAAGCATTGGTTAGTCTATTTGTTTAGACCCAACTAATTCACAGGTCTAATCTCTTTGGTGGAAGTGAGGCTCGTCCAGATCTAGTGTGGTAAACTAGGTGGGATTTGGCAGAGATGTTCTTGATTCCTACAGAGAAGACCACTAGGTGTCCCCACCCAGTATGAATGAGAGGTATCTGCCCTAGCCTGGACGGTGCCTTGGACCTCCGACTCTGGGATTCAAACTTCCTGCTGGGGGGAAAGAGCAGGTGCGTGTCTTGAAGCATGCCAGGTGGCATAGTTCTGTTTCTCCATCTGTTTGAATTTCTCACAAAATGCCTGTGGATCAATAAGTTTTGGCACCAAGTCATTGCTCATACTTGGGAGGGTTGTATGGAGTTGACGACTCATAACCAAATCAGCTGGACTCCATCCATACTCCAGTGGTGTTGAATGGTAGATCAAGAGTGCCTTATAGAGATCTTCATTCTTCTGGAGCAAATACTTCACAATCTGCACTGCTCGTTCTGTTTCTCCATTACTACGGGGAAAATATGGACTGCTGGTGGCATGCTGAAAGTCATACTGGGCTGAAAACTGCTTAAACATGGCTCCAGAAAATTGTGGGCCATTATCAGTTCTTAAGACTGAAGGTATGCCATGGAGTGCAGATATATTCTTCGATGCCATTATAACTCTTATCTGTTGTGGTGCTCTGTAATTGCACCATCTCCAAGTAACGAGAATAATAATCAATAGCAATGAGGTAAACAGAACCCTTCCAGGTGAATAAATCAGCCCCGTCATCTGCCACAGATGATCTGGTAAATCAGTAGTGAGGCATGGCTCTGCATGGACTGGTCAGTGTTGGGCACAAACCTTACAACTGCCTACTCAGTTGTTTATGTCATCACAAATGGAGGGCCACCAAACTCTCTGGCGACCCCTGGCTTGACACTTTGTAATGCCCTGGTGAGCATTATGAATCTTCTCTAGGATTTCCTGGCATAGTGCTGAAGGTATCAGTAACGTCCATGTAAACAATCTCTTGCTCCTGGTGGAGTTCCTCTGGAGACAGTGGAGTCTGTAATGGTGCTCTGGAAGGAGTATCAGCTGTTTGTAACTTCTTTCCTGGATTATGTACTATATTGTAAGTGAATTTCAGCATTCTGAGGTGAAATCGCAGGATTCTTGGTGGAAGCTCATTGAGAGGTTTGTCTCCTAACAGAGACACAAGTGGCTGGTGATCATTTTGTAAAGTAAAAGTCAGGCCCACAAGGAAAGTTCTGAAACTCTTACATGTCTATGTAACTGCTAGTGCTTCTTTTTCTATTTGTTCATATCAAGTTTCAGGTAGAGAAAGTGCTCTTGACACAAAAGCAATAGGGGCCCAGTGGCCCACTTCTTGATGTTGTAATGCTCCTCCAATCCCATCTGAAGAAGCATCTGATGCAATACGAGTTTCTCATGTTGGATCATATTGGGCTCAGTATCAGGGATGAACAGAGTATAGATTTGATCTTGTTGAAGGCCGACTGCTGTAGCAGTCCCTGGAGCCATATGCTCTTGTCACTTAAGAGGTCTCTTAAAGGCTTTGTTATTATTGCTAAGTTTGGCACAAAATGGCCCAAGTATGTGGCCATGCCCTAAAATTCTGTGTAATTCAGGGACATCTTTGGGTTCTGGGAACCCTTGATGGCTGCAACTTTTGACGGATCTGGCTGGATCCCATACGATGTAATCCAATGCCCCACAAGCATGAGTTGTGAAGTAGTAAAGGTTCACTTTTCATTATGTGCAACTCCAGCTTCTTGGAGTGTTTTGAATGGTGCATTCACTCTTGCATTGTGTTGTGCCTTGGTGGTCCCAAAAATCAAAATATCATCAGCATGGCAAAGAATACCTTCTAGGCCATCCAATATCTGTGACATCCAAAACTGAAAGAATTCAGGAGCTGATGAGATTCCAGAGGATAGCCATTTAAACCGGTAGCGTCCAAATGGAGTAATAAATGTTGTTAGCTTGGATGATTCAGTGGCTAGAGTAGCGGTGGACAAAATGCAACCTGGGGGCTGGATGTGGCCTGCCAGGCCATTCTATCCATCCTGTGGGGTCCCTAAAAAATTTAGAAAATTAATATTAATGTGCCTGGGCTGCCTGTCATGTGGCCTTAAATGGCTTGCTGAAACTCAGTAAGTGGCCCTCTGCCCAAAATAATTGCCTGCCCCTGGGCTAGAGAAATCTTCCAGAACCCTGCCCAAGCATCCAATTTTGTGAAAACTCTGGCTCCTGCAAGTTGAGCCAAAGTGTGATGTGTCTTTCTCTGCACATGTACTTGTTCAGCTGTGTGAGGTCAACACATATCCTAATCTTATCATTGGGTTTTGGCACAGCCACCATCCCAGAACACCAAGGAGTAGGTTCTTCAGTCTTTCTAATTACTCCCATTTCCTCCATGCATGTTAGCTCTTCTTTAATTTTGTCCATTAGTGGCAGTGGTACCCATCTTGGAGTAGTTAATGCATGTGAACTGGCATCAGCTTTTAGGCATATCTGATATTCACATGACACTTCCCAGACTAGAAAAAAAAACAATGGGTATTTGGTTCTGTAGTACTGCTCCGAAGATTTTTGGTCTGCTATTTCATCTAGCTGATGGACAAGTTGCAGTGCCTGTATAGCTGCTAATCCAAGTAAAGGCACAGCAAGATTATCAATCATATAGACTTCCTGGTCTATACGTCTCTGCTTCGGTGTCATCTTTGTATTAAAGGACCCAGTACTTTGAGAGGCGTGTCTCCTGGTCCCCGTAACTGTTTGGTAGGGGTAAGGAGAATCCCATCCCTGTGTAGGCTGTAGAAAGAATCGTGGATAGCTGAGACTGCTGCTCCTATATCTGCTTTAAATGGTATTGGCTGTCCATTGAGCTCAGTTTCTGTCATCCAGACTCCTGGATCTGATGAAGATTTTAACTTCATCCAAAAGAACTGTGCAATCCTCTGCATCCTGTTCTGTGACTTGACAGAATCCAGTGGTGGAGCAACAAACAGAAGCACAGGGACCCTTCCTTTTGCATCGCCAAAACATCTCTTCCATAGCAGGACACTGAGCACGACTGTGTCCCGGAATTTGTCCACACCTGTGGCATTGGCCTCCTTTCCCGCTTCTTTGCCACTGTGGGTGCTGGGGAGACCACTCCCTGTATTCGTTGTGCCTGTCAGTTTTTTTTGTATTTGTTTGTAGCTTCTTTACAGCGTGCATTGCATCCATATTAATTAATGCCTGACAGAACTGAGAATCATTCTGGATCTCTTGTTGTTGCTGTTTAACTAGTTCTGATTGATGCGCCTGTGTGATAGCCTTCTGGAGCATTAAATCAAGGTCCAGTTGTAATCTTTGTGAGAGCTCTGTATCATGAAGTCTCACAACTAAGTGGTCTCTAATTAGTTCCTCCTTTAGCTCTCCATTTTGGCAGGATTCAGCCGTTGTATACAAAGATGCGACAAATCTATCCACAGGTTCTGAAGGCTCCTGTTTACAGATGTTGAATCTAGCTTGTTCACAAATCACATTTCTTTTGCCTAGAAAATAATCAGTTAATGTTCCTATTACTGCAGTATATTGCTTTTTCTCAGCATCTACAAGAGGCAATGACAGCAGAATTTCATCTGCCTGATGTCCCATAGAGTAGATAAGAGTATTCACTTGGTTTGTCCAGGCCTGACACTTCCCTGAAGTGATTAAAATGCCTGATACATTGACGCCACATTCCAGGGGATTGGAAATCAAACTGTTCTGTTGGTGTAACTTTGAGTGTCTGCGTGGTCTCTGAAGCTAGCCTTAGTGCTGTGCTGGGCTCTTCTGCAAGTAGAGGTACTTGGCTTGGCTCTGCCATGGATTCAACTGCTGTTAGAGCAGTGGGGAATCACCTGTTAGATTTCCTGTTGATGGCAGGATTTGCCACTGCTGACACCATGTGTTATTCTGGGTTTTTAGAAGCAGGGAGACTCTGTGTTCTCATTAAGTCTTTATTGTAACAACTAACCCCTGGCCCAGAATGGTTGACTGTCCCCCTCCTGTGGATGACATCACTGTTTAGTAAGGGAGTTAACTCTTACTACTACAGAGGCCACTTGAGGTTTTGGTGAGAGTAGTTTTAGTGGAGTGCAAGGGACAGAAGCTGAATTGTGAGGCTGTGGTATGGAATTGGAGCAGAGGAATTCCAGACATAAATGGCTTACTCTGGTTTAGAAGATGAAATGGGGAAGGGAGATGTGGAGAATAGTTGAAGTAAATGGGCTCAAATGTGGGGTTTTTAAGTTGGAAAACTAAATCATGCCTGTATTGTGAGGAGAAAGAAGAGGATGATAGAGAAAAGAGAGTAAAGGGGAGGGGTTTAGCATGGGCCTAAAAATGGGATGAGCTCATTGGTTGTATTGGAGAAGTAAATCAGAAAAACTTCTAGTACAGGAGCAAGAAACCAATGTACAAGGGGAAAGTTAAAAAAAAAAGGCAAGTTGAGGGAGGGAAATAGTTGCATGGTATTTTCTCAGTTCTCTCTTGGAAGTAATTTTTGAGTTATTTTCAAGAGAAAGAATTGGAGACTGGAGTAGGGGAAATCTTGAGGAATGAATGAGGCAAAGGATGTTAAAAGGTGTCTAGGGTTGTGGCATGGGATTCATTTAAATTGAAGAACAGAGTTGGTTAGCAAGGAAAAATGAAAGAACAGAAGGTGGAAATAATACACCTGTGATGGAGGAAGTCAGGTTGGTCACAAGATTTCCTCCTGAAGTTCTTTGTCTCATGAAAGCAAGAGAAGAGAAAGTGGGGGAAGCAGAATTCTACAGCACAAAAGAACTGTAGAGTGTGGTAAGAGCTTCAGGGGAATTGGAGAAGGAAAGAGTTGAAGAAAAAGTTAAAAAGAAAAATGTTGTTGGTAATACTTATAGCAGGTCCAGGACAAAACACCTAGATTATTTTGCCCTAAAAAAAGAGAAGAAATTAACTAGACTACATGGTCAAGAGGATCTGAGCATATAGCATGCATGGGCAAACCTAGAATTTTGAAGGGGGGGCGTGCATCACCAGGATGGCTAGTCTACTGAACAGTGCTTTAAACTTATTTTGCTGGGGATGGGGAAACTCTGCAAGTGGACCATGCCTGGGGACTGGCATACAGGAAAGCTCCCTCGTGCAGGGCACTAGCACATCTGGTTCTGAAAATGTTAACCAAACAGTTCTTCCACACGGTCTCAGGAAAACAAGGGTGTCAGTTGAGGACCTCAGCTGCCTGTACAACAATGCCAGGAGCATGGGGAATAAGAAGGAGGAGCTAGCCCTCCTGCTCTCTAGTGGGCACTGTGACCTGGTAGGGATCACAGAGACTTGGTGGGACTCCTTACATGACTGGAGCATATCCATAGAGAGCTACACCCTCCACAGAAGGGACAAAGTAGGTAGAAAAGGCAGAGAGGTGGCTCTCTACATGAGAGAGCAGCACACCTCTCTGAAGGTTGACATTGGCTCCAAAGATAAGCAGCTTGAAACCCTCTGGGTCAAGCTATGGAGGGCAGGGTAGGGTGGG
>JAGPOW010001296.1:117595398-117624044 GCA_030014935.1 Caiman crocodilus
GGGTCATCTGACCCCGGTGCTCTTTCCTGCCAAGGCAGGGGGTCGGACTAGATGATCTGCCCAGGTCCCTTCCGACTCTAGCTACTATGACACTATGATGCTATGAACAGTCTGCAGAGCTGTGAAATAGGAGCTTCAGGAGCAGCTAAGGGAGAGCAGAATTGTAGAACAAAGGCTAGCTTGATTGGTGAAAAATCAAAACCATTAAAAGAAAAGAGGGTCATTAACACCTGTGGAGTGAAACATTGAAGAAGGAATCAAGTAAATTATAACGAGCTACACAATCAGTTGACTCCTTTACCCTGCCTGACTAGAAATGCTGCAGCTGTTGCCAGGCAGTTGGTTTACATTTTTAGTGGACCAAGAAACAAAGGGGGTTGCATCCCTCCCACGCCTGCCCCCATCTGCTCCTGATAACATTGTTCTCTTCCCTATACAGACACTGAGTGTAGTATAGAAGGGTCGAGAACACACCAAGAACGTTTTCTCCTCTGTCATCTCTTTGGCTTGGAAAGAAGAATGGAAATAAATAAGTAGGGAAGACATAACCGCTTGTTATTTTTGAGGGAGATAACATTATGAATTTGAGAGGGTGACAGCACTGACAAATTTCTGGTGGTTGGAGATTCACACTGAATTTAGTGAGGAGGTATGGAGAAGGGGGAATGGTCTCAGATAATTATTTTTTTAATGTTGTTTATTCAGTATTTCTGGTCTGTACTATAAGTAGTAGGGATAATATATTAGGGCATTGTTTTGGGGATATGTATAAATTTGATATTTCACTTAATTTGAATGAAAACATGGTTATAGCAGTTTGCTTTAACACCTATAATAACTACTAGTGTCATGAACGACTGCTCAGTTATAATGTATTTCAGTAGTTGACCAAAGAAGAAATGGTCTTCACACTCTAAATGGCAAAAATCATAGTCATCCAATGTAGAAGCAAAAGTGTTTAGCTACTACCCGATCCTCCCAATTCATGATGATTTATTTTTTATGCCTTTTCAGCTTCTTTCTTGATAGCGCATGAGGAAAATAAGGACAAACAAAAATTCATGCAGTGCATCTGCCAGATCAAAATCAGGTTTCTTAATAAGTTAGCCACAAATGAAAAGAGAAAAAACTTATTTGACTGAGGAATTTTTCAAATGGAGTTGGAAAGAAGGATGGTCTGTATACAACAGTGGTTTTAGTGACACCAGTATCATTTAATAAAAAATGGGTAAACTTATAATATTAAAAAGAAGGTTGATCACCCCCTTGCCATTTAAAAATAGATTTTTCTACCATAGTTGACAGGCTGCAAACTCTAAATCATGATTTCTTCACTTTAATTATAACACCCAACTATCTGGAAATGTCTGTCTGGTTTTAAAGAAATGCTATAAAATGTGTGCAGTCTGTTGGCTGTAGTTTATATATATGTGTCTTTTTTAATGGTTTTTTAAATGTTTTCAGGGAGCCTGGTATAATAATTTACCTGAATACATTCTATGTCAAGATTTGTTTCTGAAAATGCCACTTGTGAACTATAAGTTTTAAATGTTAATAAGTCTAAAATGTTTCATGTCATACTTATAAAAATTCTGGTTTTTTTATAGATTACCTGACCCAAGGAATAGATCTATCTGGAATAGAAGTCATTGAAAATGACCTGCTTTTTATTGCCAGAGCTCGACTAGAGGTTGAAAATCAGGCTAAACGTTTGCTTGAGCAAGGCGTAGAGACTCAGGTAAAATGCATTTTGTTTTCTTTCAAAAGCAAAGAAAAGTGTTGAAGCTAATTTTGTTTCATTTGTTAGAGGATTCTTAAATTGAGAATCCAAGTTTATAGGAAAAAAAGTTTCTTTTATGAGTAATTCTCAGTTGCATAAGAACACCTACGGAAATGAATGGAGCTAATTGCAGGAGTTAAATTTGCTCGCATAAATAAGATTTTACAGGATCAGGGCCTGAAAACTTGAGAAAAATTATATGAGGGGCAAGGGTATTTTTATGGGTGAAATCTTATTAGACCAACCACTTGGTTGTAAGAGACTTAGCCAGGCTTTTGAATGCAAATCATTCTTCATCAGGTTCCTCTTGGGCAGAGCCAGACTGGGAAGGGCTGTGGCAGAAGCAAGTGTTTTTGCTTGCTTTAGGTTTATCAGATAATCGTAATTCAGCCAGTAGAGCATGCTCCTACTCAGCCCTTCCCAGTCTGGCTTTGCACAAGGTATACTGGGCAGTTTCACTTTGTTGCAGTGGTGGCATCCATATCTTTGCTCCCTGAAAGTCCCTTGTGACACCCTGGTTGAGAACCTCCGGAATAGATAGTGGAGTGTTTAAAAGATTGATCTGTTGCACACTTGTAGTGAAGTCTCTTCTGTTTATCTTTTTGTTGTTGATGTTTTTTCCCCTCCCATGTGTGTCTATGATACCCGTGCTGCCATTTCTCACTGCAAACATGATGTACAGTGCTGTGACTTGTTCTAGGATGGTTTATCCAATGCATACTATGCTTGTGGAAAAAAAAAAGACAAGGTCTAAGAGAAAGAAAGTTATCGTTTATATTGTAAATATAGCAAAAAGATCTTTAAAATTAGTGTTCGGGCCTTGCCATACGTGTCCTTTTCACATCAGGTTTGACCTTGTGTGATGATTTTCTGTTTATATTAAGTAGTAAAACAAAACTGACAAATAAATCCCAGGAAAATTAATCTCACTTCATTTGTAGAATTGACAGTTTTATTAGACATTTCAGACTGTATCAAGATAATCAAGAGATTATTAAGGTAGTAGACAACTATTGTGCTTTAGCCAGTGACCTGTTTCCAATCAAATGGAGGATTGTTTAAAAGAACATTATTAGTGCTTAATTGTATCAAAAGTGAAAGAAAAATGAAAGTGTTGTGATGAAGTATTGTAAGAATTGTGTTACTGATTTATAGACAAAAACATGCTTTAGCAGGTGTTCTTCCTGCCATTGGACTGAGGAATCTAGAATTAGAAAGGTGAGCAACTGTTACCATGTCTTTATATCGAATTTCTTACCATGGTGGCTTTATTGGTTTACATGACAAACATCTGCATTTTCACATTCCAAACCTTGAGATCAAACATATAAATATTTTGGATTCTTCTGCTTTTTTCTTTTGTGTTTTGTATAACAGGAATTCCCCCATGGCTCAACTTTGTGTGTTAACCATTCTGAGCTGACAGACCTCTATACCAGTGATGCTTTACCCCGTCCAGCCCTATGGGCCGGATTACATGTGCAGGGTTAATCTGCAGGCCTGATCAAGCATGTGTCAGTCTTTGAGTGTGATCTAGCACTCAGGTGCAATTCCATGTACTAGATTCACCCACAGCCTGACCCTACTCACTGGATGCAGCCATGGAGCAATCACATGCTAGAACGATCTGGCACATTAGGTCATGTCATCCAGATGACAGGCGTCCTCAGGGGTCCTTCTTGCAGGCTGGAGGTTAAACATTACTACTCTGTGCAATTAAGAGTTGTAATTTCACACTTGTATTATTCTAAAATTATTTTACTTTTATAGTTAATTACTGTAGTTTTTAATTTGTAGCTTTATGTCCTTAATTTATTTGTATTATGTATTTAGATCATGTACCCACCATTACTAGTCCCTAACTTTATTTACTGCTTTTAAGAAGTGCTTTACAAAAAAGGTTTGCACAATATCCCCATTTGACTACCAAAATGGTAAACTTCATGTATAAAGTGATAGAAGTGACTTGTTTGAGTTCACCCAAGAAACTAATAGTAGAGTTGGGCTTTGAGATATCTGGAGCATCCCTCTCCAGTGCTCTGTTCAGTAGATCACGCTTTCCTGTACAACAGATGAAACATTATCCTATTATATTAAACAGATGATTTCTGTGTGGGTAAACTTTATGATTCACATTTGTAAGAACTGAGTTTTATAGTCCCTTTATATTTTTTTCAATTGATTGGTTGATTCTGAATGTTCTTATTGCATTGTGCCTTTACCAAGTTCAGTCATTCTTTTGGAAAGAGTTATGAAACCTGTATAAAAGTTGCTACAGGTGGTTTATCCTGAACAGTTTATTTCTGTGAATTCTTAGATCCACCTTGAAAGAGAAAAGAAATTAACTATGCTGGTATAAAAAAATAACTATTTACAAAGCTGGGTAGAAAATGTCTGTAATGATGTCTTATTCTATACAATTTTGGCTAGTGCTAGGCTAGAGACTTTAAGAACATAAATCTAAAAAAATAAAAAGAAGGTAATATAACAAGTTGCTAATATAATTTGCATCTTCAAAAGCCTTTTAAATTGGTCGAGCCAAGAAATACAGGTATAAGGGTTTTTTTAAACAAAGTAGTAATACTGTTGTACAGCTAAAAAGCTTGAAATAATGCAAATGAACAAAATACAGCTTTTTTATATTTCTACTTTATTTTCTAAATACTGTTTTGAAGAGTTTGATGCATTTCTTGACCTTGGCTGATGTGAATGATTGTAATTAAGGATGGTAGGAGATAATGTTTCTTTCTCTCTTTCTTGCAGTACACTGCATATAGTATGATTAAAAACTCCTTGTTAATCAGACTGCAATAAAGAGATTTCATAGACATTAGAGCTGGAAGGGACCTTGCAAGATCATCGGGTCCAGCCTCCTGCCCAGGGGGCGAGGAGTTGGCTAGGGTCAAAGGATCCCAGTAAGATAGGCATCCAAATGTTTCTTGAAAGTGTCCAGAGAAGGTGCATGCATCACCTCTGGGGGGAGTCTGTTCTGGGCTTTGGGGGCTTGAAATGATATGGCACTTTGCTGAAGGCAACAGAATTGCAGATTGACATCTCCCTTTTCCCATGTCCAGTTAAAGATGGATTTTGCATTCTTGATTTATTGTACAGGTTAGGCGTGATTCACAAAGGAATCTTGATACCTAAAATTCTGTTTAGGCAGAACTTAGGTATCTGAGTCCAAGAATGCTTCAGAGAAATCTGCTTAACTGCTTTAGGCCCTTGGTACCTCCTGAGGTCCCAGGTTTTCACTAGAAAACATGCTTAGGTACCTAAAACATAGCTACTGCCCATACCTAGATGGATGCATTTTGGATCAGCCCTATGGTTCTTTGGGATTCACAGACTTGTCATCTCTGTTCCTAAGTATCCTGAGATCTGATCTGATAGGAGTGCCCAGAGTATACATTTAATTCAGCATTCACCATTTAATTCAGCATCCATGGCTACTTTTGTGCAAAACCATGGCTGGTGAATGCGTTGCTGGTGGTCCCATTTTATGCAGTAGCTTAATGGTTAGAGGCCAGGAAGTGTGGGGATTGAGTGCTATTGTCAGACTAAGAGTGTTCAAATCCACATATATCATGTTGCAAAAGTACCCAAACTACCTATCTGAAGGCAAAGCTAGGCTGAGGCTGCTTGCTACTTCTTCTGAAGTATGGTGAAGAATGCAAAATTAATGGGGCCCAAGAGATAATAAGCATGATTTCATAACCCAGTGATGTGGGCACTCCTCTAGGTTTAGGACCCTGCTGTTGAGAATATTTATGCATTTTATCCAGTGACTCTGCAATGCAAAATGCATGTACTGTCACTAAAGGAAGGACCAGAATCCAGGATTGTCCCCTCCCAAGAAACTCCCTGCATCTCAGGGTTACAGTTAGACTCCCTGTTGCTTTCTCTCTGGTTCCATTGAACTTTCTTTATTTCTACGTCTGTCCTAGCTTCAGCAGTGGGTTGGAAAATGTCCTTAGTTCATCTTAGCCTACAGCATAGTGATGAAGGCACTGTCTTTGGCAGAGTAAAGATGGGACTAGAACCCAGGTCTTCCACTTCCTGGACAAGTGCTCTAAGCACTCTGGTATCCAGGTTGTAGCCATATTGTTTTAGAGGAAAAAGCAACCAGGACTCATGGGAGAGGTGATATCTTTTATTAGACCAACAAGATTGTTGCAATAAAAATTCTTTAATTGCAGGCTGTTGGGCACAAACACCCTTCATCAAGCATCGGAGAAAATATTATAGAAGTTCTCCTGGGTAGACATGAAAGTTCATATTTCATAGGATTTCACTGAGGAGTCAGTAGATGGAAAGCTCCTCTGGGCAGGCAGTTCCTAGCTGGTGAAGAGTCTCTGAGCTCTCCTGTGAGGCTCTGTTATGATGCAAATTAACTTGAACCAAGGCAGGAGCTGTATCTCAGGTTTCAGGTGGTCACAGTTGATTCCTCCTTGGGAAAATATGAAGATTTCATTTAAAAAAATTGACTAATAGTCCCTTTCCTCTTCTAGTCATATCTTAGCTGAAGAGAAAGGGCCAGTTGTTTGGCTATAATGGGACATGTTACATGATGAATTCCAGAAGAGGCAGGAGTTAAAAAAACGCAGTTCTCTTCAGAGTTTCCTATTGGTTGGCTTGGCTGCCCACTGCTCAGTATGCTGAAAATTGGCACTTGTCTCTCCCTATTTCCTGTATAGATAATTCAGGTTCCTAACTTGGGTTTGTGGCTTCCATGTCCAGAGCCTGGTGCTTAGAAGTTAGGTCTGGTGACACTTGGCATCATTATACCAAGGCATCCCAAAAAGTTCCCCCTTTGTTTTTGTTTTTTTTTTAAGCCATGTCAGAAGCGGGTTTGAAACAGCTTAGTGAAACATTAGTGAAAAACAAACAGCATCTCATCAAATGTCTTCATAAGCTCGTCTGACCTATCTCAGATGAACACATGCCTGTAGAGTTATCTGCAGATAATTTTCAGTGATGCTTGATAAAAGAAATTCAATAAAATCCCTGATATCCAGCCCAAGTGGGGCATGGGGAGTGCCGGTAATGTAAAAATGGCCGTTACCTGAGGGCACAGGGTTTCTGGTTGGGCGGGGGGGGTGTCATGGAGCAGCGAACAGCACAGCCTGGTGGGTGGTGATGGCCTCGTGCAAGCTTTCCCACCCTGCCCCACCACGTCTGGCTGGCCAGCTGGAAATTCCAGTTACTAGAGTGTGCTGGTTAGTAAAATCCTGGATAACAGGAATTTTACTGTACCTAGATTTTTTTTTCCTTTGGAAAGGTAGAGAGTTGAAGTTAAGACCAAAATTTGACCATATATATATCTCCTTTTAAAATTAAATACCAATATTTCAAACAAGGCACTAACCTTACAGTCATTTATCAATAGGCACCTGAAGAAAAAATTGGGGAGGACATTAAACAGAAATCTTTTGCATAAAAGACTGTCATGTTGTGGACATGGGAATGCTTGGAGCCTTTTTCAGCAGCTGGTTACCTATAAAAGATCTGAGAACAGTTCAGCTGCAACAGAACCACTAAAACTCAGTCACCAAGGGTTAAAATTGGAGTGGTTTTGCTGCCTCTGAATCATTCTCAGCTGCAGTACACGCATAACAATTAGGTCCTGGCCAGATTTGCAGATAAAATGTGATGAGGTCTGATGCACAATCCACACAGTTACACTTCTTGCCATGCTATACATGCATGGCAGGAGGTGTGATTGTGGCATCAAGCATTAGATCCCATCATGCCTTACTTGCAGTGTCTTGAATCATGCCTTACTTCCACAGATCATGATCCCAGTCTCATCCTATACTGGCATATAGCAGGCTCCCACAGCTGGAAGCCTCCTTGGCTGGCAGGGCTGCCTGTGCAGGGGCTCATCATATGCTCCCGTGGCTGGGAACTTTGTCAGTTGATCTGGGCTCCCAACAGCGGCGGACACTTCTGGCCACATGTTCATTTAATAGTATAATAAGAACTAGCCACAAAGTTATTACACACTTTTGTGGGATAATTTTGTGGCTTATTTCTTGTTTTATGACACATTAATGTATTGCTGGGTTACAGCTTAAGAGGTGATTAACTGGTTAATCATAGATTCCATAGATTTTAGGGTTGGAAGGGACCTATTAGATCATTGACTCCAACCCTCTGCCCTGAGCAAGGAAGAGTGCTGGGGTTAGATGACCCCAGCCAGGTGTTTTGTCCAATCTCCTCTTAAATACCTCCAAGGAAGGGGACAGCACCACCTCCCTTCAAAGCGCATTCTATGTTTTGGCAATCCTCACTGTAAAGAATAAAGAATTTTTTTCCTGATGTCCAGTCTAAATTTGCTGTTCCTCAGTTTGTGGCCATTGTTTCTAGTTACCCAGATGGGTGCCCCGGTAAACATCATATCCCCAATTTCCTGCTGTCCCCGCCGATGAGTTTGTAGCTGGCCACAACTTTACCTCTCAGCCTTCTCTTGTGGAGGCTGAAAAGGTTCAGGTCCCTCAGTTGGTCCTTGTAGGGTTTTTCCTGTAGGCCTTTAACCAGATGGGTGGCTCTCCTCTGAACCTTTTTCAGGTTATCTATATCCGGTCTGAAGTGCAGCACCCAAAACTGGATGCAGTACTGCAGCTGCAACCTGACCAATGCTGCATAGCTCATTGCTGCCATTTTTAAGCGTGGGGACATTGATACGAGACATTACCATGCTTTAATTAGAGCAGCTCTCAGACCTGCTCTAATTAAAGTGCTGCCCCCACCCATGATGAGGCACAGTACTATTAAAGTGACTGCTTCTAACATTTGTCCAGCGAAGAAATTGTAGCTGTTATCTGTAATCATTTGGGCAATCACTGTCAATTTTGTCAAGGTATATAGATATAAATTTGCAGCCGGGCTTGAAAAATCCATTTACACATTTGCTAATAATGTACAGGAAGCACTGCTTAGCTTTTCTGCCTGCTTTAATCCCATCTATGTTTTTATTTTGGTGCCTGTCACCATTGTATATTGGATGTCCTCCAAGAGTTAGAATGAAAACAAGAGTGTCTTCCTTTTTCTGCTTCCCTTTCCCGAGTGAGTATGGGGGTATATGCCTCAGTCTCTTAAGAATTTAAACATTATGCTCATGCCCTTGAAGATAACCTGAGGGATGTGTATCTAAAAAGTGAATTTGTGGCTATCTTCCGAAGTCCAAATATAGGCACTTACATTGACCCTCATGGTCATCACAGCTCTGTAGATCAGCAGCAGAGGATAGTTAACAAGACCGGATCAGTTTCATAGCTGTCGCTCTGTGAGATCTCTGTGAAGCTCTTGAGAGCCATCTCTACCTTAGTGATACTGCTCCTTGTGGGAGGTTTTGAGCCAGGTATCCCAAAAATAGTTGCTGAAAGAAGGGGAGGATAGTGAAGACCTTTTTTCATTTTCCCTTTCTTGCTGCAGCCTAGAGACTAACGGTGGAAGTGGAGGTCAACAATCAAGAGACTTGGACAGTAAAAGACTGTCCTCCAAAGAGGAGGACCAAGAGGTTCTCAAGGAAAAAAAAAGAGCAAGGGAGCTCTCAAGAAAAAAGAAATAAAACCTTTCTTCACTCGTGCAAGAATGGGAGGGAAGATAGAGGTTCACATTTTGTACACATCTGTAAAACAGGTGGCTTATATAAAAGGTGTAGCCCCAAAGTTAGCTGCTGAGAATGCTGATGGTACTTCGCCAGTGACTGAGAGGTGACATATGAGCTAAGCTGCTTGTTGTTGAATCCAAGATCTTGTTGTTTAAAATTCTTACATTTTGGTTAGTCTGATTTCCACTGAAAGTTCATTCAACAATGTGTTCGACTTAGGACAACATTTTTAAAAGGAGAAGAAATACACTACTGTGGTTTCTTGTATGAGTATGTGCATGTTGTGAAGGTGCAGTTTGCTTACATTTGTCCTGAGTCTAATCAGAAGAATAATAATAGATTTATAGAAAATTAGGGTTGGAAGAGACCTCAGAAGGTCAACTAGTCCCTTGATCAAAGTAGAACCATCCTCAACTATACCATCCCATCCAAGGCTTGTCTAGTCAGGTCTTAAAAACCTCAAAGAATGGATATTCCACAGCCTCTCTGATAAACCTATTCCTGTGTTTTACTACCTTCCTAGTGAGAGAGTTTTTCCTGATATTTAACCTAAGTTTTGTAGATGCTATAAAAAAACTGAGGAAAACTTTCTTTGCCTTCTATGTAGACACTGCCTGCGGCTTAAAACACACTTTTTGTTATAGTCGGGTGAACTGAGCACAAGTCTTCTATTACCACCACCACCACAGCTCTTCTCCCTCTCGCTTTATTTGATGTAAACCAGTTTTAACCTGTGGAAATTGTACCTAAGAGTACATCTAGGTGCCCAAGTAGCAGTGTAGACAAAAGTTCAATGTCAATTACAACCAAGCCATTAATATAGTAGTTGGCTAGTTAAACAGTATTTTTCTAAGGCTGTCTGGAAACTTGTTGATTCTAGCAATGTGCAGACAGACCATCAAAAAAATGCCTTACCTCAATGAGATAATGTGCCAAACTTGAATTGAATGAATCAGTGGTCAATTCATGATGAAGGAGAATTTATGTGATTAACTTTTAGTCCTGAAACAAACTTCAAATCCATAGTGTACTGAACCTGGATAGACATGGGGGTTTCATAAGTGCCATGGTTATCAAGAAATGCTGAGTTGATCGAGAAGAGTAATCAGTTTTGTAGACATTAAAATTCATAGATTCATAGAATGTAGGCTGGAAGGGACCTCAGAAGATCATTGGGTCCAACCCCCCTGCACTAAGAAGGAAGTACAACTGGGGTCAAGTGACCACAGCAAAGTGACTGTCCAGTCTTCTCTTGAAGACCTCCAGGGTAGGTGATTGCACTAAATTGATTTAATTCGGTTTTATATGGTTGGACTTTGTTAAAGTGTGTTAAAATTGGAGCAGTTTTGCTATATTTGTATGATTTCCCGCTTTTCCACGTGTAACAATTAGTTACATCTAAGAGTATAATAGTTGTGGCCCTTTTGGAATGGCTCCAAAATTGTGTCCACATCCTTAGAATAGGGCTGCTCATATTTTCATATTGTGAACCACATTTAACTGAAAATATACTTAAATTAATCTGTACCTTAATGTAGTCTAGAAGCTGGATGCAAATGAGTGGGTAGGTGCCAGCATCATGTGCCTAACCACTTTTTTTATAAATCCCCAGCAGAAATTCTGTGAACTATGAGTATGGCACATAACTCATTTTGAGACCTGTTTATCTAGATGTTTATGTAGTTCACCTTCCTGATTTACAGCAGTTTTATCAAGTTAATCTGAATTCCAAATTGATCAATGTCAAATATAGCCTTAAAGATCTCTAAAAAAAATATGTATGCTGAGGCTTCATTTGCTAGTTTCTTTCATTGTCAAAATGCACTCAGATTCACAAGATATGCTCTTATATTTAAGCCAGGTGGTATTATGCTCAGTGGAATAACTATCTCATTTGTTCCTCTTTAGCAAAATCTAATATCACGTTAAGAAAATATGATAGTGTTATATTGTTGACTTGCTCAGTTTAATTCATTACTCCTGAGGCCCTTCATGCTACTACTACCTAGTCAATGTTTTTCCATTCTGTTTTTTCTGCATCTGAGTCTTACCTATATTTTCTAATTTATTTAATTTTATTGACAATCAGTTTCCCTAGTTTACTGAAATTTTGAATTTTAACCTTTTTTCTAATGAAAAGATTTTTCCTGGATTAATGTAATTTTCATATTTGATCGACATGTTTTCAATTACATTCTTCAGATTATTTCTTTTTTAAGATAACCCAGCTACAAGGAAGCCAGTGCTGTATCTGAAAATTACTTAGCATTGAAAAAAAGCACCTTATTGTAGAAACAAAGTCAAATCACAAAATAGCCCTTCCTGGTCTTCTTTATCATGTCTGTTATTTGTTTGAATGTTTTCCTCCAGCCTCCTGCAGTACAGTTTATTTTGTATGCCAAATACTGAAGTATAATGCTGGGCAGAAGATGAGCCATAAGTTTTCCTTTGCATCAATATAAATCTATATAATAGGTCCTATATTATATCATGTGCCTGTTACTTATCACGCAACTGAGTAATGCAGGTAGTGGAAGACAGCAGAATATCACCGGCTTGTACTGCAATTATGTATTTACCTGCCTGTGTTATATTGTGATTAGGGATACACCGATAGAGATTTTGGGGGCCAATACCAGTAGTTGATTTCTGAGGCATATTGGCTGATACAGATTCGATTTCCGAAACAGTTGCGTGCAGTTGATGCATCTGTTGTGGTAGGAGGGGGAGGGAAGGGGCATGGGGGAGAGGCAGATAAAGGCCCCTGTGGTCAGGGAGGGAGTGGGGATGGGGATGGGGCAGGCACTGCCCAGCGGGGGCGGAGCGGGCACAAGATGGAGCTGTGGCTTGTCAATGGGGTGTGGGGTGGTGAGCAGCTTCTGCTGCTGTATGCACCCAGGGAGGGTATGTGGGTGTGTATGCTCCCTGGATCTGTGCGGGGGTGGGGCAGACTGCAGCAGTGGGCTGGGGCTGGGGCTGTAACTCACAGTCCCAGTGCTGCCACTGCCACCTGTCCTGAGCACAGCCCCGGCCCAATCACTCTCCACCCATGTGCTGGGAAGAGCCCAGCGCACCTCTGGTCCCAGCCCATAGCTGCAGCCCCCCCTACCCCCCCCACGCAGATTTGGGGGCACACGCTCCCGCCCCATGCCCTCCTGGGGTGTGTCCAGTGGCAGGAGCTGCTCCCCCCCCATGTCTTCCCCCATGTGCCGGGAAGAGCCTGGTGTATCCCCAGCCCAACCCACGGTTGAAGCCCACTCTGCCCCCTGCACAGATTTGGGAGTACGCCCCCCCACCCCATGCCCTCCCAGGTTGTGTGCAGTGGCAGGAGCTGCCCCCGCAATGATCTGCAGCTCCATCCTGCGCCCCGCCCTGCCCCACCGCAGCTGGGAAGCGCCTGCCCCTGCTCCACTCCCTCTCTCACCGCTGGGGATGTTGATCTGCTCCCTCATACCCTTTCTCTCCCCCATCCCCTTCCAGCACAACAAACTTACTAGCTGCATACAACTCTCCAAGCTGCCAGGCTGTGCTCCTCGCTGCCTGCATGCTGTGCTGTGGTGGCACACCTGCACAGGTGTTTATTGGGCAAATTATTGGCCACATCAGGCCGATTTCCGATGCAATCAATTTTTTTTTATATTGGTGCCGATCCAGTATCGAACTGATGTATCAGTGCATCTCTAATTGTAAACATTATAATTTCTTGGCTTTATTTTGTAGTATAATACAAAAGAACCCCTCAAGTGGAACACAAACTACAGGTGGCCTTTTGTCTATATAAAGAATATAAGCCACTTATAAAATGTTTGAAAAGACGTGAACTGAAATAAAGTGGTATTTAGAATATAAATTCAGTAATGAAAATGGTGTTCACTATATTACATATTCTTTTATTCTTTATTTGATGGTATCTCTATTTAAGAGATTGGTGTTCAGAAATTTACACCTGTTTAACACACATTTAAGCATCTTTTGACCCCTTGACACTGTCAGAAATTGTACTGATATAGTTCCCGTTAAGCAGCAGTCATTACATTTCAATATTATTTGTTTAAATTGGTCACCCAGAGGAGATCCTGTTAAAGTATCTGTCTCAATTTAGTGTCTATAACAAAGTGGTAGACTAGGGTACAATACAGAAATTTAGGACATGTCTGATAAGTCATTCTAATGTCAGTTACTTGAACTTTTGTGTGAATGTGTGGTCATATCAGCAGATAGCTTTTGTCAACTTATCAGAGATATTAGAAAGTTTTCAGCATCCATTGTGACAGAGGAAATTAGAACCTGGTAGCGATAAGTCTGGCAGGAAAAAGTGTAGGACTAGTTAAGCTCAGGGGCAAACATAGGTTTGAGTTTTATGTTTTTCCTTGTAATTAAATACCCTTCAGCAAAAGCAAGGCTAGACTCGATGTTATATATACATTCTGTTTGCAGCAGGGGGAGAATATACCTGCTAGAGTGCCCTGTGTATGTGAGAGGATGGTGAGAAAGGTGTAAAGAGCTCTCCTCTCTCCCTCCCCTCCCCTTTTCTTTGAATTCCACCTCTGGGGCTAGCCAGTCCTACTGTGAACTGCAGTATAGTTAGAGTGTTTATACATGTGCTTTGGGTGGTGGGGAGGAGCACTTTAAGTAGCTCTAATTAAAGTGCCTGGAGCATCTCATGTATCAGCACCCCCATTCTTAAAAATAGTTAAAGCGACCCTTCTGCCAAAGCTCGTTCGATGAATTGTAGTTTAAGCACCCCTACTGGCATTTTTAAGCCCAGGGATGCTGATACACAAGAAACTGGAATCTGCTGGAGCACAGTAATTACCACGCTCCAGCAGACTCGATTAATTGAGCCTGCTCTGACACCCTATAATTACAGCACATTGGAGCAGCCTCACTGCTTGTGTATAGACACCCTTAATGCTCTTTAGTCCTTAACTAAAAAGGTAGGGGCAAAATGAGATCTGGACTAGTTATGTGAGGAGTGTCCTACACTTGAAAATGTGTTGGAGTATAGCTTTCTGTGTTTCTCCTAGGGTCTAGACTAGGATATGAGCTGTGTTTAATAGAGTAAACATTAATTTCAACATGTTGGTAAGTTCTTGACTACCACTTGGCCTCTAGAACAGCAGAGTTCCTGATGTTTAAAATGTGTGAGATAGCCTGAGGGTTGTCTGTAACCATCTTTTGTTTTTAAACACCAAACTTCGCTATCTCTTGTCTATAGGTGCAACTTGGTAACATTAACATGTTTCCTGAATGTTACCTATTTTCTTAATTTGGACAGAGCTTGGAGTCAGAACTACGGAAACTAACAAACTAGGTATTTCTAGCAGAATTGGATTGTCTCACTGTTTTGACTGTATGGAACTGTTTTGACTATGAAAAAAATAATTGAATTTAGATCGTGCTTTGTTAATGGGTGATTGCCATAACAGTCACCCTTGTCCTTATTCAACACAAAGCCTAGCGTAAACAGGTGGTTTTTATTTTTACTACATATTAGCCAGTGGGTTCTAACATTTTAATCCCAGTATAGATACAGTAATTTGCACTTTGGCACCTGCTAACTGTCTTCTTTAAGTTTATGTGCTGCAAACATATTCCATGAAAACGCCTTGTATTCTGGTCTGGTAAAACTCTCTTGTAACAGAACACCCACCCCCAACTTTGCTCTGATGCTTGCTCAGGACCGTGTCTGGGCTGGAAGGGTGGGAACAGATATTGTTTCTGATTTCTCATTTGTGCCACCGTAACTTTTTAAGGTGGCACAAATGATGACTAAGTAGGTGTCTTTATCCTTTCTCCGCACCATGTGACAGGAGAATCAGTGATACAACGAAAGGTGGTAATAGACTCTGCTGCTTTATTGTGACAGATGTCTGTTACCTTGTGGCACTTTCCCTGTGGGGCAGTGGGGAAAGTGGGGGCATCATGGTGCAAGTCTGGGGCAGTGAGGAAATTAAGGAGATGATGTAGCCCCTTGCTCCACACCACCAGGGTGCACAAATCAGCTCAGATATGCTTTTAGAGCAAGGTTTTGCCAAAAGGATGGATCTAGCTGGTGGCCAAGCTCCATTTCCCAGTAGCCATTGTCCATGTTGCTGCTGCCAGTTTCCATGGAGACCCCAGTAGCGGTGGTGCAGTGACAGTGCAGGGTCAGGGTTTCTGTGGAGACCAGCCCCAGCAGCACTAGCAGGGTGTGTGGCTGGGCAGAGAGCTACTTTGGGGCCAGGGCTGGGATCTTGCAGTGGTGACAGTGTGGTCTGGAGCTGGGACAGAGCTGCAATCTGCTGCCTGTACACTCCTGTCCCAATTTAGGGACCTACCTTCCAGTTCAGCTCCTGAGAGAGGGATTTAATCTCTTATTGGGGAGAACAAGTGAAGTCCAAAGCTCATAGAATCATAGGAAATTAGGGTTGGATGGGACCTCAGGAGGTCATCTAGTCCAACTCTGCTCAAAGCAGGACCATCTCCAGCTAGATCATCCCAGCCAACACTTTGTGTAGCAAGGTCTTAAAAACCTCCAAGGATGAAGATACCACAACCTCTCTGGGTAATCTGGTCCAGTGTTTTATTAGCTTCTGTTCAGCACTGGTGAGGCTACCCCTGGAGTTCTGTGTTCAGTTTTGGGCCCTCCACTAGAGAAAGGATGTAGGGAAACTGAGGCATGCAACATAACAGCATGAAACGATTTAAAACAGAAATATTACAATAGAGAAATAAATATTATAAAAGGAAATATTACAGCCAAACAGCAGACCCCTGAAGAAGAATGTCTTGCATTCAAAAGCTTGTCTAATTACATCCCAACTATGCATTTGGTCCAATAAAAGATATCACTATAAGGAATCCTTGCTTCTTGCATAATAACCTGGAGCATCACAGCTACAGCATCCTTCTAACACTGCAATAAGACCCACAGTCCTTCTCACCTTTGTGAACTCTCTGGTCCCCAACTACGTTAAATCCTTTTGTATTGTCACCCGAGTTTAAACTCCCACCCAGTCAACTGACTGGGTACTCATGAATACATCTGGTATATTTGTTTTTTCTATGATTTTCAGTGGAAAATTGTGCTCATTTGAAGGCAGGATAAAACAGTTTCCTTAACAGTAAGACACTACTCTTATAAGCAAATGTGTATTGTTAACTATCCAGCAAATTTACGGAAAATCATTATTTTAATTTCACTGTCTTCATCTGAACATACAGTAAGTCCCCTCTCTCGCTTTTCTACAAGTATAATTATTTTGTCTGTTGATTTCAATGTCAGTGTAGGCACCAAATAGGACATCTATATCCAGGTCCCTATTTAGACCTAGCCTAACATCTAAATTCCACCCAGTATGCACTCCAGGCATCCAATAATCAAAGTAGCTATATGGGTTTTAATCACAGGTTTGCTATCTTCGTCTGGGGACATTCAGATTAGGAAACATTAAGAAAGCAACAAGTAGGACTAAAAAAGTTTTATCTCTGGCACTGGTGTGACTACTTACTTACATTTTACCTGCTCTTCTTTTGTCATCTTGGTTATCTAAAATCTGGAGAGGAGTTAGGAAAAACCAGAAAAAATATTAAAGTCTTATAGTGGGAGACTCCAGGAGACCAAACTGTTTAGCTTCTCAAAGAGAATATTAAGAGGTGACTTGATCAGAGTCTGTGAGTACTGATATAGAGTATGGAAATTTGGATGTGAATTAACAAGCAGATTTTTTGCAGTGTGATCAATTAGTCATTGGAAAAGCTTAAGGTGATTGTCAGTTCCTCAGCATTGTGTATTTTAAATCAAGTTTGTATGTGTTTTTTTTCTTCCTACAAGATATGCTCTTGTTTAATTATAGTTGTTGGACTTGGAGCAGGGAGGTCCTATGGTCTCTGTTCTTAGGAGCTTAGACTAGAAGATCATAGTGGTTCTTCTTGTCATTTAAAACTATGAAATAAGAGTTTCCTTAATCAGTTTAGCTGATGCTGGGTTTCTGCATTCTGTTGGGATCTAGTAATAATTGGAACCTAAATACATCTTGTTCATCCAGAACCCAAACCCAACTGCATCTTCTAAACATGTATTTCGGTTATATCTGGCATTTGAATGTCAAACTTCATAGGATTTAAGCAGACCATTATGGTCTGAAAAATATTCAATTTATCTGGAAGCATTATCTAATGGAATCAAAGTGCTAACCATGCTTCAGTAATTCAGAATTATCAAGCTAAACATTAAGCATGAATTTATACTTTTTGAATTATGGATTAAAATAAACCACAGATTCCTCTGCAGTGTAATCAGCTGATACTGATATAACCTAGAATACCCTTTCAGTTTCCATAGGAACTGATAGTAGAATATATGAGTCCTGCAATAGCTAGAATAAATTTCTAGGGTCCTGTTCATCAACTTATATATTCCACTGTATAACCTCAGTACATAAAGGACTGTAATTGTGCACACCACAGGAGTGGAAAAGTATCTTCAGAAGACATTTATACCTTATATTTTTATAATAACCTTCTATCTCACCTGTAAAAATCTCTATGCATATTTCCTTAGGTGTCATCCCTGAATTTTTACGGTAGCACAGCACATCCAGAGAGAAACTGAAACATTACAGAAATTGCATATTATTCCTTTAGGGAAATAATTTTTAAAATATTTCCCAGTAAATATAGTGTATGCTCAGTAGTTTCTGAATTTTCTCCCAGCTACTGCTTCATCTTTCTGCCTTTTATTGTGTAAATCATTATTTCCTCATTGGAACAAATTGGACAGTACCAGAAAAAGCGTGACTTTCTTTTTAAATGATCTGTTTCAGTAATTCAGATTATATTGTGTTTTATTTACTTAAAATAACCCCCCAAAAGTATTTATCAGAAACATATGCCATTATGCTATGTAAGCATATGCATCAAAAGATGATAATGAGAGAACAGTGGCAATAAAGAAAACTTAAATATCTTGCTATTTAGTAGCAGGGGTCAGCAACCTACAGCCTATGAGCTGGATCAGGGTTGCAGAGCCTTTTGATGCAACCTGCAGATGTGGGGCTTTGGTGGCAAGAGCATTTCCCATGCCACTGTGGGTAGAAGAGGGGCTATGGGAGCTTTCCTCATGCCACTGTAGGAAGCAGCAGCTGCAGGGGTTGGTTGGACAGACTTAGCCTGACAGAGGCCTCCAGGCTCAGCTTGGCAGGGGTGTCCAAGGAGAACAGCTTATCCTGGCAGGGGTCTCCAGGTGGGGCAGTGTCAGGTTAGCAGGGGTCTCTGGGCTGGGGGCAGACTTATGTTGGAAGGTGTCTTCAGGGGAAATAGGCTCAGGTTGACAAGGGTCTCCAGGGGGACAGGCTCAGCCTGGCAAAGGTGTCAGAAGGGAGGGGGCCAGGCTCAGCCTGGCAGGGGTCTCCAGGGAGGGGCGGGCTCAGCCTGGCCAGGCATGCTATCCTGGTAGCCTGTGGCAAGTATGCCATGGACACTCCCCACCCTCCTCCCAACAGTGGCAGACAGGGTACAGTGTCTTCAAGGCACTCGTGGACCACCTCCTCCCCCACCCCCTGCAATAGGGTGCCTGAGTAGCTGTCCATGAACCCCAGGGCCACAGTGCACCCCTAAGATCATATGCACTCTGGACAGTTTCCAGTCAACGATTTTTATTTTCCTCCACCAGAACACACTCCCTCCTGCCTTCCCATTGCAGCAACAGCCCCCACCCAGAACCCCAACACCCACTGTCAATAAAACACTCGCTTCCCTGGGCAACTGTTTACAAGACTGTGGTTGGTGGAGTGTCAGGGAGGAACAGTGGGCTGGAAGTGCCTATGGCACAGTCTGGGAAGAGTTGCCCAGCACCCCAGCCTCTGGCAGCACCACCACAGGTTATGACATCTCAGTGAGGCTCATGGCCCAGCAGCTCAGCCAAGTGTGAAAGCAAGCACTGTCCAGCCTGTTCTCTCTCCTCCTCCATGGGGCTGGGCCCAGTGTGGGGCCATCTCCCGCTCAGGGGCCACATGGTGGGCAGGTGAGCAGTGGGTGGCAGCTCAGGTGGGCAGCCTGGCTGCTGAAGGTCTCAGCTTGGGACCAGGGACAGGAGGCTGTGGCCACTGTAGACACCCAGGTCCACTGGGAGCCTTGACACAGGGCCACAGGTGGCTACCAGGTAGCAGGCAGGGCTGGAGTTGCCTGCTACCTGGTAGCCACCTATGGCCCCACAGTGGGAGTGGGGGTGTGTGGCTGCTGGGTGGCAGACAGCTGACATGGGACAGGCAGCTGTCAGGTGGTAGGCAGCTGCAGTGTTGCAGAGCTGGTGGCTGGGCAGCAGGCAGGGCTGAGGCTGGGGGCTGGGCAGCAGGCAGCATGAAGGTGACCATTAGGACCAGGATGGTGTCCAGCACCCGGTGGTCCTCCTTCATGGCCTCCACTGCCTGGGCCACCACAGCGACCTGCTCCTTTTGCGCCTCCTACATCCTTTTGAAGAGGGCAGTGTGCCTCTCCTCGAGGGCAAGGAGCTTGTCTCAGAAGGCATGGTACTCTTAGTCCCTCTCCTACTCATATGCGATGGCCTGTGGGACTGCTGGAACCAGCATGTGCCCACAGCATAGAGGCATGGTACCCAGGGGCCAGAAAGCAGCCAGCAGAGGCCTAGGGGTCAGGCTGATGACCAGTATGTGGCCATCACACCAGCACACAGTGACCAGAGGCAGGCAGCAGCTGACCCAAGTCCTAGGGTCAAGCCAGGGATCTAAAGGCCAGTCATGGACTGCTTAAGAGCCATCCCTGCTCCATGGCTGGAGGGACTCCCAGCCACAATTAATGTGCGTCTGGCAGGAGGCTGGCTCCCTGGTGGACTGGGAGCACATTTGCTTCCAGTTAGCATCTACACATGCACCACTGCATATTAGCTAATGCTCAATATATCTACTACCTGTAAATACAGGTAGTAGATTTACTGTACATTAGCCTATTTTACTGTGCAGTAGCTCAGAGCATGGTTGCATAGTGACATTTTACTGCACAGTAGATTAGTGTACTGTGCAGTAAAGCATCCTGTGTAGATACGCCCAATTTTAGCCAGGGACTCAGCTTGGGACTAGAGCAGTATAGGATTCCATTGCTGTTGCACATCTGCTGGTAATTCATACAACAATTCAAATGTTTGCAAGTGTTTTCTATTGAAATTCTAATATACAAGTTAGAGCTTCTTTGTTTTTTCCATCCTCTAAAAATTTCTTAGCAACTTGAGAAGGAAAGGAGAATTCACAGTGTTTAAAGGGACTATAGTATTATTACAGATTGTCTTCTATGTGTATCAAAGTAAGAACAGTTTAATCCTTTCAGTCATTTACATCTCTGTCCTTAACAAGATTCTGCAAAAGCATTATATTAATTAAATACAGTATCTGAGGTTCTACAAATATTTTTGTGCAGTGAACTATTCTAATGTTCTTCTTTGAAAATCTGTCACATATTCAGACTGTCATACTTCTTTGCTGCTTTTCTTTTATCAGCTTCTCGGATTATATTTGTTAGTCTGTATGATGGCAAGAAATGACAACTAAAATAAAAAGCTTAAATCCATCTTTTTATAATAAAAAAAGGAAGACATATATTTTGCTATTCAGTCTTCTGGTTTACAATAACAGTTGATACATCTGTGGTTTATACCTGACACATTTATATAATGCTTGCAACAAAGGTCTAAGGTCATTCAAGCTCTTCTTGGTTAGGTTGTGAATCAGAAATGCTATGACTCCAGCCTTTAGAAGGTAGAGTTGGTTGTTGTTGTTTTTTTAATTATAACCCAAAAACTAAGATTCTTTCAGAGTAGATGCTTGACTCAGTGATCACTTAAAGAACTCTTGTGATGGCTCTAGGGTTTCAGCTGCATTGTCATGCTGGAACTAGATGTGATGATACTGTCCAATACAGACTTTTGTATGCAGTACATATGACATTAGAGTGATCTAAGAAAAGTCTTCTTCTGTTGAGTTCCAAACATAGGTAACTCTTACTCCTATTCCCATGGAGATGTAGCATGTCTCATCTATAGTATAGTCCTTAGAATGAAGTACATATTTGGGTATGTAAAACAAAGGCGCGATTATGTAACCTGACCTAGGTAGCAGGGGTAACAATATCAGTGAACATGTAGAGCATGGGCTAGCAACTTGACTACATGCTTTATACTATGCTTACAATTGTTACTGATTTTAGGTAGATAAACCCATCATGCAATCACACGTTTGTTTTGCTATGCAGACATACCCACTGAATTTAATGGGACTTGAGTATAAACCTATTTAAGGAGAACTTTGAAGGACCTCAGTGTCAATGAGTGGTACGCCACATGTGCCGGCTCTACAGGGGGGAACCCGGAAGGCTTGTCAGAATTGCAAAAGGATATGATAGTTTGTCTGGTAGGGGCAGGAAATGGCTGGTACTTGCAGGTGCAGAGCCGGTAAGGACGAAGTGATGTGTGGCACCAATGCCACGTTTTATAAGTACTTGCTCGCTGAGACTTCAGGGACATGTGGATCATGACATCATAAGTCTGCACCTACCACTGAATACGAAAAGGCAAGTGGAGCCTATCAGCAGGGGGAAGGAGAGGAGCATACCTGCATCTCACGCTTTCATCGGACCAGTGATAAGCAGCTGTGCCGGTTCCCCAGTCTGGAGACCCTAAGGCATCTCTAGCCACCAAATGACCCAGAGCTGCATAGAGGAGGGCTTATCTTGGACTCCTGCACTCTGATGCTGGAAGAGAAGGCATGCAAGTGCAACAACAGTTGGAGCCTTACTCTGCAATTTGGCAGAATTGTGACTTCCATTCTGAAGTAGGATATCATCTGAAGGATCCCTCCTGGGTAATGTAAAAGATAATTGTTGTTAAGCCCCTATAAAGCTTAACTATGTAAAGCCTCTATAATATCTAGGGAAGGCTACTTGTATCTGAATGAGTGCAAGAGCCTAGACGGAATCCTGGAGTAACTTACAGTTTAGACACTCCACTAACTTAAAGGGGTCAGGAAGGTATATCTGCATTACTTGGACCAGGCTCATCAGCATCCATCAGGTTTCAGTTGGTGAGTGGATGTGGTATAGAGGAGGTGGAGTCCCAAAAGGGCAGAGCATGTCCACAGATGGTTCATAACATCCTAGGGAACCTCCTTTGTTTTTCTTAAGGTCAAGACATGGCAGGTGAGCTGAGGGAGACTTCAACGTACCTCAGCCCATGAGCAAGGAGGGCATCAGGTCAGGACAATACGATCTTGTATAGCAAGGCACCTCCTGTTCTGGCATAATTGGGTACACTCGGATCCATTCTATGAATGACACATAAAATGCTTTCTTGAATAAGGTTTTAAATTAGTATTTATCTTTTTTGCATCTTTTCTTTCATGCTATTTGTTAAAACATTTTAATAAAATAAACACGTCCCTAATTAGAGATTTTTGTGTGTTAAAAATGCACATTAAGTAATTAATTTTCCTTGAGGGCATGTTCACAAGAGATGTAATATGAAAGTTGGGGTCTTTTGCACTCTTATTTATAGGAATCTGGCTTATTTCAAATTCCAAAAACTTTGACTAGGAATCTTCTTTTTGACATCTCATGCTGAAAAGTACATCTTTTGGTCATACATCAAAGATGATGTTTGCAGCTAGGGAACTTGATCAAGGGCCATTCTTTAACATACCATAAAAGATACTCCCATTAATTTAAATGAAGCTGCTTTCACAGCATAACAAGACAAGTAAAATCTTGTTGTATGATCATTAGAGGTTTCTTTTCTTTTTCATTTCTAGCTCCAAGTTGTGCTCTTCAAGGAGACCAGTGACATTCTTCCTCCATATAGTGATGTGGGAAAGTGTCATTGGGATACATGGGTTTCTAACTCCAATTTGTGTCAGTTTTGATTTAAATAGTACAGTTATTAGATTTATAGATTTTTAAGGCCAGAAGGAGAAGCTTTTTGGTCCTGACCTTCCTGGTTATTGGAGAAGTAAAATGCCATTTGGAAAGAAAGATCTGGGTTGTAAACCTATAAAAAAATAATATACTATTAAATTAAATATAGTATACTTAAAATATACTTTTAACCTTTATATAACTTTTGTAATTAAGGCTATACATTTCTCATAAGTATTGGAGAATCTTACTAATCTTTTTCCAGCTCACAACTCTCCATAGTCTGTTGCAGAACAGTGGTATTCAACCTATCCAGCTCCATAGGCCAGATCCAGCCATGGAGGGACCCTACATACTAGCACAATCCAATACATGGGGCCACATCATCCAGCCTATGGGGCTCTCCACAGGTCCAGAAATTTGGTGGTGGGGAAAAGCAGCATTGTTAATTGCTCCCAAATCAATTAACATTGCCACCGTTTCCCCCACTGCCAAGTTTCTGAACTTGTGGGGAGTCCCAGGTCTGGTGACAAAGCTCCGTGAGCTGTAGGTTGAGTACTACTAGAATGACCTAGAATGTAGAATGCTCTCTTTTTTTCTTTTTTTGGGGGGAGGGGAGTCCTGCTGGAGAAGAAACATCTTAGCATAGGCTTTGTCTCATGTCAAAATATTATTTATTCTAGAACAGGTGATTGGAGAATTAAAAACAAAAGCTATGTAGCTAGCTGTTGCTGCTGCTGCTGCTACTACTAAGTTCCTATATGATGCATTCCATATAAAATGAAATCCCCTTTATACTGAAGGTACCTTATGTGCTCTTGTAGTATACATGGAGAAAGGACCACCCACCACTATTAATTAATTGTGCAAATATTTTCAGTTTTGAGCCCTGAACTGCTATTTTTCTCAAATCTGTTCTTCTAAGAGTATGTTTATGTTTAAGAATAGCTATTCCTTTTTTTCTTATGATGCATAGAGCTAAATAATACATGTCCTACTTAGGTACATGGTAGTTTTTCCTGGTCTAAAATATAAAAATATTTTTCTTGCATAGTATTACTGTGAAGTTCAGTTTCTTTAAGTGGTATTTACATTGCTGTATTCCATTCACATACTTTGGCCTGATTTATATTTTATCGAAGTTAAGTTCACAGTTTATGCATTGTTGAGGCAAGGGAGAATACTAGGTGATGACAGCTGAATTTTAATAATTCAGAGGACAAAGAGTTCTAATGGATAATGGGTTTTGCTGATGAAATGTTAGTTGAAGTTCTGTGTCAGCATTCTCTTTGAAACTTCCTGTTTATGAGAGTTACATTGGCTGTGAACATTCACTGTAGATTTAAACATAATGGAGAGTTCTCAGCTAGTTTTTCAGGGCCAATTATTTTCTGTTCTACAGCTTATGTCCCTCCACTTAGTGCTAGTACTGGTCATTGTAAAAGAAAGGATACTGGACTCACCTGATGCCATTTAAAAATGTCTGTTTTCTTACAATAGTTATCTTTCAAGTCCTGTATCATTCAGCTCACATTTAACTAAAATCACATTTGCTTCTGTACTGTCATGGTGGATGAAATCGATTATCTTATCCTCATTTATCATCTTTAGATTTGTATGTAGAGTCTAGTGGCAAAGTATTTACATTGGTGGACTCTACTAGAAATCTCTCTCCTGTGAGATCAGTGTAACCTGAGTTTTTGACTTTCCAACCTTTGTACGAAGCCATCAAATGACTCAGGCAGTTTCTTGAAAGCATAGTAACACTGTTTGTCTTTAATTTAATAGCTGAATATGAGGGCGAGCTGTTTGGTGAACTAATTTCATACCAATTTTAATTTAAAATTGTTTAAAATAATTCATCTACATCTACATAATTTATATACATTATGGCAGGCAATACCCAAGAAATTAGAGAGTCAAAATATTTTTTCAAGGGCAAATCTTGAAGGGTGTACAAACAGACAGCAATGTATGCCTGAAGTATTTGGGGAACAGGAAACCGGAAAAAGAATCCACAGGTCCATGATTAGAAAAAAAGATCCTGTACCAATATGATAGCTTAAAAGCAATGTCTTTTATTATCTTGTAACATGAATCTGAAAGATTTGAAGGAGGAGATATGATATTGCAGTTGTTAGTAATAAGTGCAACTCTCATTAAAAACAGAAAGAGTAGCAGTTGGCAACTTTTTAGCAATAGTGGACTGAATTAACGGAACTTGGTCCTGCAACAGGCCATCACTTGTGATCTGACCACTGGTTTCCTTGCTGGTGATTGCCTCTAGTCCCCTTGCTACCAATTGTCCCCACTATCCTGGTTTCATGGTTTGGATAAAATCTCATCCCAGGCCACTTGTAGCCTATGAGCTGTAGGTTGCCAACCCAGTTATAGAGGATTAAAGACTAGCAAATATGGTACTTGTATTTAAAAGAGATTTTAGAGGAATCTTGGATAATACAGATTGACAAGACTTACATGTCTCTTGGGAAAATGGTTGACACAGCAATTAAAAATAGAATGATGAGACACCTGGTAGACTACAATCATAGAAAAATAGGATGATGATTTAGTGCAACCCCCATACTCAAGGCAGGATCATCCCTATATAATCATTCCAGTCAAGTACTTGTTTAACCTAATGATTCTGTGTGGGGTACCCTGGGGTGCTGTAAGATCCTTTGAAGGGTACTGTAGGAAGTATGAGAAGATAAGCAGATAAAGGTAGGCTCAGGCTCCAAATGTGAAGAGATAAGCGGATAAGGGCAGACTAAGGCTCTGTCTGCCTTGCTGTTTCCCTGCTTCAACTGCCTGGCCCCTCTGCAAGGAGCTAAAAACTGCTCAATTTACAAAAGTTATGGAGGGGTACATTGAGTCTGATAAGAGGTACCTTGAGTCTGAAAAGGCTGAAAACCACTAGTGTAACCTGCTCTTTAAAAACTTACAATGAGATTCCACAGCTTTTCTAGATACTGTATGTGCTCAAATATATAAGATGACCCTCCCCCTCCCTCCCCCCCAATCAGCATGGGAGAAAAAGCTGCTCGTCTTACAATTGAATATGAGGGAACCACATTAAATACGTTGTCTACAATTAAACTGCTGCCAAAAGCAGCATGTGCTTAGTAATAGAAATTAACTATGAAGTTGATTAAAATGCAGCCAACACTGAGTTTGACTATAAAAAAAGGCTCAAATTTTTTTTTAAATTAAAATCGCGCTCTCTCTCTCTCTCTCTCTCTTTATATATTCTCTATCATAGACTTCCATCACACTTTTTCTTTTTAAACCACCTTAAGAAACTCATACACCCATTACAATAACTGCACCTGCTCCCCTGTACCCCTGTGCACCCACCCTCTGCCCTTCCTTGACACAAACAGAGTCCCTTAGTCCCAGCCCCGATTTGGGGTTTCTCTTCTCAGGTCATTCGCAGTCCTTGTCACTGTCACTTCCACTGCTGCTGATCCTGTTGTTGTCCTTGTTGTCTTCAGGTCCAGTTGTGTCATTGACCCCTTTATTCTCCCTGTCCACTTCCCTTCCTGGGGGGACATTGAACAGCCTGTGCCACATGTCCCATTTCCAGATGGAGTTAGCTGCGTCCTCTTTGTTCTCTCCCACTGCTTTCTGGCTCATATTGGGCAAACATACTTGGATCTTATTCAGAGAGGATGCACTATGCTAGTGCTTATTGCACTTAGTCCCCTTCAGGGTTGATTCTTTTTCAAGTCACGGCGAATCATGACACTGAATAGATTTTGACTTTCTCTTTATTCCCACAGCTGAGTGTGCCTTTCTTTCCTGTTTCTAATGATACCTGTTTCTTCATCAGCTTTAAATGTCTGGCAAACATCACCTAATGGGGTACCATGCAGTTCACCCAGAATCCATCTGTCACCCCCTCGTTCTGCCTGTCATATATGATTAGTGTGGCCCTGCCCTCCATGAGGTGGCAGGTTGCCCTGTACCTCATCTGCATATACATTTTTGGAGGATTCCACAATCCTGAACCTGGTTCCAGTCATAAGTGGGAGGGCTAATTAGGACATGAATGCTTTGTGGGAATACACACACATACTGAGTAGTGCTGAACTATGGGGCTGCCATGACTTGAAATGCTGTTAACTACTGGGGATCAGCCCAGTGAACTATATGGTACATCATGACCCTTTTGGCTTTGGACTAATACAATGCATGGCTTGTAGTATCTCTGCCTCTTGCAGGAAGAGAAGAGGAAGTGGGGTGGTGGGGGAGGCATAGGGAGTGAAATAGAAGGGATAATAGAAAAGGAATATAGATAAATTGGTATGAAATGGGTATCCAAACCCTAAGCCTCTGGGCTTGTGCCTGCAAGTAGGATGCTTGCAGAGGATTTGGGAACATCTGAAACCCCAGGTTGGGGTGGAGGATGTTTGCCAGTAGTAGGGCCACTTTTGGTTCTGGACTAACTCACAGATTTGTAATTGATTTGGCCAATTTGGCTTAGAATACCAAAACATTAAAAAAATATATAAGAAGGTATAAATGTGCTGCTTGAAAGTAGATTTGTAGAGTATCGGTGCTAAAACATGCATCAATTTAAAAAAAGATAAAATGTGCCAACTCACCTGTTGTTGTCAAATTTGGCCTTCATTCCATGGACTCAGGGAGACCAAAGTCTGACAGTACAGGCATAGAAAACAAGTTGGGAGGGCAAAGGGAAAAGGAGGCATCTGATTCCCCAGATTTATTTTCCGTAGTGTAGCACTGGAAGGGGGAGAAAATCCAGACAAACATCCAATAACTAGGTTCTATACCTGAAAAATTATAACAAATTTATAATTTATAAATTTGTTATAATTTATAAATTTGTTATAATTTGTTATAAATTAAAAATTATAAATCTGTTATAATTTTTCCATATATATAGAATCTCATTACTTGGGGGTTGTCTTGTAATCAGGGCCATATTAAATTCAGGTAAATATGGTAATCCATTCCAATGCTTAACTACTCTCATAGTTAGAAAGTTCTTCCTGACATTCAACCTAAATTTCCCTGTTGCAATTTAAGACCACTATTTCTTGTCCTGTTCTCTGGCGCAACAGAGGATAGACTGTCACCATGCTCTTCCTAACTACCCTTCAGATATTTTAAGACTTTTATCAAAACTGCCCTACTCCTCCCCCCATCTTCTCTTTTCTAGAGTAAACAGGCCCAGTTTCATAGCTTCACAGTTGGTAGTGTCGGAAGGGACCTGAACAGATCATCAAGTCCAATCCCCTGCCATGGCAGGAAAGAGTACTGGGGTCAAATGACCCTGGCAAGGTGTTCATCTAGCCTCCTCTTAAAGACCCCCAGGGTAGGAGCCAGCACCAC
>JAGPOW010001296.1:117624144-117638833 GCA_030014935.1 Caiman crocodilus
ATGGCAGGAAAGAGTACTGGGGTCAAATGACCCTGGCAAGGTGTTCATCTAGCCTCCTCTTAAAGACCCCCAGGGTAGGAGCCAGCACCACTTCTCTTGGAAATTGATTCCAGATCCTAGTCGCCCTGACAGTGAAGTAGCGCCTCCTGATATCTAGCCTGAATCTACCCTCTGCCAGCTTGTGGCCGTTATTTCTAGTCACTCCTGGTAGCACTCGGGGGAACAGGGACTCCCCCAATGCCTGCTGGTCCCCCCTGACTAGTTTTTAAATGGCCACTTGATCCCCCCTCAGCCTTCTCTTGTGGAGGCTGAACAGATTCAGGTCCCTTAGCCTTTCCTCGTAGGGCCTGACTTGCTGACTCCTGATCATGTGAATGACCCAACTCTGGATCCTCTCCATGTTGTCCACATCCCTTCTGAAGTGCGGCACCCAGAACTGGGCACAGTACTCCAACTGTGGCCTGACCAGTGCCACATAGAGGGGGAGGATCACCTCCTTGGACCTGCTTGAGATGCATCTGTGGATGCACGACAAGGTGCAGTTGGCCATCCTGACTGACCCCCCACATTGTCGGCTCATGTTCATTTTGGCATCCATAATGACTCCAAGATCTTTTTCTGCCTCTGCACTGACAAGAAAGGAGTTCCCCAGCCTGTAGTTGTGCTGCTGGTTCTTTCTCCCTAGGTGTAGTACCTTGCACTTGTCCATGTTGAAACCCATCCTGTTCTCATCTGCCCACCCCTGTAACCTGTCTAGGTCCAATTGCAGCCTATTCCTCCCTTCTAATGTGTCCACTTCTCCCCACATCTTAGTGTTGTCTGCGAATTTGAACAGGGTTCTTTTTATACCCCCGTCCAAGTCACTGATGAAAATGTTGAACAGTGCAGGCCTGAGGACCGAGCCCTGGGGGACCCCACTGCCCACATACCTCCAGGTCGAATAAGACCCATCTACCACCGCTCTCTGGATGCGGCCCTCCAGCCAGTTAGTGACCCATCTGACTGTGTAGGTGTCAAAGCCACAGTCTCCTAGGTTTTTTTAATGAGAATGGGGTGAGAGACAGTGTCGAAGACCTTCCTAAAGTCCAGAAAGACTATATCCACTGCTATACCTATGTCTAAGGATTTTGTGACCAGGTCATAGAAGGCCACCAGGTTGGTCTGAGAGGACCTGCTTCTAATGAACCCATGTTGGTTGCCCTTAAGCATAATCTCACCTGCTGACCCCTTGCGGACATGTGCCAGGATAATTCTTTCAAAAAGCTTATCTAGGATCAAGATAAGACTGACTGGCATGTAGTTTCCTGGGTCCTCCTTCCTCCCTTTTTTGAAAATGGGAATTACATTGGCCCTTTTCTGGTACTCTGGAACTATGCCAGAGCACCATAAATACTTATAAAGCCGTGCCAGGGGTCCCTCAATGACCTCTGCTAATTCCCTCAGCACTCTGGGGTGGAGATCATCAGGATCTACTGATTTAAATATGTCCAGTCCCCCAGCAGTTCCCTGACTAGGTCCTCACTGACCCTAGGCCTGGTGTGCCTCCCTTGGGACCTACGGGGTCCCAGTGGGCAGGGGGGGCAGTAATCCAGTCCCTGCTCAGCAAAATGGAGGCAAAGAAATAGTTAAATAGGTTAGCTTTGCTGTCTGGTATGATTACCAGATTTCCTGGCATGTCCTGCAGAGGCCCCATGTTACCCGGTACCTTCTTTTTACCCCTATGTATTTAAAAAAGGACTTCTTGTTGTCCTTGATCTGTATAGCTAGTCCCAGTTTCATCTCCACCTTGGCCTTCCTGACTGCCCCCCCTACAGCCCCCTACAGCCCAAGCAACCAAGTTATAGTGATGGCCGCTCCCTTCCATTGGGTGTATGCCTCCTTTTTAGCTTCCAACCCTTTTCCATACGCTGTATTTCCAAGACTATCATTGTTTTTGTTGTTCTCTGCTTATACTCTCCAGTTTTTTATCATCTTTCTAGAAGCATGTAGCCCAATATTGGACAACAGGTGAGTGATGAATAGATTGGAACAATGGCTTCCCTCAACTTGGAAGTAGCTCTCCTATTAATACAATACAATGCGTTACTGGCTTTTTTGCATCAAGAGCACGTGGTTGCCTGATATTTGGCTTATGGTCTGCTATAATTAACAGGTCATTTTCTGCACTGCTCCAGTCTACCCAGTCATTTCCAAGCCTGTGTTTTTCATTTGAGTGTTATGTCCTAAGTGCAGGATTTACAGAGATGAATGCTTGATGATCTGTTTCTACAATGGAAAAGTCTTGTCTTACCAATTTTTAAGACTTCTGTGAACATGGCAATGAAGTATTAGTTAAAGAAGACGCTGATATTGACATTGATTTAGATTTTTAAAAGGTATTTACAAGCTCTGGCACAAGAGGCTACTAAAGAAATTAGAGTAATGGGTAGAATCAAAAACTGACTAAGAGTCAAGAAAGAAAGTAGAATTAAGTAGTCATTTCCAATCATGGCCAAATGAACAACTAGACTGACTCAAGATTTTATACTGAGTTTAGTAGTGTTGTTTAATACATTTATTAATAATCCAGAACATGGATGGAGTGAGAAGTGAGGTAGAAAAACTTGTTACAATAAAAGCTGGTTAATTCATCACTTCAAGAGGATTGGTAATGATGACTAAGTATCTAGTTAGCTAGGTACTTTTGTGAGCTGCATTTTGCGTGTTACATTCAGACACAGTAAAGAATGATTTTTAACAAAACTACTTCCCAAGAATTCCAAATGCAAATTATGCACTCTGGCTTGCTATATGGGAATTCTTGATTATACAGATAAGTATTTAATGTATAATTTCTTACTATATAAATTCACAGTTCTTGGTATACACTTAGAGTTACAGGATTATGTTAGAGCAAAATAATCAGTTATCGATTTTTGCTTTGCATTCTTACACATACTCATTGTCCAAGTAGAAAATAACTCTGCAGAATAGAATGATTGATGGTCTGTGTTGGTGGCTCTCAACCTTTTTTGTACCAGAACCCATTTGTAAACATTGATGACCAGTCCCAACACAATAAATAGTTTAAGTAGAAAACTGCCCTCTGGTCATGCTGGTATCCCTCACTCCCAACCCACAGCTCTCCATCCCTCCAGCCTTGCTGGTGCCCTTCAGTCCTGACCCACTGCTCCCCCTGTCCCCAGCCCCCCAGTTTGTGGGGCTGGGTGTATGGGGCAGGGGGGAAGAGAGGCATGGGAGGGGCACACCCCCCCAGATTTGTGCACCTACAGAAGATACGGGGCTGCAGCCTAGCTGGATTGGCATGAGGAGGAGCCACCTTTGGGGCCCAGGAGGTGGGTCTCAGCACAGGAGAGCAGAGCAGGGCAACAAGACCTGTTGCTGCCACTGCCATGAACCCTGGGAGCCCACACTTCCCTGACCTCTTCCTGTTGCCAGGTACTTGCATGCTGGGCCATGGCTCTGCTCCATTGCCATGGTCCAGCTGCCACTCCCCTCAGGCTGCAGGTCTATTGAGGAGGGGTGGTGGGCAAGTGGGTGGTGGTTGGGAGAGGTGAGGGCAGTGTGGCTTCCCCACCTCCTCTCCCCTCCCCAATCCATTACTCTTGGTACTGCTGGCGCTGCATCTGGCACAGAGTTCATGGCAGTGGCAGCAACATTCTCATTGCCTCACTCCACACTCCTGTGCTGGGTCCCATCCATGAGGCCATGGAGGCAGCTTTTTCCCTTGCTGTTCTGATTAGGCTGCAGCCCCATGCTTGCTGTGGATGCACAATCTGAGGGTCCACATGCTCCCTTGCCCCTAATAAGTCACTTATGTCCCCCTGACACATCATCTATGCCTCCTGCTGCCCCATAGACTTACCTGCAGGGAGCTGCAGGAGCTGCACTCCATGCTGCCTAGTTGTAACATGCATGTAACCGTGATTTGGACGGTGAGGTGAAAAGCAACCTGTTCAAATTTGCTGATGATACCAACATTTGGGGTGAGGTGGGCACGCTAGTAGGGAGGGAAAGACTGCAGAAAGACCTGGATAGGTTGCAAGAGTGGGCTAACAAAAACAGGATGCATTTGAATACGGACAAGTGCAGGGTGCTGCACTTGGGCAGCAGTAACTGGCAGCAAACTGATAAGATGGGAAACTCCCTTCTTGAGAGCATGGAGGCAGAAAGGGATCTTGGAGTCATCATTGACTCCAAGATGAACATGGGCCGACAACGCGAGGTCATGGTCGGCAGGGCTAACCAGACTTTATCGTGCATCCACAGGTGCATCTCAAGCAGGGTCAAGGAGGTGATCCTCCCCCTCTACGTGACACTGGTCAGGTCGAAGCTGGAGTACTGTGTCCAGTTCTGGGCACCCCACTTCAAAAGGGTTGTGGACAACATGGAGAGGATTCAGAGGAGGGCCACTCACATGATCCAGGGATAGCAGGACAGACCCTACAATGAGAGACTACGGGACCTGAACCTGTTCAGCCTTCACAAGAGAAGGCTGAGGGGTGACCTTGTGACCATCCATAAACTCACTAGTGGGGACCAGAAGGGTTTAGGGGAGACCTTGTTTCCCCTAGCATCCCCCAGGATTACAAGGAATAATGGCCACAAGTTGTTGGAGAGTAGGTTTAGATTAGACATCCATAGGAACTACTTCACAGTTAGGGTGGCTAGGACCTGGAACCAACTTCCAAGGAAAGTGGTGCTGGCTCCTACCCTGGGGGCCTTTAAGAAGTGGCTTGATGCCTACCTGACTGGGGTCACTTGAGCCCAGTTTTCCTTCTGCCCAGGCAGGGGGTCGGACTTGAAGATCTATAAGGGCCCTTCCGCCCCTACTTCTATGATATGATTCTATGTGGTGCCCCCTGACTGATCACCCTCCTCCTGTTCCCGTCAGCCCCAGCAGCCCCTTGCAGACTGGAACTCTTCTAGCCTGCAAGGGGAAACCCGTGTTTTGTTGCATTTTTCTGTAATGGTTATGATCCTTTCAAATATTCTTGAGACTCAGTTTTTGATCGTGACCCATGGATTGACAAATGCTGGTCTGTATCTTGTTGAGCCAAGAAAAGTGGAAATGTATCCTGTGTAACAAGCATCAGTTGGCTGAATAGGTGCTTTGAAGTGCATAGGTCAGTACCTTTTAAGCTGACTAATTATCAGGAGCAAATTCTATTGTGATATTGTGTGTGTGTGTGTGTGTGTGTGTGTGTGTGTGTGTGTGTGTGTTTATTGGAAATAAGTAATTATGCTTTAATAGAAGATGAATTAGCCAAAGTATTCCACCCCCCCACACACACTATACACATATATCTCTGGAAGTCTGGCAGGGAGTTAGTGCAGCAACTAATAAGATCATTGTGAAAAATTAACCCAATGACTAATTAAATAGATTTCACTCTATTTAGGTTAGTCATGAGAAGAAAGTAGAAGGAAGAACTTAAGAGATATCAAAGATAAGATAGTTCAGTGGTATTCAATGTCTGAGTGCCTAGGAGCTGCAGGCTCCTGGGTGCCATATCCCTTGCCCTGCATGGTGTGCTATAATGGTCCCCACACTGTATTGTACAGCAGCCCCCACCTCAGTATTGCACTGTGGAAGCACCCAGGTCCTCCTAATTATTCTAGTAGTAGTCTGCTTCAGCCTACTCTGTCTCTGCCTACTCCCAAGTGTAGAGGCAAGAAATAGAAACCGCAGGAGGGAGAGAGAGCCCAGAGACCCCAACAGCATCAGCCCTCTTCTTTGGAAATCCATCGCATTTGAGAATGGTTGTCTTCCCTGATTGTCTTATCTGTATATCCAAAGGTGGCTTATGAGGATTATATAGGATCAACAGACTACTGCAGTTCAGATGTGTGTTTCCATGTGAGTTGGGTGGCACTAGGTTCTTGGCTTGGTGGGCAACACATTGTGTCTGCCACTCCCACTTTTCCATCTCCTCTTGTGGTCATGAGGTTTCAAAGTACTGAAATCCCTGCAGCAGACTTCTCCTCCATTTGGGATGGTTCTGGGCAATAGTTTTCCATGAGTTGACATCAATTTTGCATTTTTTTTTAAGCGGTCCTTGAAAATGTTCCTGACATACTTTCTCTGCCCTCCTGTTGAGCATATGCCTTGGCTGAGCTGGGAGAATAAAACTTGCTTGGGGAGTCTGGAGTTAGACATCCACATGACATGGCCAGCCCAACAAAGAGGAAAGCAGTAGCAAGAGTAGGAACCAAGGAGATGCAAGCCAAACCTTTGGGGACTGCATGCAGCCCACAGGCTGCTAATGGTACAGTTCTGAGCTAAGGGACTTGGAATCTTGATGGTAAATGACAATTAACATTGCTAAATACAAATAAAATACATTGAGAAAATACTTCTGCTCAGTGTACATCTACAATTAAAAAAAGCCTACATGTTAGGTTGCCCAAGGAAAGGGACTAAGAATAGCAGTGTTAAAAATCCAGCTCCAACATTTAAAGACAGTGTGTGCGTGTATGCGTGCGTGTGTATTATTGGTCCATTCATCTAAGAAAAGATATTGCAGAATTAGAAGGTGCTGAGAGAATATGGGCTAAGTGCAGACATTCAGAAGTCCCTTTTGAAAAGCGATCTAATTATTACACCTTACTTAAAGTGCTATAAGCTAGAATGTGTTCCTACTGAAGAAACCTGCACTATTTTAAGGGTAAGGGGGTGTTTAGTGCCTGCCTGCACTGTCCATGGCTAGAAGGCAGAGGATGCTCCCACACGCCTCCCAGGAGGCTGCCAGAGCAGTTCCCCTTCCCTCCAGCTGGGAACTGTCAGCAGTGGTTGGTGGGGAGAAGGTAGCCATCCCTGCCACACACACCTAGCCCAACCTCCCTAGACCCCAGCTAGCAAGCTGTGAGAGGACCCTTGTGGCGGGGGGAATCTCTTCCCCCAGGTGTAGCTAGCAGCGGTAACACAAGTGCCCTGTGCTGGTTTTCACTGTGCTGGGAACTCTGGCAGGGGGTGGTCTAAAAGGAGCCCACCTGCCAGGTGGACCCCCCCACCATCTTCTTAGCTTCAGTCTTGGTGAGGGCAAAGCCAGGCGTGCAGTGCAAGGGGGCTTATTTTCCATCCCCTGCTCACTACCAGAGTTCCCAATATAGCAAAAACATGCTGCTGCAGCTGGCTATAGCTGGAGGAAGGGGGACCCCACCGTGAGAGCCCCCCTCCCAGAGCTTGTTAGCTGGTGTCTTTTGGGGAGGGCTGGGCCAGGTCCTTGCAGTGAGGGGCTTCCTCCTCCAAGCCCCAGTTCCCAGTGCACGGAAACACCAGGCCAGGTTGCCCTTCTTGTAGCTGGTAGCTGCTGCTTTCAAGAGGCTTGGGCAAGGGGAGGGAAGGAACACCCCCCTGCTGTGGGGACCTAGCCTGGTACCCCCAGAGACTTGAGCTAGCAAGCTATGGGGAGGGGCCTTGTGGCAGTGAGGCTCTCTTTCCCCTGCCCCAGCCTCTAGATAGTAGCAGCCCTAGAGCCCCAAGGCAGCAAGCTGTGGGGAGCACTCATGGTGGGGGGCTCCCTTCCCCCCCTTTCCCCCAGCCACTGCTAACAGTCACCAGCTGGTGGAGGGCAGGATTTGGGAGAAGAGCTATCATTCCTTCCCCTGCACTCCTCCCCCTTCAGTAGGGCTGCAGGTATAGAAACTTCCCTTCTATCTCCCCTTCCCCCCTCCCCCCACTTCTCCCTGCCAGGCTGGACATGGGGCTAGGATCAGAGATTGTCCCTGACTCAAGGGGCCAGGGCCAACACAGCACTTGGGCAGAGCAAATGAGCCCTGCACAGTGCTGCTGTGGATGGTGGCAATTGCTTTCTAAGTCGGGGCAGCACCAGCTTCTTCCTGGTGGGGGTGCTGAGGTAGGCTTGACAGAAAATTGGGGGCGCTATACAGACAAAGGTGAGATATGTGCCCCATGAGCCGAGCCGGGCTGGGCTGGGACTGCTGCGCCATGCAGGCTGTGAGTCAGAGTTGGGTGGGCTTAGCTGTGCAGGACAGGCGGTGGGGGCCTAGAGGGAAGGTGAGCTTGGACGGGGTGATACTAGGAGGGGTGGCTATAGGGGGACTAAGGTGAATTTGGGGTGGCTGTAGCCCTTCCAAGCCTCCCCCTAGCGCTGCCCCTGTTCTAAGTTAACCATTGACGGGATCTGGCACCAACGTTCGATAAAGTGTTCTAACAGAAAGTACTTTAGGTTAGTACACATCCATCCAGGGTTAACTTAGCAAGGGATCTGCCATTTTAAAGTGCTTTATGATCCATGAACATTTGTTCTGTTACAGCTGTGAAGCACTTTCTGTGTCCTTACAGCATTTTGGCTAGGGACAGAAATTACACATACACTGGTATGAGTGATCTGAAACCAGTTCAAATCCGTAACACAGTAGAAATTCAATGCATATAAACCTCTTTCAAAATGGCTGAAACCAGTTTAAGATAAACCTGGATGATTGTAGTATCCAACTGATTCAGGTTAAATCATTTTATTGAACTTCTGTCCCAGATTCACATCCAGATCCATCCAGATTCACATTAACTCACAGTTCCCCAGAATCTTGGGATGCTTTGCGCCTTCCCTTCAAAACCTCCCCCTTGCAGGGTAGATGGGTTAGCCTTGGCCCAGGCCAGTGTTTCCCAATCAGCGTGCCATGACACAAGAGTGTGCTGTCAAAAGTGAACAGGTGTACTGTGGAATTTTGCCATGGCAATGAGCTACACTAGGTATGAGGACGGGGAATGCCTTAACAGATGTCCCACAGCAAATTTTTTTATTAATGTAAATGTGCCTTGGGCTGGAAAAGGTTGAGAAACACTGGCTCAAGCTGTCTGCTCCAGCTGAGCAGGAAAGCATTCTCTAATGCTCCCCAACTTCTGGCCTAGGCCACTGCAGGCATACAACTGAATTTCGAGAATGAAACGTGAATGTCTTTTCACTTGTTTATCAATTCAGTCTACACAGCTTAGACTAACCTGTGAAGATTGAATCGATTCAGCCTCAGGCTTTTTGACTGTCTGTACTTAGCCATTAAGTGTAACATTGTACTTAGCCTAGAATGATGGAAAACTCACTGAGAGGTGAAATGGGCAGTTAGCTATGTTACTCTGAAGTCAGGCAGAAGGCAGGGAAGAAATGATTCAATTGTGCCCTGCCTTCTGCCTCAGATAGATGGAAAAGATTGGGATTATTTATTTTAGAACAGAGATAAATATGAGGGGACAGGCAGACACAATAAAGCAAATAGAGAAAGTAGAATGCGAGTGTCTTTCTTCTCCCTGTTGCATAATGCAAAGGCAAAGTGATGATCATTGAAATTAATATATGTTATATAGTCAAAACTTATTAAAGGAAATACATTTTTTCTCACACCATGCATAATTAGACTATGGAATATGCTGCAATAAGAAGCTTTTAAGGACAATAATTTGGGTTCCAAAATAACCCGGGTTAACTATATATAAAGTTAAAAAATGAATACAAATGTTTCTTTTAACCTGTTCTCAGATACCTCCATTTACTGTTGATTCTGGCCTGTGGCTCACTCGGTTCCAGTGTAGTGCTTGAATATGGTATAAGTTGTGGCTGCAACTTGCGTTGTTTGTGCTGAGGACTCTTTTCATGTTAAATTTTATATATAGATAGGAACAATATCCAGAGTTGTCATGCTTAAAGTTTTCCTTTTGACAAAGAAACATTTTTTGAGGGAAGGAGCTCCACTGAAAAGAATTCTAACCACCTCTGTTCCTTACTCCTCTCTAAAGGACACTGTTAGGGAGATGATAATGAAGTAGACTGAGAATGTCAGCCAATTGCTGTCTGTTTAGAGACATTGAGATGGGTACAGTTTAAAAAATTATAGTGCTTTATGATATATTATTTAAAATTGGTTATTTGGTTATAGTTTTTTGAGGCCAAGAATGAAGAAAACAGTGTTGGGAGAAATACCTGAATGGCATTCTCTCATTTATTGCACTATTGTATGCTCTAATACCTTTGTAAAATATTCAGATTTTTTCCATGTTAGAGTGCATTTTACACTCAAAGGCATTTTGGCATATATATAGCATTACAAATATGCTTTCTTCCTTAACTTTTAAAATTCCATCTGTTTTTAAATATAAAAAAAATCCTTGCTTCTAGGATAATTAAACAATCTTTGAGTGCTACCAACCATAGGCACAAAGGGTGCTAAACACTTGAGTTTAGTTCTGAATTTTATAACTTATAAATTTATAATCAGGTTGGTAACTATACTTGTAGTTTAATAGCTTTCTTTCAGTAGTCTCAAGAAAAATAAATGCTATTTTAACATTCTGTATAGATTGGACAAATATGTCAGTATCTGTAAGTAGAACAGAAAGTTTATTGAGCCACTGCAGACAATAGACCTCTAGAAGGCAGTTTTTGGTACCAGTAGCCCTTTCTACCACACGTTTCTTACCTAAATCAGACGTGAACAATTACAGTAAGTTCTAATGTTAACATCTTTCACAAGAGGATCTTATTACAGAACAGTCTGAGAGCGTGAAGTATAAAGCATAAATTGCAGGAATTCATGTAGTCATTTATATACCATAGTGCTATAGAAATCAAGAAAAATCTTTAACTACATTGAAGAACCCTGCCTTCCACAGAAGACACTATAGGGATCTGTCATTTTGAAAAAAATTAATGGAACTTACATTCCTTGAAGCTTTCAACACAAATTCAAACTGTTCTGGCTTTATCTGCACTTGTCATCTTGGTTATTATTCAGTGTGCACACTGGACAGTTAAATATCCTTTTGTGTCATTGTGAATGACTTGAGTTAAGTGTTTTTACATTCTGCCTTAAAAATAAAGTGAGGCTAGTGGTTGCATTATGCTAATTTACTTAGTTACTGTCTGTATCATTATTACTAGATAAACACTGTAGAGTTCCAAATAGATAAGAAGAGTAAGTACAACCATACTAATATTTATATAAAAAGCCTAGCGGAGAAGAGAAGTTAATTGCCAACAATTGCTTTGATCAAATAATAAAAAATGTCAATGACTAAGAAAATGTGCTCAGCATCTGTTTAATAACAAAATAAACTATCCCCCCCCTGGAAATATTCCCTTTGTGTTAGCAAGCTATGAGGCTCTCACATAATGAACTACCTTTTAACCATGACAAATGTTAGCAGAGATTTTCAGACATTTAATAATTTTTAGTATTTATGTTACTGGTACAAATGACCTTTCTAGCAGAGTAGAGGTCTATTTCTATAAAGGCTGAGCAGAAATGGGAATAACTAATGGATTTTATTATAGAACACATTCACAGAGCTATACAAGTTGCTTATATTTTGTAACAATGAATAAATATGATTTGTCAGGAGTATTTTAACATTTCATTTGATTTAAATGTAGAACTCTATTTGTCATCATGCTTTAATTTCCTTATAATGTCAAGATTTAATTGATCCACCTGGTACTACTATTTTTTGTTTTAAGTGAATTAAGTGAATAGCTGAAACTTGTTTACACTCTTTAAGCATGACTGTTTCTTACTGGTATTTAACCATTTATCGGTAGTCATAATAGGCCCAATTAGGGATACTAACCAAATCCATATTTGCAAAAAAATGAATACAAATGTTTCTTTTAACCTAGTCTCAGGTATCTCCATTTACTGTTGATTCTGACCTGTGGCTCACTCAATTCCAGTGTAGTGCCTGAATATTTTATACATTGTGGCTGCAACCTGCATTGTTTGTGCTGAGGACTCTTTTCATAATACCGTTTATGATCCCAAATATTTCCTTTTTAACACAGCATCCCATTGGAATGATGTACTTCTGCCTTCATTCAGGAACCCAAATCCTGTTACCAGTGGACAGAAATAGAGCGAAGACTGTGATAGGACATATATTCATGGCACCACACATTTGGAAATCATATTGACTTTTTGATTTTTCTTAGGAAGATACAAACTGAATATAAGTATACCTTCTGCCCATCTAACATCCCCAATAAACATCTGGCTGAAGCAGTCCCACTAAGGTTGCACAAATAGCTTTGCAATCTAAAAGGTCCTTAATGATTGCTCGCCAAAAAGTGGTTGTAGACACTAGACTATCAGAATATCTGGCACAAATGTTCCAGAGAGCTGTGTGGAAGCATGGATTAATGCAAAGAGTAACAGAGTCTTATTTTGGAACAACTTTAGAGTGCACCCATCTTCCCTAGAATACCGCACCCAGAAACTTCTGTAAGGTTTGGGATACCCCACTCTCAGTGCAGAATGAAATCAACAAGTTCCGTGAATATGCTCTTAATGACCTGTTGGGTTTGTTATGTCTAATGAAATTGGATAATATGTTCCCTTGACAGCTAGGAACAGGGAAGAGTAGACTGAACTCTGACAAAAGCAAACTGAAATTTTGTGTTGAAAGTTTTAAGTCCTACAAGCTACTAGCCTTAGCACCCAGCTTTAGGGATCTGGTTGCTTTAACTGAATATTGTCCCTTAATGCTAAGAGTAGAAACCCTCTATAGAAACAAGACTAAGTTTTGAACATGTTGGTGTTGGTGTATTTTAATTTAAACTAGGTTATTAGTTTTAGGTACATTAGCATGAATTCATGTTTAAGTTCTGTTCCCCTGGGTATCTTGCCCTTCCTTCATGGATAGGCAGAAAGTATCACTTTACTGGTATTTGGATCAGAACAGTATCCTTGTATCTCAGAAACTTTCAATTAGTAACTTGATTATAGCAAGAAAGAATGATGCCCCCTTTCCTCAGACCCAGAAATAGTGCTTAGCTTACAATACTGCATTAAAGAACTACCAAATGCTAGACTTTATGCAAATTTGAAGTGGGCCCATAGGATCCGTTTAGGACAGCAACAGTCAGTAAACTTTTTAAAGAATTGCTTCTCTACCTCCAAGTCTTTCTTCATCAGCTAGGTAGAGAATAGGAAAGCTGAATTTTATTTCTACCTATGGGGTCTATCAGAACATGCCCCACAGTAAACATTTATACTATGAGCATAGGCTTTGGTTACCAAGGACTGATATTAATGCCACTGGCATTGTTTTGGGTTTCCAATTTTTGCATGTAAACAGAAGGATAGAGTTCTGCTGTAAGTAAGAAGCTGTTTGTCTATTAATCTATGTACAGCACATGATATAAGCCAAACTACTGTTTTCTCTTTGGCTAATAACTAGCTATTCATTTCTGCATTGAGTAAGATTCTACATGACTAGATATAGAATGGTCAAAGGCCTAACACATTATTATAATTGTCTCATTTAAACTATTACTCTGTGGCAGTTAAATTTCTTTTTTTTTCGCAACCTCATGTATAATTTTAGCTAAATGTATTCCAGGCTTTAAACTACCCTCCTGTTTTAGAGTTACATACCCAATGATAGCTGCATTTAATATACCTTGTGCAATTAAATATGTTAAGAGCTTGTTTTAATAGGGCTACTACTCTTTAGTGGAACTCCTGATCAAACTTTTAATATTAATGTTGCTTTTAATGGGTGCCAGAAATTTATCCATTGCCACTTCAAAGAGCGGAAAGTGGCATAAAAACAAAGACACTATTAGTGGCAAAAGCATGGGGTATACTGGGAAAGGTTATCATGGCCCATATCATGTTATCATTTTTTAAGCAGAACTAGGTCTGTACAGACATTGAGTTTCTCCTGGGACACAAATGCACAGATGTTCAGGAGTTTTCTCTCAGAGCAGAAATGCTGCTCCAGAAGAAAAATAACCTGGGAACAACCAGGGTTAAAACACTCCCAGGAGAGTTCCTCCTGCAAGAGCAACTGTCTGCACATTTCTCAAGGTATTCCTTCAGAATTCTGGCATGCTTTTTGCCCAAGGTCAAATTAGCAGTGATTTTCAAGGGTTTTCATCTTACTTAGTAATATGAGTTCCTGCTAGGATAATCTGAGCCTTCTCTCATTTATTCAGTTCCCTGTTCCTATAGGGGCTTTGGCCGTAAGCATGACAGCAAAACTCGTCGGCCAGATATCTAAGAAGAAATCCCTGTACCATGACCAGGCACCAAGCACTTCCTCAGGTGTCCCATTATCATCTGTGGCAAATCCCTCATGTTTAAGTAGAAGGTAGGGGAAGAAAAATAACAAAACCCAGAAGCTACTTATTCTTTGGAGAAAAGATTCCACCCTGATCCATGCTGGCAACTGGTTAAAGTCCTGAAGTATGATATTTGATTTTGGTCATTGTCTTAATGCAGAGTTAACATTGCGAGGCTGATACTGAAGGCAATGCAGAGGTTTTTGTTCCCTTTATGGCAGCAGTTCTCAACCTTTTTAGACTTGAGGCACTCCTTGTTAGACTTAAGGCACCCCTTGGAAAATGCCAGGTCTTTGTTTTCACTTTTTTTTTTGCCTACGGAAAAATAATAAAGTAATTTTTCTGTTGTATAATGCTCAGAAAGACCATAACAGGTCAGTATATTTGCTGATGATACCAAAATCTGGTGCGAGGTGGGCATGTTAACAGGGAGGGAAAGACTGCAGAAAGACCTGGATAGGTTGCAAGAGTGGGCTAACAAAAACAGGATGTGTTTCAGTACTGACAAGCACAGAGTGCTGCACTTGGGCAGTAGTAACCAGCAGCACACTTATAAGATGGGAAACTCCCTTCTTGAGAGCATGGAGGCAGAAAGGGATCTTGGAGTCATCACT
>JAGPOW010001296.1:117640809-117659346 GCA_030014935.1 Caiman crocodilus
AATAGTAGGCTGAAGCCTGTTATGTATGTACCGTACTAACTACCTTGTTTTTACTTTTCTTGGTTATAATCAAACCATGTCGTAAGTAATGACCACAGTCCATACTGACATACCTAAATAAAACCACCTTTACTGGTCCACTTGAAGTCTATTTTTACCACCTGTGGATGTCATCTAAAGGAATATAAAAAATATAATATGTTCTTTCGTTTGTTGAAAATAGTTTATTTTGTACAGCATTAAGCCCCACCAAACATGTATAAGTCAGTTTCAAGATCTCCTATAATAAAAAGAGAAGAAAAAACATATTGGTCCCCATGAGTCAGAGCAGAAGTTATAGCATCCATCATTAATATCCACCTCCACATAATAATGTTATTGTGGCTTGAAACTGTCTGGTTAAAGTAATTGATGGTTTCTGTTAGTAACAATTAAATCAAAATAAACCAGTGCAAAACACATCCAAGTCTGTTACACTTGACCCCAGAAGATAAAGGTGACAGAACTTAGAGGGCAAAGTAAAGTGCGTGTACGCACACATGTGCGCGCGCACACGCAGCCCCCCCCCCCCCCGTTTACTGGGAAACAGTTTAAGTTATCACAGCATACATATGCTGTTAGTCATACAAATCTAGCTAAAGTTATATTTTCAGAGTTATCTTATTGAGATAAAGAAAACAAGTGCATCAAGAAATGACAATAAGCAAAAAAAACGTTCTGCAGGCAACACTTCAGGATGCTGTAAATCTATAATATATGAAAGAAAGAGTACATTAAATGGAAATAAAATCTGAGTATAAGTATAATAAGAAACCTGACACAAAGTAATACTAGGTTTGCCTCAGGATAAGTACTTGCCATACACAGATAATTAAGATAATATTTTCTTAACTATTCTTCAGAGTAACAGTGAAGACATCTTAAGAAAATGTCAGTTACTTAAAACTTCTCAACTTCTCAGGCATTTTGTCTCATACCAGTGTTTTTTTGGATGTGGTCTAGGAATGTGATCCCCAAACCCAGTTAAAATCATGCATGGAACATTTTTTTTTGAGATAACTTTCATAAATTTAGATAAAACTCTTGAATTATGGAGATTGATTTTTTTTTTTTTACTAACTTTTAATACATTTGTTCTTAGAACTATGGTGGTATCTTGCATGGTTCTTCTAATATCTCAGAGATATACATGCAGATGGAGAAACCTGAGGCAAAGTTTAAATAATATAAAATAACATTATTATATTATTATAATAGACAATTATAATAGCTATCTATAATATTTCATTTTGTTATTTTTTTTATCTGCTACTGTTTTCCAAACAAAGGCCCTGAGTTAAATGTCCTGGTCAGTGAAAATTTAATTCCCATTTCTTTGGGTGGACTATAAATCAAATGAAAAATAAAGAGAGATTTGGGTGAGAGATTCTCAGGCTTAGTTCTTTTTTCTGTGATTTGCTGTTGTAAGGTGGGAAAGAAAAAAACCCTGCAAAACTCAAGGCAGTTGGTTCCTTTTATGCTGCTTTTTGTGTTTTATGTGTACTATTTTTGTTCTTTCTTTTGATTTTAGTTTGTAAGATGTGAGATCAAGGAGAGGTCATCCTTTTTACTTTCTTCGGTTCTATGACTCACCTTCTTAAATATTTGATTTTTAACTTTGTGGGCCACTGCTGTTTGCCTCCTTGTTCCCAACTGCACTATAGAAAGTTCAGGATTGGAGCCAGTTCTTTTGGTTTTCAGTTTCTTTATAAAAACTGGCAAAAGTTTGCAAATGAGGTCACTTTTTCCTTTTAATATATATAGAGAAGAACATTGCATATCAGAATTATGGTGCATATCAAATTTCTGTGTGTAGGTAGAACACCATTTCAAAATCATTAACTTAAATTAATAAGACAATAAAGGTAGTAATATGCAGAACTCATTTCTTCCATGATACCCAGTATTTGATATGCGTGAATCAATGACCATACCCAAGTCTTTCAGTTCCTTTTCCTTCCTTGCACTTTGAAATCTCCACGGGGTTTTACATAATTTTCTCCTCTGTTCCATTTGATAATTTCTTGCCATTGGCTTTAATTGAATTTGATTTGAATATTTTCTAAACTGATAGGAGCTGGTTTATTCATGCAGTATATTTGATCACAAATAAATTGGTGTATGATAGATCAATTGTATTGATTTTAATCTGAATTGATTAGTTGGATTTTAATTAATAGAATTATCTTTAATGTGTAATTTGTTGTGTGGAGATTGGGGAGAGATAAGGAGTGAGTGAAGATCATCTTTGATATGCAGGTTTCTTCCCTGAATAAAATTTCATGCAAAGCAAAATTGTGGAAAAATGTTGACACACATTTATTAGAAATAAATGTATGAGAAGACCTTGGAAGTCTTCAAGAGGAGACTAGACAGACACCTTGCTGGGATCATTTGATCTTGGTCCCTTCCAGCCCTTATTTTCTATGATTCTATGATACAAGGTCATAAAATTATTCTCTAGAGAGACTGTAAATTGTGGATTATCTGAAATGAATTATATATTTCAAGGCCTGAAGGGACCTTTATGATTATGTATTTTTACTTCCTCTATAACATAGGTCATTGAATTTCACTGACTAATTCCAATATTTATACCTTTCAAATGAACTAGGCAGTAGTTGGCAATGTTTTCTGGTAGCAGGCTGGAATGACCCAGCTCAGGTCTGAGGTTGGCTGGTGGTAGAACCTGGCTGCTGCCTCCACACCTCCTGGTCCACCAATTGAAGACCCCCAACACCACAAGCTGGATTTGGCCTGCAGGACATATGTTCCAACCTCTAAGCTAGAGCATATATTTGTAATTATAACTTAAAGATTTCGGGTTGTACAATCCTAAATTCTGAGTGGACCTCAAAGGGTCTGGGACCAATGTAACAAATATCTTGCGTTGTTCCTCTCTTAGTATTCTGTTTCATACTAGAATGTTAATATATTCGTTTCTTGAAATCAAATACATTTCTGAGTCTATAAATACATTGTGTAGTCTCCCAAATATATTGATTGAATTTTAATTTTCTTTCTAGCAGCTTCATGAACATACATTAGGGACCTATTAAAACTGTTAGCTTGTCATAGGAATACTTAATGCAAGCAAAATGCCAGGAAGCTTATTGATGTTTCAGAGAGTTAGCTACCATATTTTTAATTTTAACATTGCATATATGTAGAATTTGTAATCTGTTCAATTTAATTTTTAAAAGGGGCACATTTTGGAAACTATATTTGGTTCCATAAGACTGTATTGGACATGGGGGGAAGCACAGGCACTCAACATATACTCTCAGCATTAAATATAAATGTTCTTGATAGAAAAATAATAGTTCCATTGTTTTTTGATGGTCAAGAAATGGGGTAAGTGCTAGCATTTTCTTAGGGGTGCCCAGTGTCTAACAAGAAGAACCTTGAGAAATAAGGAGTGTCGTCTTGAGTGTAGAACTTGAGAACTACTGGGTTAGAGGAATGGTGACGGAAGTAAAACAGAGGTGTCAGACCCATCCCCCTCCCCTCTTCTCTCCCCTACAATGCTGTGTGCTAGATCCACTGCACACAGCACTCACTCTGACTGGTTTAGGACTGCATTGCATATGGGAGCACCCCTGCAGGATTGGTTTGGGACATGCACCACACGTGGTGCCCACTAGAGCTGTGTGAAATTTCAATAGCTGTTTCATTTCAGAGGTGTTTCCGGCTGTTTTGGTGCCCAAAATACCGAATCCAAATTGAAACAGAAGGCTCCAAAACATCTCCAAAATGAAATGAGGCATCCAAAATATTTTGGAAATATTTCAGAAAATGTTGGTGTTTCAGAGCCAGGCTTGTAGGGTAACACCTGTATACTGCTGCCCTGCCATGCTCCACAGGGAGCAGAGATCTGTGCAGGGGTCACCTCGCCTGCACAGAGGGCAGTGGCCCTCCCCCTTCCCTGGATGAGCCACTCACAGCCCCATCCTGCTCCATGCTGGGGCCCTGTAGCCTCTGGCTCCAAACTCCACCCAGCTGGGCAGTAGGGCTGTGGGAAGCTTGCAGCCCATTCAAAACAGATTCAGCCAAAACAAAACAAGACAGTGCTCCAAAACAGCAAAATGAATCGCTGTTCTCCAAAACGTCTGAATCCAAAACCGAATCAAAACTCAGCCGTTTTACACAGCCCTAGAGTCTGCTTCAGCTAATTTAGGACTCACACTGCACATAGCATCTGCCCCAGAGCAGCTACGGTGAGGGGGGCATGGATGCATCGGATGCCTTGTGGGTCCCAAACCAGTCAGAGTGGGTACTACATGCAGCACATGTGCTGGATCAGTCGGAGTGGGTGCTGAGTACAGCACATATCCTGTATTGGCCTAGGCTGGTACCATGTATACTATTTGTCCTGGACTGCTGGGGGGGGGATTTGGAGGTGGGTACATGTATAGCATGGGTCCTGGGCCAGCTGGAGCCACTGCCCTGTGCAGTGCATGTCTCAGGCCCCACATGCAAGGCCAATCCAGCACATGCTGCATGTAGTGTATGGGTCAACTCTGAAATCTGGGGCAGGACTGGGGGCTGTATAATGGGGCTTTGAAGGCTGAATTTGGCCCACAGACTATATCTTTAATGCGCCTGCAATAAGACGTTCTCAGTGAAATGTTGTGAATTTTGTAAATAAGCATCAGGGAGAACATGCTCAAAAAGGTGCTACATACAGATGAGGCAGTTGCCTTCCTTTTTAATCTCTCATTTTTAAAAACCTTGGCCTGAGGAAAAGACTGTCATACTTACCACGTGAAAAGGTGTAATAAAGAACTGAACTTTGCATCCATTGCTGGAGTTATATAATTCAAAAGAGAGAAACTTGCTACAGATATGTAATCTTCTCTGTAAGTGAAAACTAAATTGGAAATTATTCAGGAACCGAGTAACTTCAACAGTGGATCTGTCCCAAACATAATTTTTAAGGTTACAAACTTGTTGGACTCTGTATATAAATGTTTCCATATTTGAATGACGAGTAATGCAGCTCAATAGTTGTGAAAGGCAAAGTAAAAATAGCTCAGTAGTACTTTTTTTGGCCAATTCAGAGCTTGTTCATATTTGTAATGAAGTTGAAAAGACAGAAGTTTCCATTACAGAAAATATTGCCATCTTACTGCAAAGTTCTTTATTTTAAAGGTCAGTAAGTACTAGGAATGATTTATAGAACTATAAATATCTATCACAGTGGTTCTGAATGTTTTTAGACCCAAGATCCACTTTGTTAGGCTCAAGGCACTGCTCTTTGGACTCCTGGTACCCCTCAGAAAATGCCAGCTGTTAGTTTTCACTCATTTTTGACTACACAAAAATAATAAAGCAGTTCCTCCATTGCAAAGAACTCTGAAGGACCACAACAGGTCTAAATGATTTTAACACTGTAGATTTCTACTGAAATTTCTGGATTTATCTTGTGAATCCTGTGCCCACATTGTCTAGCACCCTGCAACACCTTGAAAGGATCTCATTGCTCCCCAGGGTGCCACGGTATTCTGGGTAAGAATCACTGATCTATCACAATGCTTTGCATGCTGCTTCATGTGAACAGAAGAGAATAAAGTCCAAGCCACATACAGCAGGCTCTTCTTGCAACATGTACAATGTGTAGTTAATTTCAAGATTGCTCATAGAGGGGTATGGTATTCTAAACATATGGACAGTAGCAATGTGCGAATCTTTGGTCCCTGATCTGATTTGGCAGATTTGGCCCGATTTGGTAACTGAATCTCCACATCCAAATTAAATTAGGACAGCCCTTAATCTCTGTGAATCAAATTGGAACCCTCCGAATCTATTTGGAAAGATTTGTCAATTCGGATATAGACACAGCTTTAAATATTTTTTTCCACGTACCTCAAGGTACCAAGTAGCTCATGAACACTGCGATGTTGGGGTGGGTGAAGCATCCCACAAGAGTGTGGTGGGGTCCCCAGTGTGCTCAGCAGCAGGCCCGGAAGTGAACCAGAAGCACTTCTGATCCACTTCGGGGTCCACCAGGGAGCGCACTGGGGACTCCTCCGTGCTCCTCCCCCACGCTCAGCTCTTCTGGGTCTGGGGGGACACCCAGGGTCCCACTGCCGCCAAGCCAGGGAAGCATGGACAGGGGTGAGCCGGGGGAGCAGCAAACCTGGAAGTTGACCAGAACATCCTGTGGGACATTCCATCTGCCCCAGCATCACAGCATTCATGAGCTGCATCTGGTACTTTGAGCTGTGTAGAAAAAACATTTAAAGCTGTGTCTATGGCTGAATTGCTGATTCTCCAAATCGGCATCGAATCTTCAGATCCTGATTCAGCCAAATGAATTAGGACAGTGATCTGAATCAACAAATTGAATCACTGTCCCCGATTCAGGCTGAATCTAATATGGACCATTTCACACACCCCTAATAGGCATAACAATTATATTGATATCAAAGGATGCTATTAAAATGTAACTCATATCTGCATATACCTATAGCAATTCAACTATAGCAAAACCATTGCAACTTTAACTGGGGGTGGGAATATGCGGGATGTCGGCACATGTGCATGCACACATACACACACCCGTGACCCTGTGGCTCTCAGGAGCTGGGTCAGGCAGGACAGTGCATCATGCACACGCATGCACACACAGCCCCACCCCTGTGGCTTTCAGGAGCAGGGCTGAGCAGGGCAGTGCAACACGTACACGTGTGTGTGCCTAACACCCCCCCCAACACTACAGCTCCCTGTATGCATGCCCTGCCCCTCCACTGATTTTACTGCACAAGTGACTCCACCTGCAGCCCAGCAGAGTCCAGACCAGGGAGCAGCCCACTGGGTGAGCTCCCTGCAGAAAATTAAAGCAGAAGTCCCCGATTGCCATGAGCCCTCTCATTGGTGCCTGGCTCTTGACTCAGAAGCCACATGTGCAGGCAGGTTCCTGCCAATCCAGGGGTTATGCTTCAATTTTCTCCAATAGCCAGAACACTGAGAAGGCTTTCAAAGTCTGGGGTTGTCCTGGCCAGTCTGGGACATCTGGTCACCCTACCTTTAAACCATCGTAAAGGCACTTAAAATGGGGGCATTTTAGTTAACCTGTGCTAAATACCCTGTAAATGTTTTAACCCTCCCCAGATGTAGCATAACTTTTATCTTTGATTTGTTTTACCCCGGTTATTCCAGGGTGTTGTTAGTCTGCTCTGGGGAGATAAAACATGCTATTTCAATTCCTCCAGCATCCCAGAATGCACCATTCCCAGCCCTTCCTACTCTTTTGGGTTTTGGCAAACTTTCAACCCTCCTGAATTCCACTGCTCAGGGTGGTGATGCTGGCCCCAGGCCAATATCCCATCCAGCTTATTTGGATGTGATTCCAGCACATCCTGATCACTCTGAGCACCCAGGAGCAGCTCACCCATTTACTGATTTACTCTAGCATTCCCATGCAAACAGCAAGATCAATCCTTCTACCAAACTCCTCAAAGAAAATGAGCCAGAGAAACCACCAGGCAGGACGCAAACTGGGTCTCCACTGTGCCCCAGTGTGGTATACAGCAAGCCTGCTGGGTCTCAGTTCTGCCTTGATATGGATGCTAACCCAGCTCTTCCCACCTCATCCCTAAACCAATCTCAGGTCAGTGAAAATGCATACAAGATTTTGGTCCTTCATTTTTTATTTATTTTTTTCTCACTCCCCTCTCTCAACTTCTCCCCCCTTCTTGTTCACTTTAAATGTTTTTTTTCAAGGCTTTTTCCCTCCTACTAATGGCTCTGGCTGGTTCCTGCTGGCTGTGGAGTGAGGGGAGCCACAGATCCCATGCTGGATGCCTCTGAGCAACATGCCACCCTCCTTCCTTCCACTCCTACCTTAGAGGAGGGTTAAGAGTCCTAGCTTAGCTCCTGGCCATGGCCCTCTAGTGGCAAGTTACGTTTCGCGCATTTGAGACCGCATTTAGCCTTAACCTGTGACTGCTCTGAAACTGTGCTAACTTTATGATGTCATAACATTCAACAGATTTAAAATCTTTTAAGGGTAATCTGCAAGAGCACCATAACATTTTAGTGATTTAGCTAACTTGGATTGCTACAAGAACATTCAGAACCACAGGAGTTATAATGGTATTTCTGTCTGTTCGTTTAAAGCAGTTGAAAGTTAATAAAGTGACCAGCTTTAATGAGGTGCAAACAGCCAACTATGCTGTGTGCTCAGGCTCTGAGTACTAAAGCCTTCATGAGGAGAGCCTCCCCTCTATTGGGTGCTGGTCAGACTGCAGTTGGAATACTGCATTCAATTTTGGGCGCCGCACTTCAAGAGAGATGTGGATAACCTGGAGAGGATCCAGAGAAGGGCCACTCATATGGTTAAGGGCTTGCAGGCCAAGCCCTATGAGAAGAGACTGGGGCACCTGGACCTCTTCAGCCTCCACAAGAGAAGGTTGAGAGGTGACCTTGTAGCTGCCTATAAGTTCATCACGGGGGCACAGAAGGGAATTGGTGAGGTTTTATTCACCAAGTCGCCCCCCAGGGCTTACAAGAAATAATGGCCACAAGCTAGCAGAGAGCAGGTTTAGACATTAGGAAGAACTTCTTCACAGTTAGAGTAGCCAGGGTCTGAAACGGGCTCCCAAGGGAGGTGGTGCTCTCCCCTACCCTGGGTTCTTCAAGAGGAGGTTAGATAGGCATCTAGCTGGGGTCATCTAAACCCAGCACTCTTTCCTGTCTATGCAGGGGGTCAGACTCGACAATATATTGAGGTCCCTTCCGACCCTAGAATCTATGAATCTATGAATAACAGCTGTAGTAAGGGGCAAACAGCTAAAAGCAAGCTTTTGCTTCATGAATTAGCTTGTAGACTTAATTCAGTCAAAACCGTACCTTTAACAATGAATTCAGTCATTTTTGTGCAGCAGAATATTGTTGTTTGCCTGATTCAAATGGTTACTACTCCTGTTGCCTCTGAAAATGTTAAGTGGCTTATACCTAAACTGACCAAATGGAAATCCAGGACATCATCCAGGAATTCCAGGATACTTCCCATCCCACCACCCCCATGCTCTCAAAAGTCAGCAGGGGTAGGGCTGCATGCCAGGCAGACAGCAGTGCCTACCTACCCATCTGCAAGGTGCTGCATGCTGCTCCAGCTCCTGGCCAGACTGTGCCCCATGGCCCTGACCCCATATCCAAGATGCCCATTATAATTTGCAACAGCCGGCTAGAACCAGCCTCAGAAATCCAGGACTGTCCCAGCTAAACTGGGACATACGGTCACGCTACTTATATCGTACTCTAATGGCAGTCTGTTTTTTTATCCTTATGGACATCAGCCAACAATATGTAGTATCTATTTGGAACAAAACAGATTTAGTGTGGTCTGTTTTAAAGCTGCAGATTTACATTTTGGTCTTGCTAAGTGACTGCCCTGGATCCCAGTTGCCCACAAAGCATTGTTGTGGAGAAAAAGCCACAAAGATGATTCCTAATGACATTTCTAAAGAGTGATAGGGATCTTGTGAATAAACTTGCTTGATATACTCAGAAATAAGAAGGGTGAAATGTAAACATACACACGTGCGTGTATACATGGGGAGATCTAGGCTTTTGAAAAGGAGGGTGCAGGTAATGTGGCACATCATCACATGTAACACAACACACATTTTTCTTCAGTTAAAGAGAAATTAGAAACATTATTAATATGCTAGGGATCTAGTGTATTGTTCAGTTTAAGAGCAAACAAAAAAAAATGTGAATTTACTGGAATGTGCTAATTTGCTAGATTATATATTAAGTTTGAAAAACAAAAAAAATTAGGCAAAAATAGTCATTCATTTCTACACCTGAGTTAATTTACCACACCCGAGTTAAGGATTTTAGCTAGAAGACATAATAGTCTTGAAAAGTGTAACATAAAAAATATTAAAAAAGAAAGCGGGTCCACACCTGGGGAGTGAAGAGAGATTCTTCTAGCAGGAATTAGGGAGATTAAATGAGGCATGAAATCAATTGAATCTTTCACTGCTGACTGACTGGAAATGCCCCTCCCAGGAAACTGATTTTAAATTTTGGGTGGAGCAAAAATCAAAAGGGGATGGACAGCTGCTCCACTGCACCATTTGTCCCCTGGATCCCCCACCCCCCAAGATCTGCCCCGACCATATAAAATTGTTTGTAAGAGATCCACAAAAGTAGTGTTATTTAATAAATTGCTGATCAAAAAGGTGGGCAAATACAGTTTTAAATACAGTTCCCCCTTGTTTTTAAGTTGCCATTCTCAACTGTCTTATGTGAATTAATGTTTGTGTTAGTTCCTTTACAAATGAGCATGTGTGTTTTGGATGGATCTTGTATTATTGCAGGTGTTGGCAGCTTCTTCAGACTGTGGGCCAGATTGACCCAATTGGGGTCAGAGGTGAGTGGGCATGCAGTGGTTGGGCATATGGGACACAGCTGCCTGTCTCTGACCCAAACTGGCCCAATCTGGTTGCTGAAGCTCCATGTCTGTAATCAAGGTTTCATGGGTCTGATCTAGCCCACAAGCCATAGATTGCTGACCCTTGCTCTGCTAGTTTTATATTTGCTGCACATTCTAATGAAAAACATTGAGGAAAAGTCCTGTTGATGTTTAACAGCGGTATAACTGAGGGGGATGTCGTTTGGGGCAGCAGCCCCAGGAACCTCCCTTTGGGGTTGCAAAAATAGCTACTGCAGAAGCAGCAGGTCTCTGCACTGTCATCATCAGCACCTCAACACCACCATGCTGCCCTGTACATTGTGGCTATCCTGGGTGCAGAGCTGCTGTGCTACACCTGTTTGGTGGGAGCTCACACTTCAGTGGATCTCTAGAGATGTAGCTGAATTGTGTCTGTCTTTTTTCAATTTTAGGTACTTATACTGCCCTAATTACAATAATGTCTGAATGCTGCTCAATCTTTACTGCACTTATTTTTCCAACATGCCTGTGAGGTAGGGAAATGCTATAATCTGTACTTGTCAGAAGGAGAACTCGGGCACACAAAGACTATACATTGCTTGAAGTCGCATAGAAAATCTGTGGCAAAGTGGTAAATCAAATCCCTATCTCTTGAATCCAAGCTTCTAGTCATGGGATCACATCTCCTCTCTGTAATGTATAAATTGGTCATTTTACTATTTTGAATTCTGCTGTTTCAGGTTTCTCATTTATTGTTTTGTTCTGACTTCTTGCCCAAGAATTACCCTCATCTGACTGATATAATAAATTAGCTTGACAGTACTCCAGAACATTACAACTTATACTAGGAAGGGAAAACATGACCTGTTTCAAAATGATTACTTCACTCCTCTGCTGTTCTGAACGTGCTGCTGGTGCAGTCTATTGCACACATTAATTAGGGTTTTTTTTGTTGTTGCTGCAAGTTACATTTTTAAAATAGAAATAGAGAAGGCAGGAGTGGTGTTTGTTGCAGGTAAGCACTATGGAAACCCGTCACGACAACAGTCTTTCAAATGAAAGAGAATCATCAGCTCTTTAAAAAGTAAAACCACCTGCTGGATTCCAGCATCAGTTTTATAACTAGGTCAGGGAAGAAGGAAAGGAACAGGGACATGTTGGGAAGGTGAAACAGTTAATTCTCATCTTTCTTGTAAGGTAAAGGGGGAAATAATTCTGGGCTGTCCTTCATACTGTGTATCCTCCAATGTATGAATTTCCTTGAAACTTAAAATGGCCTGCCTAATTTATTCTAGTGTTGCACTAGCGACATGTTAGCTATGGTTGATTAGGCACATCCATTATGAAGAACTATTATTAGGTATTTCTACTATGTAGAAAATAGCGCATGCTTGAAACTTGTCTTTTTTTTCTCAAGGGACAATTCATTTGGAAGGCTGAAGAGAATTCATTTGAATTCTTACTGATATTGGCAATTATATTGTTTTAGTTGTAGATCTTTACAGGGAGTAATTACCCTTTTCAGAGAGAGAAAATCTGAAACACAGCAGCCCAATCTAACATAGCACATCCGTATCAAAACCTGATAGATCCCAGGTCTCCCGAGGTCTAGTCACGTCATGTCCAGCACTCCTTTCTACCGTTATGTATATCGGGGGAAAAAGAACCCTTCAAGCATAATTAATTATTATTGGCAAAGTATGCAGAAAATGAAAAGGGTCATACAAATAGCAGTTGGCATTATTACTGCTAAGCTTGGTAGATACACTACACAGCCCTCAGTTACATTTGGTATGCCTAAAATGTGCCTTCCCAAAAATGTAAGCAATATACTGATATATAATGATTTATATACATACAAATTCAAAAGCATGAATAATATACATGTTAAAATAAATCTGATTTGGTTTATTTTAGTGATTAACCACTTAAATAAATACAAGTGATTAATGTTGTTACCTGTGGATATGGTGAAGGAGCATGTTGAATTCAAATGCCAGAGCATTTACTTTCCCATAGACTCCTTAGACATCTTTAATGATATGTAACAGTAACAGCCTCACTGTTTTCTATTAGTATTTAGAAAAATAATATGCCTATTAAATAGGAAAAACAAATACCAAAAATAGAGATTAATTTTTTTACTTTTTTAAAAGTCTGTTGTCAACCAGGATACCAACACATTTACAACTAAAAGGATTTGTCAGAGTGCAGAAGTCATTCCAGATCAAGAAATGTATTTTTTCTGTGCAAGTTTATAAAAGGCAGAATATAAATCTTTCTTCCTAAATTAAACTGCTCAGTAGCTGAGACTCTTTTCAGGTTTCAACTTATCTCACACTGCTTAGTTATAAATCCCTGAAATTAATATATATGATGATAGACTGTGCTATTGGGAACTCGATCATACACTCTGGTGGGACAGTTCACATTTATTGAAATATGTGTGTTGAATTAGTAAGAGATCACAGGATCATGCAGACTTTAATGTTTGCCTTCAGCTGTGCTCTAGAAGAGTTTATCTGCTTTCTGCATGTTCCTTCCTCATTATGCACATGTCCTATCATGGTAATATAAAAAGCCTAACGTAATAGGTGTCCATCTGCTCTGCAGTGCTTCTGTGTAAATAAAACTCTCCACTGCTCCCTGCTTGTATAAATGGCTAATCAAAACAGATTGACACCTGTGGCTTGTGTACTTTTTTTTTCTGTAGGTGTTTGTGACTCATAAATGCAGAATTAGACTAAAATCTGTGACTCGATAATGGGATATTTGCAAGTACTTTACTGTACTTTACTATACTATGCAGCAAATAGCCTGGTACTATCTGGTGCTTATTTGTAGGGATTTATTGTTCGGTGCCCCAGAAAATCCCATCATTTCTGTTCCTATTTTTATGAGAGTGTGAGAGAGCAGTATATAAATAGCTTCTATAAATGGATCGTCCTGAAAATATGATCTGATCTTTAAAATATGTTTACATAACTGGATTGTGTGGTAAAGTAATAGGTGAAAATTAAAAAGTCATATTTTTTTATATTCCTTCACTTTTGCATGAATCATTGTTTCAGTCGATTGCCAAAATCCATGTTATCAGTTTAGCAATGGTTTTATCTATGAACCCAGTAAACAATACTTAAATGCATTCATGCTTTGTCCCAGTCTTACCTTTCTGAAGGGTTAATTTTCCTTGATCTGGCACATTGCCCACAGGATATTAAACCTAGAGCTTTCTCTGGAGATATTGGCTTAAAGGTTGGCTTAAAGCTAGATAATGCTTGGAAGGGGATTAAAATAAGATCTCTTTTGGATCTGAAAGTTATAAGGACTGTCCTGGAAAAAACTTAACCCACAAGAGTAGCTCTGTCAAATCTGCTTACGAGTCAAGTTCTGTGCCTTCAGGACTAATGCAAAGTCTTACTGGTTGAACTTGCAGCTGCATATTCTAGTAATGTATTAGAAACAGAATCCTTAGCAAAATGTAAAACATTTCCTGGTAGATCAGATTTTAACACTCAGAATAGATATTTGAAGTGTAAAGTACTTTTGTTTGGCTTCATGCCAATTAGCAAATGTCACTCTTGATCAGTAGAAGACATGTTCCTCACAGAGCATCTGCTACAAAAACATAGGAATGTTTAGTAACATTGAACTCTGCATTTTTCACAGGAAGAGGCGGTTTGAAATTAGAAGCTGCTGCTTAGTCTGTAGTTGTGTTCTTGTCCATCTTTTTCAGCTCTGAGATTCTCAGGGCAAGAAACTTTTCTCTGCATTATGAACAGAAATGAGCATGCGGCAAAGTTCAAAAATAAGACCAAAATATTTGCTACCATGTAAAAGGATAAAGTGCCTGCATATAAAGTTTTTGGAGGTAATTTAAATGAATTACTACGCCTGAGGTACATGTGTAGTGATATAGGAACTGGACTCTTCTGAGATGGGAATTGGAAACAGCTGTGAGGTCAAGGGAGAGGGAGACGCATAAAAAGGATTGCTCTTAGAAAGGTCTACAGGGAATAAACACAGGTGAAGTCTGAAAAAAAAATGTTGGTAGATGCAGTTGTTAAGAAAAGGCAAGCAGTTTAAATGCACTGTATACTAAAAGAGAATAAAAGTCAAGACAAGATCATGATTAGATCTAGTTGGATTTTGGCATGGAACTGAGGGCTTGTTTTAAAAGCAAAAGTTGCATTGATTTAACTGAGTCCATGCAATCAGTAAAGAACCAGTTTCAACTAAAGTGAGAGATGGCCTTCTTCCTCCAGAACAAGTGGCTACACCAAAGGTTTGCACTGATTTCATTAAATTGGTTTCTGCACAGATTTAGGAAAATTGGTGCTCAAACTATGTATAGATGAGCTTAGGGTGTCACAGTCTGTACTCAGTTGGACCTGTGCAGTCATCCTGAATCCCTTGTGATTACACGGGTCTAACTCAACAGAATTTGACCCTTTCCTTCAGATGTATTTTTGTGTAATCTATCTCAATCATTCTAATTGGCACTCTTGTATTTTTGCCTCTCCTCAAAATTAAGGCTAGCGTTAGGTTGATTCCCTCCTGATAAGATAATATGTTGCTGTTAAATGCCCTTTCCAAGCTCTAATTCCATTTGTGTTTTGTAGTGTTCACTGATGATTGTTAACAGGTTCTGAAGTAATGCAATTAGGTGAGCTGAGAAATACATATTAGGCATTAATAAGCCACATCTGCATAAAGCAGAGTCAAAAATCTGGCTGGCAAGCCATAAATCTTGTGTGGAAAAGCTAATGTAATTCTTCTTGCTTTCTTCTTGTGTTAGCAACCTGATTCTCCTAACTTCTATTCCTTATTAATCTCTTCCTGAAGCAGAGATGCTTAATTTTGTTCTTGATGTATTGTGTAACGATACACAAATTTCTGCATAATCATATGTTGAAGCAAAAAGATTCTTATGATAACACAGGACTTAATGCCCTGGGTTACCCTAAAGTCTCATACAACATTGAATAATGTGCTGCATCAGACTTGACATCACTCTTCAACTTTTATGATAGTTAACAGGAAAGTAAACTTAGACAATTTGGTATTTCCTTCCCTCTTCATTCGATATCCTGTGGTATTGGGTCATACAAGCTTTATGGGTATATTTTTGGAGGACCTTATAGACTTGTAAATTGCATTTCTTCCTGAAAATATAATAGTATCTATGGACACCTATACATGAGGCTGCTCTAATGTGCTGTAATTACAGTGTGTTAGAACAAACTCGATTAATTGAATCTGCTGAAAAGTAGTAATTACCATGCTCCAGCAGACTCCAGTTCCTCATGTATCAGTGTCTCTGTGTTTAAAAATGGCAGCAGGGGCACTTTAACTACAGCTCATTGAAGAAGCTTTAGTTAAAGTGGCCCAGCAGCCATTTTTAAATACAGGAATGCTGATACACAAGACGCTCTGGGCACTTTAATTAGAGTGGCTTTTGGAGACATACCCTGGAGCATGTGCCCCCCCCCACTCCCAGAGCATGTGTATAAATGCCCTGTTAGAGTGAGGTCAGCCCTTCACTTCAACTTCCACTGGCAAAATCTCTAGAAAATGGGCTGAAATCTCTGTGTGGGTCTCTTCCAGATGTTTATTCATTCTGGAGGCTGTCTGCCTGGGGGCTTCATGGTCAAGGTAGCAGAGTCCTACACTGTGTTGTGTTTTTTTCTGGGACCACAATTAGGATGGGGAAGGAGATGTAAGGCATTATGTACGTTCTATCTCACCCAGGTTCTGACCTCTTCCTCCAAGCTGACCTTCAGACCTGCAGAGTGGACTCCAGCTGAAGGTTCTTAAGATACCAAGGAGACTGTCCCCTATGTGAGCAAGGGAAGATCTGTGCTTAGAGAGCATCCTCCATTTGTGCACCCAAGATGGGGCCTGTTGAAAGAATCATGTTAGAGTAACTGGGAGAAATGAATGACAAATGTATTACTTTTCAGTTGTTGTCTTGAACTTTCTAATGGCCCTTTTCTAACTAGTTGACTGGGTGACATTTTGGGAGGCAACTAAATGATGGCACACATGGCAGGAAAGAAAGCAAACAACCACCAACTCACCAAAGAAAAGAATTAACTCATAACTTCAGCCCCTTTGCACTAGTAATGAAACCTAGTCTTGTAACTGCAGGGATCAACCAACAGAAGAATAATGGAAGTGCTGTAAGCCTGCCCCAGCTTCATACTCCAGCAGAAACTGAGAGCTGTGCCTCTGAAAGAGAAACTTCATCTCAAAATAAGCTGCCATATTGTGGCACACTTCTTTTTTTTTATATGCTTTTAAAATGGTGACATTGCATGGGAGGGGAGAGCAACGCTCAAGAATGTTTGATTTGTATCAGACTACCATTTCCCTCTGGTGTGTTAATTTTTATCTACTTGCTTTGTCTGTTCCATGCACTCACAGTCTTTTGAAAAGTTCAGTTGTAATACTGTACAAAACCTCTTGCAGTTCTGCTATATCTAGCTGATCTCTGTCCTTAGAGATGGAGGATTCTTTCTTTAAAATGGCTGTGATGTTGATAGCCTTAGGCTTGGTAAACTCTTGAAAATTGCTTGATGTTTCATTTACAACAGTTCTTGATGCTTTTCTGTTCCATTAGCTCTTAGCCATCTGTTGCTTTGATGACACTGATATAGGGAGTAAGTATTTGGCAAGCTTTTTAGTTGTGCTGAAAAGTCTTGCTTCTTTGCTTTCTAGTGACATATTATTGCCATTTCATTTTCCCAACCAGATTCTCTGGAAAGGTTTCATAGTGTAATACTTCCTATTGTGCCAAGACAAAGACTGACCAAGGGTTAAGAAACTAATGGGGCTTTAGTGGGGTTTATAGCAAGAGGCAAGAATTCTTGTGGCTGATGTTTTTTATTGGACCAACTGCATGGTTGGGATAGGCATAGGCAAGCTTTTGGGTATCACAGTGCCCTTCTTCAGGCTGGGACAGAAGCAGACAAAGCAGAGCTAAGTAGCAAATGTAATCTTTATTGGGGTTTGTTGCCATTTTCCTACTGTTGGAAAGAAAATGAAATTGTATATAGAAAAATCTAATGCATACTCCAAATATGGTACATCAGAATTTCAGGGATTCCCCTATCCTGGGTCGTGGGAACAGCTGTATTTTGGATGTCTACATCTCATTCAAAACATTGGAAAATTCAGAAGGAGAACAGGTTAGGGTTAAAAGGGCCCTCCAGGGCATGTGTAGGTCTGAGAGCTATACTGGTATCAAATTATACCTGTGTAAACTGTAAGTGCTACACCTTCATGCCTCTAAGTGGAAGGAAACTGTTGTAATTTTAACTGTTTCATCCTGGGTTAAAATCTAGTGATTTACTTTCATGCAAAACAGTGGGCGCATGCAGGCATAACAGCCACATTGCAACAGCTAATATAGGCTCCTGAACAACACCTAACTCTGTCCCTTTTACAGCAGGTGTAAGTCATTTCTGTCCACAACACAGAATGGGGTGCAGCTAACATCCCAGGCCTATCTTACCTTCTGTACAAATTTTGACAACTTAACCTTTTCCTTCTACCCTGCAATTCTTCAAAAATATATGAAAGGTTGAAATAAAAAAAAATCAGGAGATAATTATAAAATGGTCCCTTATCAGTGCCTTGACCATTTTCATATTTTTTCAAATGTTGCGGGGCAATTTTAAGTGTGCATGGATGACAGTATGTGGTCATGCAGAAGTGTAGATGACATTGATTCCTTAAAAATTAATTTCTAGAAATTCTGATTTAGAATCATAGCGTCATAGAAAATTAGGATTGGAAGAGACCTCAGGTGATCATCTAGTCCAACCTCCTGCTTGAAGCAGGACCATCCCCAACTAGATCATCCCAGCCAAAGCTTTGTCTACCTGGGTCTTAAAAACCTCCAGGAATGGAGACAGCACCACCTCTCTGTGTAACTTGTTCCAGTGTTTTACTACCCTCCTAGTAAGAACATTCTTCCTAATATCTAACCTAAACTTCCCTTGCTGCAACTTGAGACTGTTGCTCTTTGTTTTGTTATCTGTCACCAGTAAGAACAGTCCAGCTCATGGTGGGTAAAATGGTCACTAATA